>JAYRBT010000139.1:67494523-67510922 GCA_036023395.1 Myiotriccus ornatus | reverse complement strand
AGTTGTAAAGGAAAAGGAAGGAAGAGCTTCTCTGTGTTTCTTCCTGGTCCCCAGATTTTTAAGAGAATTCCAAGACTGCAGAAAGTAAAAGCTACAAGGTCCTAGCAATATCCACGCAGGGATAACATACCTCACTAATCAGTTTAATAATGATGTATTATGAGAAATACGCTCCATCATTAGAATGTGCTTCACTCAGTGTATCCATCGTCTTGCCAAGTAATGACTCCATCCCCTGGGATTTGCAAAGGGAATACCTGGAATGATCTATGGCCAAACACTGTATAACCACAAGGGCATCCTTAAAGAATGTCACATATACCAGCGTCTCCTGAAATCACAGCTTACAAAAAAGTCCCATATCCAGGTAACTGGATGGATGGAAAACTTCTGCTTTTGAAGGAAGCTGCAGTGAATATTCATGTATTAAACACTCTGAAGTAGCAAAGTTATATATCACTGACTGGAGTTTCCTGAAGTGTGTTGGCTTGTTACATATTCACTTCCCTTTCTACTCCACCACTCCCTCTCATCCTTTCTCTGTCCTTGGGGAACTTTTGGCTCCCGGAGTTGAGTAAACACCGGGGCTGCTCACTCAGTTTTTTCTTGTAGGACTGAAATCCCAGATTCAGGTCATATATACAATTGAAATTTGCAAATGCAGATACTCTTTTACTGGACCTGGCCCTTAATTTGCTCTGGGCATGTGAAGAAACAGAAGTCTAATGTTAAGAGAACTTCAAGGAATGTACCTCCAAGGATACCTTGTGGTTTGTGGGTTTTTTTTTCCTAAGGCATAATTTAGACTCAAATCTGATATCTGCCCAAAGCCTTTATTGACCTTAATTTGTCACTCAGCGATCAATAAATTTGAAATTAGTTCCTGTCCTCAGAGAGTATTTAAATATATACTTCCAAGTATGCGTAGGTTTTCTGAAATGATGGTAAATCTGTAACTACAGAGTAGATAACTGTAACAGAAAACACAGAATGGTTAACATTAATATAAAAAGAAGAAAGAGAAATATTGATAGTTAACTAAACACAAAAAGTGTAGTAACACTATTCCTATTATAGAGTGGAACCAGTGGAACCCAAAAAAAAACCCAACCAGATTTGATAAAAAGAGTGAAACAATTTTGAACAACAGGCAATGGTGGGAGTCTGAAGAATAAGAGATGCAATGATTCCTACACTGAGCTCTAAAAACTGTGTTTAACAGCGTTTGGAGGAGCAACTAAGTCTAGTCTGATAACGTTTCAAATTTATTTCGGTCTTTGCAAGATTTATCTCCTGGAAAGAAATACAGACAACCTTTTGAATATATTTGTATATACTGTATACACTATACAGTGTACTCCTTTAAGGACATGAGAAATTATCTTGTATTTGCCATATTCCTAAAAGAACCTTTTCAAATCAACTCTCCTGTTCAATATCTGCACTGTATATTTGTAAAATTGCAGTGTGCTGCACAAGTTTTGTGAGCTGGCTGCAACCTTATTCTACTGAGTAGGTATAATTCCAAAATTCTTTTCCTGGTTGGTAGCCACAACTCTTCATAAGCCATATATTACATTCATTTTATAACAGTTATTTGAGCATTAAAACTTGCAGTCAGGAACCCTTTCTGGTATGTTGTGTCTTGTAATCATCATGTATACCTGAATTTTAGGTACTGTTAAAAAATTGCTGAGTTTTCTCTGTAAAAAGTGGTAAAAGAGCAAATAACAAATAGCAGCAAACACATTTAAAGAACATGGACAATATTTACTGCATACATAAACGTAATGATATAATTTATGTAATGGTCAACAGCATAAACTTTGAGATAGTTGTCTCATGAGTGACACACACCACCAATCAGTTTTTGAATCTCAACTAACACATTTAATTCAATTCAGGAGTTTTCTAGAAATATCCACACTTCTATATTTTTCTAGTAATTTCGTTGGCTGAGTGTCCTCATGGCAGTTATTCCTCTCACTTTTGAGAAAAAAAAGAAAAAGACATTTTCATATATTTCTAATTCTCGAGACAAGTTTACTCGCTTCGACTATTGTCTTAACCAAGCTGCAAACATCTGGTCACTCTGACTTATGTAAGTAGTTTCTGAAGAAACGCATGTTAAGCATGTTTAGAAAGACAACAAAAAGTGCCAATAAATTATAAAAACATAATTTAGGTGAAATAATTAATTTCTAGGTATAAATATCTGTAGATAATCAAATTACAGCATTTAAGAAGGCTATTAGTTTAGATTTTGTGATTGATTTTTATGCATGTGAAGTACAATGTTTCCAAATGTCTTCTTTTCTGCCACTAGAGGGTACTCCAAGAACTTACAGTGTATTTGTAGGAAGGATTTATTCGGGGGTTTTTGGTCTGTAAGTGATCGAATACTGTTGTCATTCTAAACCTCAGAAATTTAACCCCCTAAAATCTTGACATTAAATAACAACTTTCAAAACCGCTCTTATACACCTTTTCATCAAAATAGCGCAGCATATCCACATTATAAAGAACACTGATTGACATGTAGTTTAGATTAAACTTATCCTACTTTTAAATTATCTAAGTTATTATCTTTTCTTTATTTCAGATGCAGTTTTCCGGTTCACATGGTGTTTCTTCATCCAGATTTGGACAAGGCATTCCATTATTGGCAGGCTGAAGAAGTACGAAACGAGTTCTGATCTTGGTCCCTGTTTCTCTGCAAACGCCCCTGCAGAGACCCCAGGAAGACCACTGAGAAACCTCACAGTCCAGGGGTGTTTCTGCAATACACACAACAAAAAGGTAACTTTACATGAAGTTGTACTTGAGTCAAATACACAGTTGGAAAAGCATTAAGGAGTTATGATCAAATAGCATCCTTTCTTGTATAAAAAATACATGTGATGATAATAATAAAATCCATATGTTGTCTGATAAATTAAAAAAAAAAAAAAAGTCTGCTTTCATCTCCTAAGGTCGTGGACAAAATTATTGTTACTGCAGTCTAGAGCACGTCTGAGGTATTATATCAGTAGTGCAGCATATTATCTATTGAATTGAAAATACATTATTTCTTTAAAAGAAACTATGCTTAAAATAATTGCACTCAAAAGAATGAATTAAAAAACATTTACTGTCAATTTTATAATGCATGTGCCTTTTCATAGCTTACTAAAAACGCTGGGATTAAAGCTTTTCTCTGATTTATTTGGGTATATTTATATTTCTTAGCAGGTAGCTATTGTTCCTTTACTTGGTCATATCGAATTCCATTTTAATTTTGTTCCAATTTGCTTCAGAAATAAAGAAAAGTCCCATTTCTTGCATTAAATCATCTTGCTATTGTTTGGTGTGTACACTACTCTCCTACTTGGCAATAAAGATATTATGTCACTGTAGACTTTCTAATACTAAAGGGGTTTCAGTATAATTTGCTTCAAGAAAAGAGGTTAGAAACTCTTAAGTAATTTGCATAATGTATGCTTCTATTGAAAATATGTCTCATAAAAATGTGGGTGAGTACTCCTTAGCAGGTGACATTAAAATATTGCTTGTCACAGGAAGTTGCATCAACACTTCCTGCTACAGCATTTGTGGGTAAAATAGGTGTGCACAAAACCATCTTTAAATGCCACACTAAGTGTGTGACAGCTGGTATAAATTTCTGGCATTACAGTGAATTCGCCACTTCTGCTGTCATCACTCATTCCTGTTTCTAGAAGGAATGAGGGACACAGCTTGACCTCTGGTAATTAAATCTGTCCTTTTCATTCTGGAATATGTTTTTAAGCAGACTGATTTACTGGTTGATATACAATAAAGTGGGGATTTGTGATTGAAAATGAATTTTGAAATACCATACTTTAAATGCATCGTTTTAAATTTATACCCTAAAGAGGGACAAATGTTCCTTTCGAATGCTGTGGGAGAGACATAACTGCAAATGAGATATGTGACACTCACTTTGAATGTGTCTTCTTTACTAACAGAAGTACATTAAACCACTATAAATTGATAAATACATTTATTAAAGTAAAAATCACCCTTTAGTTGTGTAGAGAATGAGCTTTATTTTAGTGGCTGTGAGGTGTTCAGCACAGAGATAGACCCATGCAATACTCAGACATTCTGGAGAAGCTCTTGGAACATGACAGCTCTTCTGGGAGCAAATGTTGTGTTAACCTTACATTTGTTAATTCAGGGATTTGAAAATCTCCCTTAAGACTGCCTTGAGTCAGTAGTTTCCATATCTTCCTACCTGTTCAAGGTTATTAGCTAATATTTTTAAGAAAAAAAAAGTGAGAGAGAACCTCTCTCATTTTTGTCAGGATTGTCTCATTGTTGTCAGGATTTATGTTTCTATCGCAAATAAGTCCAAACCAACTGAATCGTATCCATTTTTATTGCACATAACTGTCAAGCATTTTGACCCAGAAAGAGACAACAATAATAGTTTTTGGCTTCATCATCATGTAAAAACTTAAGGGTGAATATTAACTACAAAGTTGCAAAGAGTCTGGGAACTCTGTTTCTGATCAAGTGTCATTTGTTTCTTATAAAATTCACTGATCTTCACTGATACAAAGGTTTGAGCAGCTCTTACTGTGGATGCAACCCAGTCCTTTGAACCACAGTTCAAATATGCAATCCCTCCCTCATTCTTTCAGGAATTCTCTTTTATGTCAACTGGCTTGTTTTATTTCCCATGTGTGAGTCTGGAAACTATTCCTATGCAGATAGGAGAATATTCTGCCTGATCACCTGTTGCATCCTCAGCACCTGCCAGATTTCCACATATTTCTGAGTGAATGGAAATAACAGAATTGAGAACATCAACCAACTAATCACTTACCTGAGACAGAGTCTATTATTTCATTGCTTTTGGCTGGAAGATTAATAAAAGGTGCAGAAAGACCCAGCTGACTTTTCTTTAATTTCACCATTGTTACTTGAGCAATAGGTGGCAGAATTTTGAGTTTTGGATAATAAAATGAGTTTGCTGGGTGACTTGGAGAGGAGCAAGTGATCTGCAAAATTAAAAGGGAAATATTAACGAAATGACATCATATTAGTAAGAAGATAACTGTAAAATCATCTTTATACCTCATGCTAATTCTTTTTGGCAAGTAAATTGAGTACAACCAGTTTCTGTGAACCTCATTTCTCATAACTATTCTGGTAGTCCCAGAATTTTCATGCAGAATGCTTTGAGACAGGGAACAATGAATGGCATCCACTTTGGATAGTGAACTGTGCTGGGAGGTACTGAAAACACAGCAACGTGTGGAAGGTTTGATGGAAAGAACTGGGTGAGTAGTGAATAATAATATTAGGTATGCTGTCATATGGATATAGGGGTCCAAATGCATTGTTTTCCAGATTCTCTGTGCCTTTTCTCATTACTCATTAACACAGTATTTGTCTCCAGGAAAACTGACCTTTAAGAAGGCATTAATTGAATACTTGTAGCATTCAAAACACTTGACTTAAAATCCTCCCTTCCACACATTTTTAAATGGCAAAAGCAAAGTATGAGGCGTATAGAGGATCAAAGGAGCAAAAGACATTGAAAGTGGGGTCACTGCATAGCAGTACAATGTTCTTTGCAAAGTTCTTTCCTTTCCTTTAGGTCCTTTCCCTCAAATGCAAGTTTCAGGTTTCAGCAGTGCTTTCAACTGAACTCCTCCTCACATCAGTATTCACTACTAAGAATTTTCCTGTTTAGATACATATTTAGTAATGTCAGGACTATTGTGAATATTTTTAGTTTCCTGGTGCTTTAAGGATTGCTAAATGTCATCTAAAAACTGCCAGCTTTTCCGGAAAATAATTAAAATGTAGAGAGAAGTTTTTGTGAACCATCAGCATCTACCTAATAAATTTCAGAGACACAGAAAATAAACAAAACCCGTAAGTTTATCAGCTGTGTAATAAATCCATGTGTAGAGAGCATCAGCACCTCCAAATACTAAACTCAGTTTCACAATTGTTATCTTTTAAAGGGAAGACTCAAAACATATCAGTATGAAGTGCTAAACTATGTACATGTACCTACCTCTTGAACTGTCTCCTGTGGAATAGTGGCAAAGTTTGGGGAGGAAAATGTGAAACCACTATCCGTTCCAGCATCATATGGATATAGATCGACTGATACTTCATCCATCCAGCGGTCTCCTTCACAGAGATTTAGACTGTCAATACCCACAAACCAGTCAGGGCTTGGAACTATTCGTACAACAAATGAAACCTAATGAAACAAAATTATGCATTAAGATTGCATCACTCATTTTGGAATGCTTCAGTCCTGCTCACAGTAATTTTAACTCAAAAATTTTGAGATAATGTCGTTATGCTCTTCTACTTTATAGAAACCGTACAGTGCTCCCTGCAACGTGACATACTTTTTCGTAACTCCTTGCATTATATTGTTCCTGCAAGTGAGAAGTCAAATATTTAGTTTTGGGTGCTGGTGGCATAAACTTTTGAAATTAATATGTATGTTTACTTACTAAGGGATGTCTTGGATGCACTTCTAATTCAGTAGAGGTTTGTCCTGTACCACTGGTAATTGCAGGAGCAGAGAAGATTCCATGTACACTCTGAATTTTCTCTCCAGCTTCTTCTATTTCTTTCATTAATACCCATGCTTCACCCTTTTCAGCAAAATCACGTACACCATTGCTGGCATATTCATTTTTTTTCCACATGCTGTAGTCAGAACTATGAGTAACACCTATTTGAGTGAATACATGGCATGACATAAAAGTCTGATTTACAATGTCCCTATTTCTTCATTTTCTCTGTTTTATTTCTGAGGTTAAAAAAAAAGTGTCTATAAAATTGAGGGAACGCTAAAACATTTGGCTTATCACTGTTTGTTTCAGCTGCAGCCAATTGAAAACAGAAGTCAATTGAAAACAGTTGCAGATTGTGGAAAATATTGTGGATACTTCATTTTATGAATTTCATTCTTAATAACTTTGGCAAATTTTTCCTTTTCCATTAGTTATCTTAAATTTGACTATTAAGAAGAAAAAAAAATTCACAGAGGTCAAGAGATTTATCTGCTGTTAAAACTGTGCAGACTTCACTTACCTAGGAGGGATGACCACTGTGCTGGGGGCCTGTAGAGTGGATACTGCTTAGGGAAAGCAGTCTGACTCCATTTCCCTGTGAAGATTATCCTGTACTTAGCAAGTTCCTCTGCTGCGCAAATAGAATCATCCCCCACAGGCAAGCTGCTGGCATAACCTAGTATAGTTACAAGTACTGTCCAGATAACTTTACAGGAGCAGTAGACAAACATCAGGTTTTCCATTCCCTTCCACACAAAAAGAAAAAAAAAAAAATCTGTTAGCCATATTAGTCACTCTAAACTCAAAATTAATAACAGTTACCTAATAAAATCTAATGTAATATCGGTTATAAACAAAAAGAAAGCAGATATCCGAAACAATAAAAATTTTTATGCTTCTAAAGACATTACTATAATGCTTTCAGATTTGTTATTTCCATGCTATATAGAACAAATCTGTAACTTTATGTGGGACAAGTGTTTCTAATGAAAATAGAAATATCTTATCCTTGTCCATAGTACTACCTCTGAGAAAAATCTGTTTCTGATTTTCTTTTGAAATCTGATTAGAGTTACATCTTGATTTAATTAGAGGAGCAACTGTTTCTGTGGAAAACATTAGTGGTGTATTTATTCTTCTAAAGATTAAATTGCAGGTTACTTTGCCAAAAGAAATGATTTATTGCAAATTTGTGTTCTACAAAGGCTGTTTTATAGCATAACATTTAAAGTCAAATACATTTCATATTTATATAAATTACTTTGCTGTCATAATGTGGATTAAAAATACATTGTAATTCCTTTAGATTGTCTAAACTACACAGTTCTAAAAACCAATATTTTTTAAAAGTTACTGTCATAGCTTGTGCAAATTTTGTTTTTAAATTAACATGGTAATTGCATCAGACTGTTGAACTCCAGCAATTGTTTAAAATAACAGCCTTAAAAAATTATTTTAGAATGTTTTTGTCCTTTGAGAAAACTATACAAACATAACTAAATCTCTAATAATATATTAATTTGTAAAAATAGCTGTGAATACTCACTAAATATTCCTCTGGAGCACTAGTAGTGGGAGAGCACCTGCTTTTGCTGGCAGCTGAGTTGGTCTGCAAGAGAAGACAGTAGGAGTCTTGCTATTTATGCCTGAAGAGGGTCCCTTTGGTCCAACAATTATTGCAATCTTTAGACTTTCCAGGTTTGCAAAAACCATGCCATCTTCTTGTTTGCAATCTCTTTGGAAGGACTGGCAGAGTTTTCCTGTCAGTCAACTGGTTCAGGTTCCTTATCAGAAGGCTGGGGTGCCGAAAAGACAAAATGCTTTTAAAAATACCTTGGATTCTTAGTAACAGTTCGAGTTTTCTGGTGCCTTTACAGTTCTCTGCTCTTATTAATGCCTCCAAGCTATACAAATGAACTGATTCCAACACTGAAATAGTTCTGGTGAATACACTTTAAATGAGAAACATGTTTTCCTGTAAGTTTTATTGTCTGACAGATGCTCCTTCCAAACATTTACAGAGAGCTTGCTCACTCTCACACACCATATGTATGTGTTCAAATAAAAGGGGTGAGGCAGCTAAAAATGTCAAGAGGAAAAAAAAAAGTTACATTTCATAACTGCACGTACTGACACAGACTGTGCCTCCTGCAAATATGAATTAAAGTAGTACAGTGTACATTTTTGTGTTGTACAGGACCGTATGCTGGATGATGAAAGGGCTCTGTAACGTTGTGGTTTCTTTGGAAAGAGTGGTTTTGGGAAGCTCGGAGATTTTTCTTAGCTGTCTTCAGAGTGAAAACCCCAGCTAAAAATCTTGTTATTACAGTTAAATTATACACCCTCTGTAGCACAGTGCATATACTTACATCACTAAAACTATTTTAATTGTCTGTGAAATAATGTGCAATATATAGTTACCCAATTAAAAATAATGTTTAATCTTTAAGTTTTTTTCCCCATCACCTTTCAAATAAGGGAAAACAAGGGCTTTGTGCCACCCCCATAAGGTCCTTGGCTGATCAGAAAAGGAAGTTAAGTTCAAAATTTTACAGTGAACCATGAAGATAATATTTCATAGAGTTTGCTTTAGAAATTGTGAGGAATGTCATTTAAGTATTTCCACAGATCTCTAACATGATGGTACAGCATATGGGAAAAAAAGCAAATAAACCCAGTTATTTTTCAGATGAAACCTCCAGGCCATCACAGGTTAAGCACACTGCATATAGATTAAGTGACACACATTTGTCCACCAGGAGGGAGTTACCAAACATGTTAGAGCTTTGTGGCACTTTAACTGGAAACTTCCCTTCTGCCCCTCACCCGTGGTAAATCCAAGCCAGGAGGTGAATAAACTGGGATGCCTGAGTGGAATTTCCAGTGATTATTCTGCTGACAGAATGGAATCTCTTGCAAGTTTCAACATAGATGGAGACAGCACCTATAGCCACAATCCCTCTGTATCTGGATAGCTTAACCTGTAGGAGGTTAAGCCATCTAGAAAGGGACATGCCCTTATTTCCAAGGTCTCTTCCTCCATCCTATGCTAATGCTATGTTTTCCATAGTTGATTTCTGTTCCAGGAGCCAGGCTCCACTAAGAAAAAGAGCAAAGAGCCTTCATGCATACTTTTATACAACTTATTTTAGTGTTTGTTGAAGAATGATATTTGAGTCACATCCATCTCGCTCCCTCCTACGCACAGAATTCCAGATCCACAGGTTTCTTAGAGATTTTAATTTAATAACATCAGAAGGGGATGATCTTTCCAGCCTATGCAGCCTCCAGGAGAATTATACGAAAGTCCCACAAGTTTAAAAGTACATTGCTCAGGGCACTGTTAGACCTGCTTAAAGCTTACATATTTATTGCTAAGCAGCTGTAAACTTCAGTAGGCTTTGTTGTTTATCATCACAGTTACTGAGCCAGTGAAGTTCTCATGCTGAAACATACTGTGGCACTGCCAGGACGGCACTTAAAATGGGAACAAAGCAGCTGGCTCTGGATCTGGCATAGAATTATGTAATATATCAGGCTGGCCCTTTCCTTTCAAAGATAAATTACTGGCAAAAGGCACATCACCAGACTAGATTATTCTGGTTCCATGGCTACGTGTTATGAATGTACCCAGGAACAGGACAATACATGCAGGCTGCATAATTTGGCACTGGACTTTTCCCTGTTTACAGTGAGGGCTTTACTGTGACAGATTTCTCAGGATTAAATTCTTCAGGACCTAGAGCCTCACTCTTATCTTTGTGGGATTTCTAATGAAATTGTGGGACAAAATCCTGTAGATTTATTTAGTTACCCTCTCTTCCCACCTCGCATGGGTGAGGGAGAGAGCTAAAAAGAGAAAAAAAAGAAGACATGCAGAATAGTGTTGTCAGAAAATACTCATTTGAGGACTCACAGTCTTATTTCTTTAAATAGAAACTGTGCTAAGTGTAATCAGTCTCTGACATTGTGAAGGACACCAAAACACCAAATGTATCTCATAGATGGGAAGTAAAAAAAAAAAAAGGACAGAAAAAAGATTTCCACTCAATGGATTACTTTCATGACTGAGAACCACAGAAGCCAAATTTCTGTGGACCAGCAGTTAGAGAAAAAAAATGCTGTGGGATCAGAACCTATGCCTGCATTCCTTCTTCAGTTTGTATTTCCCATTAGGAAGCTGCTGAAAACTCATGGAAAACTGGGAAAAAAAAAACCTTTTCATGTAGAACATATATCTTCTTTCTCTTTTACAGGACAGTAGCTTTTGTTTTTCAAGTTTGTGTCTCTTCAGGCACAGGTATTTTCTATCCACATCTGTGCCTCTACAGACCCCGGATGCTGGAGTGATTAGGCATACAAAGCTTGTTTTAAGTAAGAACAGTGCCAAAATGTGCTTTGGGTTTAGTTTTGCTTGCAGAAGTGTGCAACTTCTGCTGTTTCTTGTCAATAAGACAACAGTTTTACAGTTCCTGAAGTCTTTACCAAGATTCAGAGGATGAAAGCTGGAAAGCATAAAACAAAAAGGATGTCCAGATATTTTTGGTTTTTTTTAATAACAGTCATAACCTTGTCTACAATATTTAATTATTTCTAACAAAAATAATTAAAGAAATGAGAAAACTAGAGAAAAAAGATCTACTTAAAAATACAGCAGTATCATCAATATCGTGTTGGCTCTGGAATAATTTGCACTGTACGGAAACACTTAAATGAACTTGTTTAGGATATCACACAGGAATATATCCCATTAAAAGGTGAAAATTCCATTTTGATTAGTCAGAAAATGATTTAGCCCTTTTTCTGGTAAGCAATCAGATTGCCATCATTAGTTAGGACTTTTCTACTAAACTCTAGGATTAAGGCAAAGGAAGTTTTACCAAAGTGATTGTTCTGAAGTTAGTTTACCCACCTTTACTCAAAACAGGAGCTCCAGAAATTTTGGGGTTTTATCCCTGAGGTATTACCACACGTTACAGTCTTGATAAAACAATTTCCATTTTTCTGAAAAAGGAGTATACATGCAACTTTGATATTCACAGGCTGTTTAATATGCTTATGACTACCTAGAATCTCTTTGTCTACCAAGAAAAACTTAACACTGTATTACTTAAGAAGGATTATAGAGCTATATTTTCTCTCCTGTAGTTACCATGGCAATGCCAAAGGTTTACATTCAGTCAAAACCCTCTGAAGCGCTAAGTTGTAAAATCTCAGCACCAGAGTGGGAAACATCAGAATCTTTTATAATGGAGAGATTACGGTGCTGGTTTATAAAATAAAGCATTTTACATAAGTGAATAAAGTATTCCTGATATTGGATTGTGCAACAGGAGTGAGGGCAGCTTTAATTTTCATTAACCTTTTGGAATAAAAATTTAGTTTGCAGATTAAGGCACCTAAAGTTAGTACAAACATGCAAACTAGATATGTAAACTGCCACTATAGATAATGGAAGTTCCGTCATTTTAGTCAATAGAATCTAGAGGACTCTTCAGCTCACCCTTTAATCCATATCAATATTTGACCAAATTAATAGCTGATAAGTAGTTCTCTGGTCTCCACTAAGTGTATTGATAAGGTCTCCATTAATCCTAGCTGTCATGGAAGCACTTACACCTAAGTACCAGATTCAGGCATCTCTATTCAGGGCTCACTGAGAATTCAACCCAAGATAAGGAAAAGAGACAAGGAATAATACCAGTCTTCTTGACCACAGTGACACTGATCAGCAACAAAAAGCCCTTTGGTCATCCTCTGCATTCTTCTGTCAGTTGTATTTCAGTAACTTCTAGTACTGAAAAACCTAGACCAGCCCTAGCTAACCAAGTCAAGGTTCCCTATGACAAGGACCAGAGATTATGCTTCTCATTCAGCTTCTTCCCCTACCCACAGCTTAGGTTCACCCAAGCTGTGCCAAAATAACAAACATATAATCTTTTCTGCTTTCAAAAACATTTTTCAGGAAGATCCTGGAATATCACCCATTTCTGCATCACAGCTTCTTATTTTCTCCTCCTTTACACAAGTAAAAGTTGTCCACACAGTGAGACAAACCGTAGAACAGACCCAGTTCATAACAAATCTCTCTAATTTAGCTTTCAGCCAAGTTAGTTCCTTCACTTGGCTCTCTGTTAGACACAAGAAAGAGACTAGAACAAGTAGCTCCCAACAGAAAAGAAGATGGGAGCACCCATGATACAGGTTTCAGTTGACATGAAAGTGTTTCACACATGAAAAAGTGGTTTATACACTGGTTGGTGAGACTAAGGATTGTGTCTGTCAGTGAGGATAGGGATCTGTCAGTGCATCCATAAGCTGGGGGTTCTTTGGCTACTGCAGGATGCTGAGCTCTCTAGTACCCACTGTGTTTGACTTTTCTGGATAGTCACCTTCACCAGCACTTTTGGTTTCCTAATCTATCATTTATCATATGAACAAAGAAGTTGTTTTCCACTGTATCAGTATCCTTCAGAAGTCAACTGCTGAGCCATTTTCTCCTCTTCCACAACTGTCCTTCAGGCATAATATGTAAACCTGGTCATTCTTGGCTCTCACAAATGCATCCTGGTACCCTAACCATCAAGTTTATCTATCCAATTCATCTCTAGCAGAAACCATGAAATCTTTTAAGCTCTTTTATGTGTCAGTAAGAGTTATCTTGGCAGCATCTGGAAACAAGCAATTTAAATGTTCTCTGGCAGCTCGGCAGCTAAATCACAAATTGGGAGCCTCATGCCTATGCTATGGCTAATGCTTAGAACAGGTATGAAGCAAACTCACAAGGATTACACACTCAGGCAGCTCCTTTATCCTGGACTTCATCACCCTTCACTGCATGCCTGCAACAGCCAGCTGGTAGTGTCACTGCCTCTTCTTGTTTCCAGAGGGTTTTGCAGAAGGATATTGGACAAGGAGTTCATGCTATCTTTTAATCCACAAAAACTCCACAGATCTGAGGGGGAAAAAAAACCAGCTTCTTCGACTTGTTCATGAGATATTCTGAGCTGTTGATGAGGGTCAGCTTTCAGAGCACTGTGCTAACCTGTGGCATGCCTGCACCAGCAGGTTTAGCTCACTGGACTGTACCTCCTGCATGACTTAACAGAACTCTGAAATGAGCTGAAAGTCTACAAGATGCTGAAGGCAAACCTTGCAGACCTGAGCTGGACACTTGAAGGAATCTCTGCTTTTAAATTTACTTCAGATATTTGCAGGAAAACCTCTAACTGAAACAAAAGATCTAGTGTGTATTGCACTATAGTTTCATTAGAGTAGAAGGCAGAATATTTTAGTGGAATTTCACACACACATACAATGTAAACAAAACAAAACAAAACAAAAAAAAAGGTGTTTTGATTACCATAGTATTTCATTCCATCATTCTTCAGTAAGACTGAGCAGACAGCCTGTGTAGAAATCGCTGTGGTTATTTCAATATGGCATTTTACGAGTTTTAGTTTCTCATTCCACTGTTTCCAATGTAAAGTATTGTAGGATTTTTTTGTTGGATTTCATTCTTTTCACATGCTTTTGTTGCTAGTGGAATTGTCATTATTTCTAAGCCTCACTTGTTAATAAATTCAATAGTTTTCTACTGCATCATAGAGAATATTTAATATATCTGTCTGTACAAAGGTTTAAGAGGAGAGCTGAAAACTGGCTATGGAAAACAAGAGACAAAACTACAGCAACATAATTAAAAGAATAAAAATTCATTCTCATTGTTGTGAAAAATATGGATTGCATCTTCCAACAAGTCCAATCTTCCTGTTATATCATTCACTTCATTTCTAAAGTGGAATGAACCTGTGCCATTAACATTGGTACTCCTTGTTTGCCATTGAATTTCTGCTGGAAAACGATTTAAACACTACAAAGCTGCTTTTCAAAGTGTTGACTTTCTAAGACCGATTTGATGCTTTCTTTGCCTTGTAGAAATGTCAGTCTTTTATCTCTGTGGCAACACTGCAGAAGGCCACTGAATTATATTTCTGAAATAGTCACCATCAAGGCCTCTCTTTGCTTATATTATGTCCTGCTTCACAGTCAGTTTTGTTGATTTATCTTGTATTTTTTTCCAAAGGTCTTAAATCTATTAAATGCTTGCTGTGGAGTTGTTAGAGTTACATCTTTAATTCATGTGAATAATGAGGTACTGAAAAAAATGAATTGGTCTTTTCTGGGAAGTCATCCATATATCACAGTTTGCACATAGCTCTAATTCAGTAAAAGATTCATTGATTGCCACCATAGCACAGTAACTTTTACCCACCCCAAGGCTGGTGAGGAGCCAATGCAGAATAGGGGTCACATTGGAATGAAGAGTTGTGGTGCACTGGCAGGGTGGTACCGCATTTTTGGGATCAAGATGCAATTTTTTAATCTTATGCCATGGAAATTATATGGGAAAATCAGTAAAATTTTCTTGTTTATACATATAATTCTGTCATCAATCCTAAGGCTGGTTATAAATAGGATCTAATGACCCTTAGAAAAACTAGAAATTACCAATTTAATGACAGATAATAAATAATAGCTTATTTATTAGGCAACTGGCAGTGTTGCCTTCACCATTTGTTAGAGCTCATCTAGAATTTTGTATCCAGTATTCCAGCCCCACTTAGTCTCCATGCAAGAAAGATATTGATAAACTTTAGTGAGCTCACTGGGTAGTGAGCAAGTTTTGTTCAGCCTGGAGAAGGGAAGGTGATCGAAGGAGCCTGATAGGAGCCTTCCAGTGCCTGGAAGGAGGTCAGCAGAATGAATCTGGATGTATCACAGGGGTGGACACGGGGAGGATAAATGGCAGTGGGCATTTAGTGAGGCAAGAGAGGTTCAAACTGTGTATAAGGAAAAATGTTTTCACCATCATAACAGTCAAGCAGTGGGACAGTTGGCCCAAAGATGCAGGGCAGTTTCCCTCCTTGGAGGCTATAAATGAGATTGGATAAAGCCATGAACAGACTGACTGAATCTCAAAACTGACCCTGCTTTGAGCAGGAGTTTGGATGAGAGACCTCCTGAAGTCCCTCATAACCTCAGCTATCCTAAGATCTTGTATAATGAAGAACATTTGTTTCTGATAGTGTTTCCGTGCTTCGGGTAAAGGCAAGAAATTCTCACCTGTCTAATAATCTCATAGGCCCCGTCCCCATACGGGATTTCTCTTTCACAAGTAATAAAGGGAATATAATTGCCAAATTAAGGAGGGGAATGTAGAGTTGATGACATGAATATGTCTATGCCATACAATGGAATTCAGTGCAGAATTCCTTG
The DNA here is from genome assembly GCA_036023395.1 of Myiotriccus ornatus. Taxonomy (NCBI): domain Eukaryota; kingdom Metazoa; phylum Chordata; class Aves; order Passeriformes; family Tyrannidae; genus Myiotriccus; species Myiotriccus ornatus. The sequence continues at coordinate 67,495,071 of JAYRBT010000139.1, read as the reverse complement.
AGTTAGCATGAACCAATCTCTGTCCAAAACTCGAGATACTACAGTTAAATGGACATGGAGAATATGGAGCTAGTTAATTGACTGAGAGATGGGATCCACAGATTCGGAAGAAGGGTGGTACAAACACAGTTATGCTTCTTTTGGGTTCTGAGGAAAGCCCTTTCATCATCTGTGCATTGTTCAATGACAGCAGCTTCCACAGAAGTGTGGGTGTGCTTGTGGAGGATCTTTGGTTGAAGCACAAATAGTACTGCAGAGAACTAAATTCCTGCCCACAGAGAGTTTATTACGGGAACTTTCAAGTCTTTTGTGACCTCCTCTCAATAAGCAACCAGGTTGGTTTTTTTTTCAGTCCTTTATAAATGTCATGAAATCAAATGGGTAATCTTAATTAACAATACTCCTATCATTATGCTGTCAGCCATCCTCATTTAAACCATTTGGAAGGCCATCATAGATAATTTGCGTTGCATATAATAATAATGGCCCGCCTTCGCGAACGAAGAGCCGGGGAAGGTCTTTACACCTTCCAGCCTGCGCATTGGATT
>JAYRBT010000139.1:67471335-67494341 GCA_036023395.1 Myiotriccus ornatus | reverse complement strand
CCCTGACCAGGAATCGAACCTGGGTCTCGGCGGTGACAGCGCCGCGCCTTAACCACTAGACCACCAGGGGCTCCCATATAGAAATACTTGTTTTATTACTTGTCTGTACATATACACCCCAGTGCACAGAAAGAAACTTTAAACAGAATTATCCAGTCTGACAGCAGAAAAAAAACTATCTTTCATGACACACATACCCGAGAGCACAGAAGGTTTTAAAAGTAGTATTGAGCAGAAGCAAGACTTATACGTAAGACATTATTTTTCTGACCGCAGGCAAATGTCACTTTTCTACAACAAAAAACGTGCTCTTCTCCAGAAATAATGAATGAAATAAAATGCTCTATTCACCCTTTGGTTCTCAGCAAAACTCAGGGGAACGTGAACTGTAAGAACAAATATTTTCTATATTTTTGCCAGCATTAAAGAAAATGAAAGTATGTTAAAAAAAATTAGTTTGCTGTTTTGAAATTGAAGAAAGCTGCTGGTTAAATAATGGGTTATATAAGTTCTTGCAATTTTTACTGGTGTTTCAAATCTCTGCATTATTAATAAATTTAAGTACCCGAGTGTGAATTTTATTTATCAGTTATTACAGTGAAAAAGTGAACTCTACAAAGAGACGACAAATTTAATTTTTCTCCATTATATTCTGCACTAACTACAAATTAAGGATAAATTGGTATCAATTTGTATCCCAGGAAGTTGTACTGCTCATTTACTTCTTCTAAAACTATATCAGTGTCAAGCATCATGCTAGGACACACTGTATTGCTAGAAATGCTTGAACAGATTTTTAATTCTGAAGCACTGGTATAAATATGAATTAGCATCAATAGAAACACTCTACAGTTATGTCAACATGAACATAATCAAAATCTGACCTGTTCTTTGGAAAGATATAAAGCTCATATTGTAATTCCTTTTGTCAATAGAAAAACCTTTGCCCAGACCACATTTTAATTAACTACCCTAAATTCCATTTGCAGATTCAGTTAAGGAAAGATACTCTTCACTTCTTGTCCTAACCTGTTCTTCAAAGTCACAGTGCAGTTTACCGAATATATTATGAGTCATGGGTCCTGAGAAACTGTTCTAGCAGTTGTTTGGATAACATTTCATATTTATGAATAAAACATATTATCAGAAGAATGGGGGAAAAAAGGAATTTACATTAAAATGTTACGGTTAACCTTAAAACTAAGGATAAATAAGCATAGAACTGGGAAAAGACCTCAATAATCATTTACATACTTTTCTTTCGTTGTCCCCACATTTAGTTTACTATATGAGCAGTAATAGCCCTACATGTTCATTGTAACATGGCACATTTCTAACTGTCTCTAGAATTGCTATAATAGGAAAAGCCAGAACAATCAAACCCAGAAATTAAAAAGCATTGATTTACTGTAGTGGGTTTTTTTTCTCCAACCTGGGACATTTACTCATAACAGGCCCAATATTCTATAATGAGTGAATTTATTCCTGGGTGTTTTGTGAACAGTATTCAATTACATTCACTATATATTCAATAATATGTATCAGTTTACTTTCTAGATTAATAGAAACACCAGTTAGGGGCCTTTGGAGATCTCTTGTCCAGCCTCTTATCCAAAGCAGAGCTATCACCTAACTAGGGCAGGCCTTTGTCTGGCTGAGTCATGAAAAGCACAAGGTTGAAGATTCCCAGCACTTCCATGGGTAACCAGTTCTGTGCCGCATCACACTCGATGTGAAAGTTTTCCTCTTCAGCAGACTGAACCTCCCAAGGTTGTCTCTTGGCTCTTGTCCCTTACTACATCATCTGCCATTACCAAGAGGAGTTCTGGATTTGCTGTCTTTGACAGAAAACATGCTTTGAGGGATTGCAGGCTGCCCTTAGGTTGCCCTTGATCTCCTTTCATTAGACTAAGCAAGCTTAGATCTGTCAGCCTCTCCTCATGTGTAATAATATACTTTAGTCTAGTTTGTCTCAATAGCTCTCCACTGGACCCTTTCCAGTCTCTCGATATCCCTCTTGATTTGGGAATCCCGGAACTGAATACAGTGTTCAGTGTGGCCTCACCAGTGGTGAGTCCAGGGTGCAAGGAAAGAACTCCCCTCAGAGTGCTGGCCTTGCAGCTCCTGTGTGGCCCCACGTGCATTTTTCTTTACTCAGGATGAGGAAACACCAATTGCTCTCATAGAACTTGGCATTCACAACTGTTCACGGATTATTTTCAGTGTTGCTGCTATTTAGCCAGTCAGTTCCCATCCTGAGTTGATGCTTGCATTTATTTTGCCCCAGGAGAAGAACTGTGTATTCCTTGTTGAAGTTTTTGATGCTGGCTGCCTCCTCAAGGTTATAAGGACTTGCCTGAAGAGCAGATTTGTTGTTTGCCTTGTTGGTCACTCTGCTGATTTAGAATGGTCATAAATTTGCCAACAGTTCCTTGTTTCATCAAGTGCTATGTGTTTAGAGCACACTGTAGTATGATATAAAGAAAAGACTTTTATCTTTTTTCAAGTGTTGATCCTCTGCCTTTTACTGAAATCTTTCTCTGGAACTTCTTTTAACAAGCATCTCTCACAAATTTGAAAACTGCATCAGCATTTGCTATCCCTGCTGTTCTAATGCAGAAGCAGATTTCTTTATCTTAAGAGTGATTTTGACTCTTCTCTTGGTTACCTAACTTTTGGCAAATTAGATCTGGGAGCAGCTTGCTACTTGTGAGTAAAATAGTCAGAGATACAGTGATTCCAACAGTGAAAGTATTCTCTGAAGCATCTAGCTGTCAAACTTTGATCATCCCTAGCAATAATATAAATATTTTTTTCCTTTAATAACAATCACAGTGTTATAAAATCTGGTAGAAATACAAGCAGTCATTTCATTGCATCTGCAGGTAAGTACATCTTTCTTGATTCTTAGCATGAGATGCTACCTTTGCAGATGCTACCAATGGTGACAGTAGTGCCTGACCTGCCTTTTTCCCCATGATAATAAAATATTTCTGATAACAGCAGCTTTTAAAATCTACTGTGAAATTCATAGTAATTTCTGAAAGCAGTGTTATGTTATATGCACATGTTATATCACAAACCTCAAACTATTATCAATTGTTATCGAACTATTAACAGGAACCTCATCATTTCATGGTATCAAACTTTTTGCACACTTGTTTTGTTGTATACATCAACAAAGTCCCATCAAATACAGCAAATCAGATGGCCAGATTTATATCTATGGCCAACCATTAATCTCTTACACCAATCCATTAGCATCTCAGCTAGCTAGTGCAATACAACACATTAACAAAGCAAAGCATGGTGCAGACTTGCTCAATAAAGACCATGTGGACACTCGTACAAAGCATGTGATATTTGGATTTCAGTTCATGTTCAGTGACACTGCCAATAATCCCAAAACAGGAAAGGGAGAGGGTTAAAAAAAAAAATAATAATGCTTTATGCTCAGTTAACTTTTGTTGATAGTTAGGTCCTATAGCTTATGCATTTATTTTCCTGGATTGTCTTGGGATAGCCTGAGGATATAGGACAGCAGAGAATTTGGCTGACTGTATGGGAGCCCACACATCCATGAGTTTGGAATGTCAAGCCACATATTTTACAGATAAATGATGTTTTAAACAGAACAGAAAATGTAATTTGTTTGCAGTGTGTATTATATGGCAAGTGCTTTCTTGGAAAACTGAAATGTTTGATTTTAGCACCTAGAGATAGAAAAGCAGGCAAAAATTGAGGGAAACAGAAACCAGCATTAGAATATGCTCTTAAATCCCTTGTACTGACTAAAGACAAGTTGTCATCACTAATTTGATCAGCTTCAACAGATTAAACACCAAGCTTATTTTTCCGGGGTTTCTAGTTCATTATGGTAGCTATTTGTCTTTTTCTACCAGCCAAGTGGCCAAATAAATTACACCAGGCATAATTTACTAATGTGGCTGTAGTAATTTCCAAATAAGGAAGAGAGACCCTCCATCCCAGAAAGATTATATAAAAACATTTGCCTTTGTGGGGTTTTCATGTGACTCTGAGGAGGCCTAAACCTTGAGGTAATACTAACCAATTTCATCTGCAGTATGAACACGACCCCCCACGTCCCAAAAACACTAAAGTCATTCTAACTTCTATGTTTTGTTAGAGCACAGACAACCCATTAAAATACACCAAACGTACATCCTCTGGATGATGCAGATAAACAAAAGCTTGGAGAACAAATCTTCCCCTTGTATGCGATTTCCTTTCAGAATGAGCCTCTCCTTCCAGATGCTCTGGAGTCCAGCAATTTGTACTCCTTCCTGGGTCTCCCTCTGGGTCTCTAGGAATGTATCCTCTCCTTGACCTCTGAGGCTTGGCCATAGATCTGCTCCTTTGCAACAATCAAGCCATGTGCTTTGTCAGGAGTCTTTCCATCTGCATGCAGACATTGTAATCTCCTCCTTTTTCTCCCCCCCAGCCACCTGACACAGACTGCCACAGCCAGGAAAAGCAGAGACAGCCCTTCTCCTGCTGTTCTGTCACACCCTTTTAAACCAAACAAGAAGAAAACCCAACAACCATAAAATAGAGACTTAACCATGAAGGGAAAATTCAGTTTTGTCATCTGTCATAGAGGTAAAAAGCAGTGAAAAGGCACTCTGTAGTGCCTCCATCTAAACTGCAAAGCCTTTCCCAATTTTCGGGCTCAGATGTGCAACCTTTTCATTTTTCTACCTCGGGTAAGACCTGAGGTGAGACCTGGATTCATCCACTCTCCTTAGGCTCTGGTTTCTGGGGAGAGAAGATACAAATATATGATCCAGAATGGTTCAGGCTTATGCTCATCTTTCAGAGTCTGGATTACTCTAATATAGTCTGGAATAAGGAGGATATGATTGTATTTGTATTAGGCAGTAAGAAAAGAGCAGATGGACAGATCTTACAAAATGTGTCCACCTCTTTGTTTGACCTCTCTAGTCACCTCTCAAAATTGTTGAATAATTGTCTATCCAGCTTATAACACTGTTACCTGTTGTCATGGCATCTGACTGACTCCTAAAATAATAACATGCAAGATTAACTCCAATATGTGCACATGGGAAAAAAAAATAGCAGAACATTAGAAAGTTCAGTGAAAGAGCTGGCTATTGCTGAATGTAGGTTCTGTAGGAATGTGACCGTAGTATGAGCTGAAGTTCTCTCCTGAAACAAGAACAGTCTTCGGGATGTGCCGCTGTCAGATGTTGTGGGAGAATGCAGAGAAGATCTAGGAGTTGAACCCTTTTGGTAATATATGAAAGGCTTTCCCATATCCATCCCTCACTGTTTTTAAGCTCTTCTCTTCAGAAGCATTAATGGACTCTGCCAGATTTCAAAAACTCTGTCAGTTAGGATAACCTGCACAAAACTGAGGATTCCCAAACCCAGTTTTCTGTAGTTTATCAGCTTCAACTTTGTTTAACCATGAAAGACTTTCCCACTGCTGGGATTCACTGTGGTCTGTGTGCCTGTTGGTCCACACCCTTCTGCTCACTGCTTCATCTTGCCATGGGTCTCTTCTTGTCTTATACACTCAATATATAAATTAGACACATCATGTCTTCACAGCCTTTCTGGTAGAAAGGGTTTTTCCTGGCTGATGTTTCCTTCAGGTACATTATAAATTCTTTCTCATGTGACCTTGAAAAGACATTCTGCTCTAGTATTTTTTATCCATGGTAGCAAATATTTTGGCAGGCAGCAAGTTGTTCGTGGCCAAAACGTCAAGGATCAATGCATTTTTCTGTGGTAGACCTTCCATGTGCAATTGAAAGTGATTTTTCACTGAAACCCACTATGGTACTGCCATTATGAAGCCATTGATAGCATTAAGGATATATGTCAGGTTGTATCACCCTTAATGAAACAGATTTCCAACTCAAACTTTTGCTTTATAACAGCAAATCATACATTCCTGCAGGGATAAAGACCATTTTTTTAAGAAATTGAAAGAACTGTGCTGAAAGAACTGTGCTAAAAGAACAAAAAAAAGTGTTTTCTCTTTCAAATTTTAAATTTTTAAATATCTTCCAATGTAGCAGGTATATAGATAAGCGTACTGGGAAGCTTTGTTCTTTATAAGTAGCCTTCTGTTTCCAAGATGTTTAGAGATTCTCTTTTCTGCATAGCAGAAGAGGCAGTGTGGCTAAGAAATTGAACAACCATGATTAAAAATATGTTAAACTTGCCCCCAAGTCTGAAAGCCAGATTTAAAACTGGAGGGAAAGAGACACCATCAAAATAATTTCTAGGAAATGTTATAAAATTAGATGATTAAACTGTGAGTATTCTCACTAATTATAAAGGAAAACTATGTATACATATCAGCTAAAAATATTTTCTTAGGGTAATGTGGAGTGTTAGGTTTGGACCTGGTAAATTACATAATAAGCTATACTAATGATCTAAGTGAAAATACTTGTAAACATAGTTATATTTATACTAAAAAATAGCTGAGATGTTCTGCATATACAACACTGAAATCAAAGGAGAATACTATACTTTTATAAGGCTACCTCCTTCAATTTATCCACCAGACTAGAAGAGTCTGAAGGGGTGTATCACAAATCCTTTTGGCAGTAACATCTGGAAAATCTCTAGAAGTTGCTTCATTTTCTAGGTTGAAAAAAGTTTCTCTTGAGTCATCCACAGTATTTGGTACAAGTCATGAAGGCTCTAAGGTTTCAGTCAAACATAAAGATGGGAAAGGATGTGCATTAAGACATCTTTTTACTCAGGAACATGGCAAGGAAAATCTAGAAACCTATCGTAGTGACCTCATAACTGAGGCCCCAGAAATTAAATAATTGAATGCATACATAAATACATAAAATTCAGATGCCAAGAAGTTGTTTTTTCCTTTTAAAATCCATATGGATTTTTCATGTGGTGTTACTAACATCTGACCCCATTCAGTTCATTTGGGTGTTTTCAATAGCTGTAGTTTATGCCCTGCATTTTTAATTCTGATCTAATATTTCAGAGCATGAAAAGGCTATTACGGTAACAAGGGACCTTCCTTGTTTTCCAGCATTCTTTTGCTGACCTCTCTTGAGTAATGCTCATGTGTATTTATCATTGAAGTATGTCAGCATTACCAAAGTGCAAGAAAAAAAAGATAGGAAATCTATATAGCTTAGGAAATCTTGCTCACATGCAGTTGTCAAAAGAACGCTTTGCTATGGAGGTTTTTTTCATACATACAGTGATGACGTTTTCATCTTTTGGAAAAATTAAAATATTTAGGTTAGAAGTATCAGTTTCCAAAGCACCTCTGATATTTCTGTGGAAAATGTAAGAATGACGAAATTAATTCATTGAGAAGAATGACACACTGAAAGTCTCAATCGTATTTGTTCTTTGAAATTTTAATCTCCTTTGGTTTTATTGCATGTAAATTTATTTAATTTAATAAAAAATTTTTCTTTCATTTTACTCATAGACTTGATGACATTGAAATGAGACATTTCTTCTTCCATTTTCTCATTATATGGAAAAATCATGAAAATGGGAGAGCAGTGCAGTGGATGGAAAATTATTGCTCTCTTTCATAAACTTGGCCAAGAGATTCAGGATACTTACTAAAATAATCCCAGAATACAGCAATATTTTCAAAGTTGGACAGGTGCTAAGTATTTTGTTTTGTTAAGTTGGCTAACCTTCCATAAATCAAGTATATCTCTTCCAAAGTTAGTTTTAACAGCTTCTGTCCAGCTTTTCAGTGAGCTACTTCAAAAAAATCTTACCATTCTTTTCAGATGACCAAATCTGCTTACTAATACTAACTTTTCAAGCAAGGCCATCAATATTCTCTACCTTTTCAGAGAGAAATTCAGTTACTTATACAGTTCTTAGATTGTTTTGTTTCTAAGAATCACGGAGTGAGCCTAATTCAACATTTCAACTCAGCTGTCATCTTCTGAAGCAAATTCCCTGATCGTTCCCATTTAATAATGCTTTCATTCATATTACTGACTGGTTTTGGATCCCCACACAAACTGCAGTGAAAGTAAGTAGAAGATAAGCTTTGGCAAGCATTCTGTCCACAGCACAAGTAGAACTAGCCCAGTATTAAAGCCTCCTGATATATGTGACAGCCAGATCCTTTCTACAAACTATTTCAATGTATTAATTTACTTGTGTTGATCTGTGCTACTTGCTAATGTGGACACAGTTTCTAACTGGACTTTGATTTCATAGACTCTCACAAGACATAGAACCAAATTCAAGTATCATTTAGGCACCTAAAATGTCATTAAAATGTATATAGGGCTTAAGGATGTGATCATCTTTGGAACTTCTGAAAATCTCATTAATTGGTTATCTCCATCTTTAAATGCCTAAATATCTTTGAAAATCAAGACCTACTATTTCTGTGCTGCAGTTCCACTTTCTTAAAATGAAGATAAATAATAATACCCAGTTTGACAGAATCTGATGAGGATAAATATATTTAAAATTGTGAGCTGCTCAAATTATGGAATAAGGGGGTAGAAACATAGATTGCTTTCATATCACAGATCAAGGTTAAACAAAGGCTAAAGCTCTGCATGCATGATTTGCAAATGGAGTTATGCTAATAGCATGATGATCTTAATTAGACCATCAGCTGCATATCTGACTTTTGATAAGTCCTAATGTGACTTGCTAATCAATGTCAGGTATGGGAATAGAATGTAGAATCTCTGACTTGTGAATCCGTGCACTAATTGCTAAACCAGACTGCCTCCCTAATGTCATCCTTCATTTCAAAACGTTCTGTCTCCTCTTTATAGTCTTATCCTGTATTATTTGAACAGTTTTTTGTAGATCCACAGACTGTTAAGGCAACAAGAATCCACTATCATCATATTATCTGACTTCTAAATAAGAAGGGCAAAAAACTTTCTTGCTGTTTCATATTGGGAAATTATTATTTTCTCTTCTGACAATAAATTAACATTATCAATCTTTATTTTTTTACTGGGCTACAGAACATTCTTTTCAAAGATATCTAATTTTGACTTTAAGATTTCAAATGATGACGAATTTGTCACTTTCCATGAAAAGAAATGTCAGTTATTAATTACCCTCAGTGTAGTAAGATGCTGGAAAATAAGGTCAGATTCATTATGTTTTTTAAAATTGCATTTAATTGCCAGTTTGAATGTTTCTGAGTTCTGCTTTCAGCCTTGGTAATATCTTGTTATGCCTTTAACTGCTAGATTAAAGATTTCTACATCTTAGATCATAGATTGCGACATAAAGGAGACTATGGAAGAAAATTAATCACTTTAATCACATCAGTTAAGTCACTGTGGAAAGTAGTTGAGATAGCTAAGAAAACAATAGAATTATTTTCACTTAAATTGTTTTGGTTTCCTTTTTTAATTTAGCAATATTACACACAAATCTTAAAAAGGAACTGTTACACAAATGCATTCTTAAGTGAAACTCAAATATTTGCCTGGATTAATTTTTCTTTCCAAAGGACAATCCCTGTATTCCATACCTGAAGAGCAAGGAAGGAAAGGAAATGAGCCATTTTTAATTCTTGAAGCCAAAGTGTGTAGTTGTCAGCTGTTTTTTTGGGTTTTGTCAACACATCAGAAAACCATCTTAGCAACTGGGATTCCCATTAATTAACTCACTGGAATAAATACAGCTGTCAAAGCAAAATAGGGTATTGTGGAATTTCCACACACAATAAATCATTACCCCTTCAAAGGACAAATGTTCAAATTAATAAAACTGAAGAAGTACATGAAGCTGACATCACACACTGAAAAACGCTCAGATTCAGCACACTGAATCTAATTGTTGTTCATATAAAAGTATTATGTGAAATAGAACCAGAATTTTATGATTATGTTTGTCTGTAAAATTGCTGCCAATAGAGAATATTAATATAAAACTGAAGAATAAGGTTAATTTACGGAAAAGACAGAAGGTGGTGGTTTTTTTCTTCTGAATTCATGGTACCACATACAATGGTTCATGTATCATAACACAGGCAAACCCCAAAATCTATAAAAATGTCTGCTATACCTGCATTTAATTTTATCTCTGCCCAATTAAATGTTAATAGATCATCGCCTAATTGTAACATGATGTTTCATTTTTCATCTTATTCAAAATTTTATGGTGGGGAAGGGGAAAACAGCAAGATGTTTCTCATTAGAAAAAAGTGCATGTTTGCTGCTGCAGCTGCAGCTTTGGCTTCATTTCATCATTAGAAATCTCAAAGGGCGTAGAAAGAACGGTAATAGCCACTATGGCCCCAAACTTATCACCTCCTAAATACAAATGGAAAATTTAGACAGGAAGAAAATTAGACTTGGTTTCCCTTCTAGTAAAAAACTTTCACTTAAAAAACCCAAAAAACAAAAAACAAAACAAACCCACAATAACTTATATAGTTAAAACATTGCCAATGAGCCGAATTCTAGAAAAGAAAATAACTATTTTTGAGTAATTTTGAGAATGTCCACTTCCTCCCTTTGTAATGTGCTTTTCTGCTCAGTCTCCTTTGCACCAAGAAAACCTGCCTGATAAAGAGCTGAAGTTCAAGTCCCACAGAGGAAAAAATCCACCATGTAATTCTTTTGAATGTGTACACGTGTACCAAAAGATTCCATCTAGGTAGCAGTAATATCCACAGTATGAATTATGGAATAATACAAGAACATTCATTTATTGTGAGCTTTCAACTCCTCACCTTTGCTCTGCTCATGAATCCATTCCTCCTGGGAGGAGTGGAACACTACCAGACTCTCAGAAATCTGCCAAAAGCAGGAGTTCTGTGAGACTGAAAGTGAAAAAACAGGGAAAAAAAAAAAAATTCTATAGGGAAGTTCTGAAAAGTAAGGGAAAGGAAGACTTCTGCCATTCTGTTTCCAAATGCAAGATCAATTTCTTAGCATTTTTACCTAATTAGAACACATGAAGTGAAATAAATAAATTTTAAAAGCCTGGCAAAACAAAATGCTACAAACACTGGGGTGGAGAATGGAAAAGAATGAACCACAGATAAACAGCCTTAATCACAGCTCTTAGCTGTGTACTGGAAAGTGCTCAGTGTTACAAGTTTAGTTTATAAATTTGAATGGAATGGAATGAAATCATACATCAAATAATAAATGAGCCACTGGTAAATAATAAATTCTGAAGACCCTAGAAACAAAAATTTTAATAGTTTAAATAATGAAAGGTCAGTAAGTTTTATTTAGATAGAGTACAATCACGTTTTGTCCTGTATTAATACATCTTATAATTTCAGTGATTAATATTCCAGAGAAAACACATCTTTGTTAGTTTCATTATGTTACAGTGTGAAAACGAGCCACATGCGTTGTCCTTCCAGTACACCCTCAGCCAAAACAGGGGAGATCTGGATTATGTTCCTAATATTTACAAGGTTAAGAAAAAAAAAGCACGCTTTAAAATTTATATCTCCTGACAAATGAAAAAAAAATGGCCAATTTTAAAATGCTCCCTTCTGGAACATCCCCCAAAGGCAGACACATTTCTGCAGGAATTAAACAGAGTTATTTTGTATATAATTAAAACTCTGAAGCCACTGGCTTGCTTACCAAATTTGACCTTGGTGCTTAGTGATAACAAAAGATATATCTTCTTTGTCCATCCATTATAAACACACATCAAGTATTGCAGGGGGAGCATCTGGTTTTAAGAGGCACTTACTTTGGAATGACAGACTCAGAGATGTAATGTACTGAAGTGATACATTTTGATTTCTGTTACTGGCCTTTACAATTATCATCAGTATCTCTATAGTGTGTTTTTCCTATTCTGCCAAACAAACCGCATTTCTGTTAATTATATGACTGAATTAGTCATTCCAAACTTAATACCTCCTAAAGCCATCAGCAGATGTTCCCTTTATAATCATTGATGTCATTCTCTAAATGATTGAAAGGGAGATGTTACATGGAGTGCTATGAGTAAATGCCAACTTTGGCATTCTTCTTGTCTAACTTTAGCTGTCTGACAGCGAAGCATCTGGCCTGCCTCAGTCGAAGGGGCTGTCTCCACAGGCAGTGACACTTCCAAAACCTCCCTGTTTAAACACACACACAAGAAACAACCCTGTCACACTCCTCGCTGTCTACAGAGCCAACCCAATTATTTAGCCCAGGCAAAATTGCTGCCTTTTAAACTGCAAACTGGTGAGACTGATGCTGTCTTTTAGCTGAATGTGGTGACAAATTGCACGCCAGATTCAGTTCTTAATTTCAGCTGATCTTGTTTTATGTTTCAGTAAGACAAGAAACCTGCACAGTCTTGCAGGACAGAAGGTCCCTCTGCATGGTAAGCAACACTCAGCCCCTTCCACAGGTGTTCTCCCAGTCAAATGTAGCAGTCACATGAAGCCTGAGATAAACAGTCTTAGGCCACTGATGCATATTTTGAAGTCAAAATCAAGAGTAATAAAGTTATCTCACTTAAAAGATCAATAGGAGTATTTAATGCAGTATTTTTAAAACGTGGAGGACACAAACAGAGCAGAGAAGCAATGGGTGGAAATGGGATTCACTTGAACTATCAGTTGCATCCTTTGAGAATGTCTTTCTATTCTCTTCCTTGATGCTCCATCAATCTGTACCACAATTTACTACTGAATGGGTCTGCAGGAGAAAAAAAAAATTGCTGTTTTTCCTCTAAATAGCTATCAGCATGTTCTTTCTCTATAAATCCTAGTGAGATCCCTGGTGGTGGCATAGCAGTTAACAAATACAGAAAGTGATACAGAACAGCTTCATTTCCCCAGCATATTAAAACTACAGTTGTCAGCATTTAATGTCTTTGATATCCTTAACCCCCTACAAGTTGTAGAATTAGCTAAAGCTTTGCCTCCAGGTATCCCATCAGGATGCTCCAATACAGAGATTTACATTCAGTGTAACTCTCTAGGAGTAAAATATCTTTTTTGACATTTTTAATGCTTCATAATAACTGCAAATTTATTGTATCAAGCATTAACCACTTTCTCCTTCATACATGCCTGGAGCAAGGAAGAAACATCACTATTACCATAAATACGCTACACTGAATGAACAAATTTGCAGAAGCCTTACTGCAGACTTCAATCATTTACATTATTTTTAAATGATATAATTTTAAAATATGTTCATTTTAGAGTCATAAATGAGAATGGAACAGATGGTTAGAGCTTAATTTGGAGTAATTTGTCTATTAAAATACACTGCATTGCCAGTGAGTCTTTGGTATAACACTAACTCATTACAGTGGAGTTGTAATTTATGGAGTAGATGGAAAGGTATTGGACCTTTAGGAAAAGTTTACAGTCTTAGAGGATTCCCTAGGAGAACTGAACACAGATAAGCATTTCAACGTAAGGTTTTTGAGGAAAGAGTGGGAAAGCAAGAAATCATAGAGTTAGGATTTGCAATCCTTTCAGAATTCCCAGTGTTCCCAGACAGAAGGGGATATTCACATGTACAAACAAAAGGACCTTCTTTGTATAATCATATCATGGATTCCTTAGTTTGCACTGACTTTAAACTGTTGATCAGTGTAGAAGGTTATGGATTCACAACAGTAAAGGCTTTTATAAATAATTTCTTAGAAGTATTTCAAGTAAGCAAATTATGCATATTGAAATTCATTATTGTATCGCTCTCAGTATTAAAAACATATTTTAAAGCTTTTTCTTTCTAATACAAAAGCCCAATAAGGCTGTTAATGTTTTCAGTCCTTTTTAGAATTAATTTTATGTTCATTATCTCTCTTTAGGGAAAATAAATGAGCAGCAGTGAGGCAAAATACACACATGGGATATGAAATTTAGGTTAATCAAAGCTAAAGGTAATGTGAAGGAAACTAAAGGAACATAGAATATTAAAAGTTTAAGTTTCTTTCAGAGAAAATTCACTGTTACAAATGAACATTAAGTAAAATAAATCTTTTGGGTTTTCATATACCTTCTCCATATCTAAGTGATTTTTTATGCCAGAAAGAACATGTTTCTCTAATTGTGATCAGAGTACCAAAAATTTCTACTTAGGACTTAATTAGTGGTTGCTCAAGAGATGGTGATGAAACACATAGTTACAAAGAAAATTATGTAGAAAATAATACTCCATTAGGAAGCTTGTATTGCATAACTCTAAACACATATTCACATTCATATAAATAAATGTGTGTATGTATGTATGTAACTTGTATGGAAATGTAGTGTTCATACCTCATTGTGGATTAGCAGCAATAAGAGACCACCAACAATTATTAAATACATTAAAAACTGAAGCATCATGTAGCTCCCATAAATATTTAATTGTGACAAAATGTTGGAAAAATTTATTAGGGATGGTGCTGGGAGAACAAGTTCACATCATAGAGTCATAGACAGAGTCACAGAATCACAGAACGGTTTGGGTTGAAGAGGACCTCAAAATCACCTCATTCCAACCCCCCACCATGGGCAGGGACACCTTCCACTAAAACAGGTTGCTCAGAGACCCACCCAACATGGCCATGAACACTTCCAGAGGTGGGACACCCACAATTTCCCTGGGCAGCCTAGTCCAGTACCTCACCACCCTCAGAGTAAAGAATTTTTTCCTAATATCTGACCTAAACCTACTCTCAATTCCCCTTGATACCCCTCAGTACAAACCAACACCCCTTGTCCTGTCACTACGTGCCATTGTGAAAAGTCCCTCTCTGGCTCTCTTGTAGGCTCCCCTTTAGGTACTCCAGACCTCTGATCATCTTCATGGCCCTCCTCTAGATTCTCCCCAGCAGGTCCCTGTCCTTGTGTGTTGGTTCCCAGAGCTGGAGGCAGCACAGCAGGTGGGGTCTCACCAGGGCAGAGCAGAGGGGCAGAATCCCCTCCCTTGACCTGCTGCTCTCTCTGCCTTGGATGCAGCCCAGGACACGTTTGGCTTTCTGGGCTGCAAGTGCACACTGATGGGTCGAGTTGAGCTTCTCATCAACCAACCTCCAACAACCCTGAGCAAAACCAAGAATGTACCCTCCACATCCTAGATGAGGGAGACATCACAAGCTCCCGTCTAGTTCAGTATTCTCCATCTTTCTTGTTGAAAGATACTTCAACAAACAATGCAAGAGTCACCCACTGGGGCTGAAACAGGTGTGGTTCTGTACTTAGTGAGAATTATTTTAATTTTTCATTTAACTGTGATGTGTCATGCAAATTTATTGTAACAAGCATTCTCTGTTATATATGCCTGCAGCAAAGAGGAAACAGAAGTTTAGGACAGAAGAGTCCACAAAGGTATAATACCTGAGAAATATCCACATATTCAAGGCAGTTTCTGATTGAGATATTTTAGAACTAAGCTAGGGACAAAGAGCTGCTGTGCAGTGCTTAATTTTCTAGTCTTACATGACTGTGTTCTATTTGATGTAAACAGCGTTCTGCTCTCCAAGCTGACTGTATAAATTAAAGCTTTACTCAGTTTAGAAGATCACACACAAATATTACTAGCATAAAATGAAAAAAAAAAAATGCAGTAAAAATGTAGGCTACAGCTTTATTTTAAAATGAAACACTAACTAAATTTCATATAATGATGCTTTCAGTTAATATCAAGAGTCTCATCTCCTGGATTGTATGAAACCAGAAAAGGGAAAGGAACAAGATAACACTGTATTATTTCTTCTTTTCAAATTACTCTGAAGCTTGCCAAATATGTATCTTCTGAAGCCTGCTCAAAAAAACATGAATAAGTGTCTAATATTCCCCATAGCCTCTATCTAATTTATACAGTATATTTTATAAATATTAGTAGATATGTTTTGTCTTCTTGTCAAACATCCAGCCAATTATTGAAGGGTAAGGCACGGGTGGTGACATTTGGTCCTACAGTAAAAGAAACCATTTGCAAAATTTTATATGTAGTATGAACTGTAATTTTTAAATAGAAGTGAACAAATAAAAACAAACGAACCCCAAACAGCTGAAACTTGATAAACTAAGAAAAAAGTTACTTCTTGGTATGCATAATCAATTTCAGTAAGATAATGATAAGAACTAATTTTTGAAAGTGTATAAAAAAGCAAGAGAGTCAGAAATCCTGTCACATATCCTAGTGTTATCATTTTAGAGTCAGGATCAAAACTCCCAGCTGCTCACCAAAAGCACCCCTTCTATTCTGATTTTTTAGAGAAGCAGGCTTTGTTTCATTTTATTCTATACTGGACATATAAAAGCAGATCTCTCCCACAGCCCAGTTCTCCTTCTACCAATTGACTACAAAGGAAACTTAAGATAACTAACTGAGACTTAAACATCCAAATTCTGAGTTTCTGAAGTTCTCCAAAAGCAGGTCTACTGGACCTAACTATTTTTAAAACATGATTGTGCTGTATGTCTTCCTTGCAGTATATCTAAAAATAAGCTTTCAATGAGCCATTTTACTACGAATTCAATGCAAATTATTCCACTCTACCAGGAATCTGCCATACTTATCTATTACTGATACTACATTGTATTTAGTCCTCTTTTAGATTAAATATATATATAAAATACATAAGCATTACATTCCAGTATCACATAATCTTCTGCACATACTTAAAGACTAAATTCAAGTTACGTTTTCAAGCAGTAATCATGCAATAAACCTCATGAAGTCCCTCTAGACTACAAGCCAAAATTTTGAGCTGAGCACCAAAAGTATCATTAGCTGCACAAATCTCTCCAAATAGAGCCTTCTATTCTCTGTGCACTCAAAAATTGGTGTAGTCCATTCACTGACTTACTTATATTGAATACAACAATAACTTCTGCTCCAGGATTTACAAGTGATGTCTCAGTCACTTGAAATGAGACTCAGCATCATTGACTGCATCCAGTGACCTGAAAATATTTCCCCCCCAGCTTTTGCTAAAGACTTCAAGTATCAACCCACAAAATTTTTATGACAATTGATGCTTTTCTGTAATGTACATCACTCTGAAACATTTTACAGTGCCCTGTGTCAGCCCTGAAGAACAAAGATAATTGAGCAAGCCAACATAAGAAATATATATGTTCTCAAAATACTTCATACTTCATATGTCAGCACCCAACTCACAACAGAGATAAATTACTGTGAAAGATTACATTAAAGATTTCTGTTACAAGCAACAACAAACACACCAGAAAACTGTGATTTATATACTCAATATTGGACATATAACTTTAAAAAATTACATTTTATACTTGTATTTGGAGGAAATTCACTGAATGACAACATAATTTGAAAGTCTTAACTCGTTCCCTGGGAGAAGTGCTGCAGTCACACTGCTCACCTCAACAGAAGGTTTGTGCATAGGAGATTAACTCTTATATGTTTCTGGAGAAAGAAAGAAACTGCAGTGTTTTCTCCTTTTCTGCATAGATTATAAGAACATCACCAAGATCCTTAAACACAACACCAAAAAATTTGAAGTTTGTTCAAGTGTCAGAAAATTAATTGAAACTCTTCTTAATGGTTTTTTTCTTAGCTTTTGTGCATGCAGTTTGGTACTTTCAGAACTGTGCTAGTTGGCCAAGTTATAATTGGAAGGAAGAACTTAGTAAAGGGAATAATTTATGTTAAGAAACTTCAAAATCCCATCACTGTAAGAGTCATGTGCCTTTTCAATATATACAAGGCCAATGGGGGCATCTAGAATCTTTTAAAAAAAAAGAAAAAAAAATGTTTTGTACCGTTTTTTCCCTATAAATAGGGACATTTCCTAGATATGTCTGTTTTTTAATAGAATTCCAGCTGCCAGGCTTGTGCTGAAGTGCCAGAATTTGAGAGAGCTGAGATGTTCCTGCACCTCCCTCATATGTGTGGTGTGGTGGCACTGATGACCTAAACATTTTCTGATTTATTTTGCCTGTCAGGTAGCCCTAACAACATACAAAACAAAGACAAAATTTGGCAAGCCTCTGGAGGGGAGAGTATTTCTCTGCAGTGCTCTTCCTACAGAATCAGATAAGTCAGACAGAGTATCTGCTGCCTTGCTACCAGTGCTCTCTAAGCCAAATTTATTGATTGGAAGAGAAATAACCCACCAACTTCTGAGTCACCCAAGTACAATGTTCAAGAGATGTACTTTAGGAGGTTCTGAATGAGAAATGCTTCTGATTGCTTTCTTTGATCATAGTTTCTTCTGAGAACAGTATATTGTACACAGCATTACAGAGGGTGTGATGAGCAGGAAGGGAGATGATGTGTTTGTCTTATCCCACCTAAACACACCGGATCAGAAAGAGGTCATAGAAAGGAGAAACAGATTTCTGCTTCCCTGAAGAAAAATGGTCACACTGAGCCTAGGGAATATTTTAGAATGAAGGCAGGAAGAGACGCAGGAGACTTGGCGATTGTAGCCTTGGAGACTAAGAGGAACAGGAGGATCTTCCAGCAACTCTGAGCAGACCCAAACTGCTCAGAAATAATGGAAAGATTTTCCTAGAAACACCTAACTATCTGGAGAATATGGTATTTAACCCATCTTATTCAAACTTTTGGGCACCCTCTGTTCTCCTAGAACATAAACTTACTAAGTCCCCTGAGGAGGGTGAGCAGGATAAGTATTTGCCACTACTAGAAACCTCATGAGTTATCTGGCACATAACTGAATGCATCCTCACCATAGCAAAAAGAATGGAAACATTTCATTTCTCATTCTGCTTCAGATTCTTTTTTCAGAAACATCAATACCAAAGAGAGAAAAAAGTACAATCTGCTTAAATTCATATTAAAAAAGAAAAAGTCAAAAAGAACCCAAAAACACCCTCTGAATATCTTGAGCTGCAGGGTATGTTTTTCTGCACACAACCATGTAAGAGTGACTAAGTGCCCAACACTCCTGAAGGTACTGCTTTTCAGATGAGCCAAAAATTGTTTTAATACATAGACAGAGTTGGAAGAGAGAAACGTTGGCCCTGGGAATAGAGGAAACCTCTGCTTGCAAAAAGTAATAAGGATATGAGCAAAGTATTCCATTTGGGGAAAAGAAAATGTCATCTGTGCAAATGCAAGAGGAAGAAGAACTGGTTAGGTAGCAGCTCTTCAGAAATAAAGCTTAGGAGTTATTACAAAGCACAAAGCATACTGGAATCCATTATATACAATCGCAAAATAATAGTAAATACAATGTTAAAACACATATAGTTCAAGAAAACTATAGGTTAGCAGGACTTTGGTTCGGTGCATCTTGATGCCACGTTACTTCTAATTCCTGACAGAGATGTTTGGCCTTTTTTTGGCTGGGCACAGAGCTTCGCTGATGCTTCTAGGGACTCAGTGCCCAAAACCAAAAAAGCATAGCTAATAATAAGCACGAGTGAATTGTCTTCCAACCACACTTATCTACAAGGACTACAAGGATCAGAAATTCAACGTTATGTTTTCCTCAATAGCCTTCTACAGTTCTTGACTTGCAAGATAACTGACATGCAGCTCATTAAAATATTTGTGCTGCAGATAAGAACCTACCCTTGATAGCACGTTACCATTTGCTCTTCTCATAGAATCAGTGATTGCTCCTCTGTACCTTGCAATGCTAACAGTTCATGAATAGCATCCAAATTTATACTAACCTTGCCAAAAAATTATTCATGAAAAGATCATCATAACAACAGATCCAATTCAAGTATTTCTAAAGCTCTTTGCTTTGCTAAGGCTGAAGGTCAAGAAATAAACATTCAAGTGCACTAGAAGTCTGGGCAGAAGAACACTGAGGGACTGAAGGTCAGCAAGTGCTTATCTCCTGTCAGACTTAATCCAAAGAGCCACAAGTCTCTCTATTCAGATTCAATTCCATCTTTCTTGAATTCTTATAATCAAGCTCAAGCCTATCTTTTTACATCCCAAGATACACTATTCTTGCCCATTGGCAAATTTCAGACATTATCTCAGCTTTTCAGATGACATTTCCACAGATTATTGTGCTGCAGAGCTGTCAACTTCTAGTGTTCATGGTCTCTCATGTGGATATTGTCCAACAGTTAATCTCTTCTTACAACCTCTGAGGAATTGGAAATATCAATAGAATAGCCTGGAGCAGGTTCTGGAAAATTTCTCAAGTCTGAAAATATGGCTTACAAAAAAAAAAAAAAAAAAGAAAAGAAAAAAGAACACGCAAAAAAACCAAACAAATCTCCCTGCCCCTGAATGAATATCACATAAAGACTAATGACTGAAAACCTAAATAAAAGCTTTATTTACAACAAGGTTACAACTTTAGCTTGTTAATCCAGTAACATTAAGGTTGACTTTCAGCTGCCTCCTGCAGACTAAGACCTCTTGATCTATAGGCAGGCTCCTTACACTTTCTTTTATTGCCTTTTAAACCCTGAATTTTCTGTTTCTTTTTTCATGTGTTTTTGATAACTGTTGGGACTACATTCCACCATCTGGAATGTAGATGGTGTGAGCCATATTGACACTGCCTGTACTTTACAGTCGCAGTCCTCCCAACTCGATAGTCTTCAGAGGGTTTCATGCCTGTGATGGAATCAGTGGGAGTCACACAATTAGTCATGTCTTCAGTGTTTGGTGGGATCCAAGCAGTTTTCAATATACCTTATTTTTTATATCTCTCCTGCACAAGCCGAGTGGTATCCAAGTCTCCTCTTGGTCCTTTCTTGAGGCCCTCTGGCTGGCTGCCACTATTCCACTGTGGTTTTCAGTCTTGCAGAGACATTACAAAGCATTGATAGCATTATCTCATGATCCATTGCATTCTCCATGTCCCGGAAAGTTTGCCCTATGCTGTATTTCCACCATAAGTGGCTTTTCCTGAGTAACTTTTATTCTTGCCTCACAGCATAAAAGTTTCAAGAGCACGTCTTGTAACCATTCAGGTACGCTTGGTAGCAGGTTTTTATAGCCATTTTCTAATGACTATGAGATAAGACTGCAACTCAAATTATACAGTTATTCCAGATGCATTTTCTGAGCCTATGAAGTATATACTAGCAACAGCTCTGGCCTGCTAGTTTTAGATGAGTATTTTTCGTAATTTGCCATTGAAAGTCACACTTTCAGTCTAATCATTTTTCAGGACAGTACCGTTTCAGTCATGAGAATTATTTCTTTTTTTTTTTTTCCTTTAAAATATCTGGGGTTTGAGCACCTGACAATTTTCTTGAAGAGTTTCTCACCAGTTCTGTGCTGAAAATTTCAAGGGTTGAAATGATGTCTTTTTTGTAGGCAGCTACATCAATCTATTCTGTGTTCCTATAGTTTTGCAGACTCTGTGAGGAACTATTTCTAGCTTCATCTTGCCTCTAAGTGTAGCATTCCCTCGGTTTCCTTCTCTGTTGGTTCATGGGCTTCTTACCAGGGGTCTGTATTTGTCCACTGGCTCCTGAATGAGTTTATTGTAGATGAACAACACTTGGCCTCCCTCCTCCAGTCTAATGTCGCTGTTTA
Organism: Myiotriccus ornatus; assembly: GCA_036023395.1. NCBI lineage: Eukaryota > Metazoa > Chordata > Aves > Passeriformes > Tyrannidae > Myiotriccus > Myiotriccus ornatus. The sequence goes on along the minus strand of JAYRBT010000139.1, from coordinate 67,472,919 downwards.
CCGGTGTATTTGGCATTAAATTGCATCTGGCTCCATAAACCAGTGGCAACTGAATTTAGTTATTGGTCTAACAGGGTAGTTACAAACACAGAAATGGAATCACTGGCATTCTTCTGCAAAACTTCATCCTCCTTGTCTTCTAAAATTGCACTGAAGTTATCCTTCCCTTTATTAGAAATCTTTACAGAGTTGATGCTTGTTACTTTTCCCTCTTGAGATAGCATGATTTTAGAGGACAAAGGGATTCACTTTCCTACACACTGTGCTTTATTGCCTAAAAATAGGCAATTTTTTCTTTCTGCTTTTCTGCACATTGATTTCCACGTATTGTGTACCATGACAAATATGCCTGTATTTCAGGTCCCCGGATTCCCTTCCTTGTTCTCACCATCTGAATCTTTGTATTTTGGATTTGTTATCCATGTAATTATGCCAGTATTGGTTTTATTTGGTATTAATTCATTGACTTGGTCCTTTTATTGGGGCTTACTTTTAAAGTCATGTTGTCTGGAATGACACCGCTTGTGTACAATCCTACTCCTATTTTAATATATTGTTAATATATTTAAGGTTACATGTGGATTTTGGATTTCTCATCAAATCCTGTTTTTAGCTTCTCAGTTGGGGGTGTGAAGCCAGTATTCCTCTACACTTCTATTAGGTGTGTGTTGTTCAAATGGTATGACCTTAGACCCACATCCAATAAAGATGAGAGACCTTACATCTACCTGAGATCATTCCTGGCAGAGATACTAATTTCATGACGCCTAAACAACAGGATAGCAGATGACTGGGCCTGCAGAATCCCCTGCACTGCATCCACACTGAGGATCAAATTTGAAAATTCACTAGAACTTTCAAGCCTTTAGATTTGAGAACAGCTTTGGAAATTCCCTTTAACTGCAGTATTGATGTATATAGATAGCTGAAATTAAAGTCTTATATCTTTCCCAGCCTTTTAGGTATGTTTCCAGTTAACAGCGTGTTGCTGACTTACCCTTTCTTGAATTTTCCTTCATTTTCCTATCTTTATCCCTCACTGACTTTGCACAGACACCAGTCCTACTTTCCTATTTCTTTCATGCTTGTAGAAGTAGGATTTTAGCTAGAACTTCATCATTCCCTGGCATCTGAGAATTTCCATGATACCTCTTAACTTCATTTCCAGTGCTGATTTGTTTCCATTTACTACATTTTTCTGTTTGCTGATGCTTTTGCTAGACTGAGCACTGTCACAGTGCTAGTTACTTGCTGGCTAGTAACATAAACGTAGTAAAATCCTTGTAAAACTAAAAAATAAGCCTGACATGTAGTTAGCTAAAGTTTAGTGAGATTATTTGCATCTTAACCTATCTACTCAACTGTAAGCTACAACAAATGCCATCATGACCGCTTTTGCACAGAGCCTTGATTATTTTTTCTCATTCTTATAATATACTGGTCCTAGAGATTTGTTTTTCCTGTTCCTACTGTAAGTGGTGATGATGCAGAAATAGATAACAGGTTGGCAAAGGCATACAGAGCCTTTGGTAAACTCCGTAAAAGAGTGTGGCGAAACAAACACCTGAAGAGAAGTACAAAGAT
>JAYRBT010000139.1:67425279-67471235 GCA_036023395.1 Myiotriccus ornatus | reverse complement strand
TGTAGCAAGCGTGGGTAGAGCCCAAGCGTGGGTAGAGCCCTCCCAGAATCTTCGTTCGCGAAGCCTAGCCATGATGACTGTAAGTGGAAATACTGGAATCTTATAAAAACCCTGCTTACCGTCACCTTTTACATTAAAGCTTTTCATGTCCTGGGCTGCATAGGAAGAAGTGAGGCCAGCAGTGTTGTCTCCACTTCTGGGCTCCCCAGTATAGGAAATACATGGATGTGTTAGAATGGGTGCAAAGGAGGGCCAGGAAAATGGTCAGAGGCCTGGAACAGCTCTCCCATGAGGACAGGATGAGAGAGCTGGGGTTGTTTCATCTGTAGAAGACTCCAGGGAGACCTTTTTCTGCCCATTCAAAATATATAGGGATTTATAAGAAAGAAGGAGGAAACCTTTTTACCAGGATCTGCAGTGACAGGACAAAGGGCAATGGTTTTATACTGAAAGAGGGAAGATTTACACTGGGTATAAGGAAGAAAGTCAGACTGGATGAGACTTTGAACAGTCTGGTCTAGCGGAAGGTGTCCCTGCCCAAGTCAGGAGGGTTGGACTAAATGATCTTTGAAGGTCCTTTCCAACCCAAGCCATTCTAGGATTCTATGATTCTGTGATCTTCCGTTGCTGTTTGAAGAAGTTAACAAACTTGCCTCATCTTCTGAATCCTTTACACCTCCTTCAGTCCAAACAGTTCTTCAGGAATATTTTGTCATTGCTTTGGGTTTCTTTACAGTAAACTGTAGATTTATTGAAAATTAAACTTTGTTGGTAATGTATAAGTTTAATAAATTAACTTTCTATTAGAAGCCATTTCTGAGGTACAGAGTGAAATCCATAATAGGCAGAAGAGTTGTCAAATGAGTTGGTACATCAAAGCTTACGTGATTTCAGTCAGGGAGGTATTTAAAGTGGATATTCTACCACCAAGACCATGGTTACTGTAAAGTGAGATTCTTATTTCCCCTGCCTGCAGCTCTTCCACATTACATAAATAAATGTTTATTGGAGCAGAAAATTGGACAAGTGCCTGACATACTTAGTGAAAGTTCCTTAACCAGAACTCTTTTAAATAAAGTGAGGACAATGTATCTTTCTTGGACTTAGAACTTTCTGAATTACATTTCTCAATTTCCAAAACAACTTCGGTTTCCAATTTGCCACTACCCTTTTTTTAAGGGCATTAGGCCGTCATTTCAAATTCAAAATAGAAGAAAGTTGGAGATTCTGCAAAAATTTGGTAACAGTTGAGTCAACTACAAAGGAAACAAGTATTATGCCTGATAGAAGCACGCTAAATCCCGCTGATTTCTGCATCAAAGTTACATACATGATAAGTGTTTCATACAACACTGGTTATTCATGGATATATCAGTAGTTTATTCCTCTGTTCCCTAGTCTTAAGGAATTAGAGTAACACTCACTGTTTTCAGCTTTGGCTGCCACACATCAAGAAGGCTGCAGTTGAGCTGGAGATTATCCAGAGGACAGTAACAATAATGAGCAGAAATCTGCTGCAGTTCTTCGTCTTATTCTTGTTCTAACTGAAAGATTTTAAACTACCTAAATAATAATTGTAGGTATTACTAAAATTCATACACAAATCTTGCAAGGCATTTGTGACATGGCTACAAAACACACTGTATCACAGCGTTTCTATTTTCTCGTCTTCCCAACCAAAATTAAAATATGCATTTTTTCATCTTTTTGTATTCCAAAGAGGCAACATCTTTTATTATTTAAGCTTGACTTCTCTTTCTATAGAATAGTAATATTAGTGGGCATAAGAAAAAGTTTTTGACAGAATTTGCTTGACATCAGTTTTTCATCTAAAATAAGAGGCTGTAAAAATAGGAAATGCAGAGACCTTGAAAGTCGATCTAATGACACAATGGGAGGGAACATATAGGTAAAGGATGTAGAGTACTATCAAGAAAAGCATTTAAATTACATTTCTCTTCATACATACTTGTTATAAATGCTTTGTATTTAAGGTCAGAACAAAAAGACCTCTTATTACCGTGTTTGGTAAGAATGTGCAAGTTTAGATGGGTATTAGAAGATGACAGGAATTTAACAGTATGACAGGGTTCCTTAAATATTCCACAGTCTCAGAAAGGGGTGCCTTATGTAAGCTTGATAACTTTATTCTTAGGTAAATTTTTTTTTAAACATATATAATCCAAAATGCATATTAAAAATCTTTTAAAAAGTGCGACTTCCATATTTCTCATGATACTTATTTTGTAGCATTATAGAACAGTGTTTTAAAGAGTTTTTTTCTCACAACAAAGGCAGCTTAAAGCTAAAAATATAATCTTATCAGGATACATATGAGAAATATTTCCTGTGAAAGACTTGAAGAAGGGGAGGAAAAGGCAAGGAAACAAAATATTACGTGATGTCCAACAACCAAGCACAAGAATTGCAAAGAGAGCAATTGCTTGAACTATTCTATTTTGCAGACATTCCATTCTGGGCTACAGAAGTGCCTGGAGCAGTTGCCATCATTGATTCTGGTAAGGAAAATGCAGCACCAGCAGCCTCCACCACATCTCAAATTTAACATAAATTGCAAAAGGCAGCCAAGTTCACAAACTAGCTGAGATGTTGGACTACGTAATATTATAAGTGGATTAAGGTTACTTACAATCTGCTTGTAGTTTGCATTTGGACTCTGGTTTACTTTTTATAGTAAGCAAATTTTACATTTGAAGAATTTTGTCTCTTGGTAAAGCTGATCCTGCTGATCTGGCATGGGTTAAGCTTTTGATTTCTCCAAGTGTGGCACTCCCTAAAGCCCAGTTACCACACCATCCTTGTACAATTCCATATCCAATACAACATGAAGGAGATAGAGGAAGTCCACCCACTTCCCTGCACAGAAATGTCTATGTTTGGCCCATGGCCGTTATCAGTTTGGAAGAGACATCCTCCTGTGAGTAACAGCCACCAGCTCCTTCGCAGGCAGTAACATCTGAGACCCTATAACAGCCTGGCATTTAGATGTTGTCTGAAGAAAAGACACATTTATATGAAAAAAAAAGGAGGAAAATTATTATAAAGTAGCTCTTTCATTTCTCCTGTGTGGAAAATCTTTACCTAAAGTCTGAGTTTTCTTTGATTTTGTCTATTTCATCCTTTCCTCTTCTCAAAAAATATTTGAGCAAGATCATTAGGCTTAAGAATGTTTTTTTTTCAGCATTACTGACTGGATAATAATGAAAAAGGTTTCGGGCTGTGCTGTGAATAGAATGAATCTGAGAATCCTAGTATTTTAAGATGGAAAAGACTTGTCTTGATCAAAAGGATGGAGCACATGAATTAAGAAGACTCTTTGTAAAGCGAGATCAGATTCTTGGATATTATATTGAACTGTTTAAACTGTAATACTTTCAGAAATTTTTGCCATGGCTGAAATTAAAGAATCAAAGATCTTTTTTTAGACATTATCTCCTAAAGGCTTTATTTAGTGAAAAGTAAATGAGACTCTATCAAAGATGACATTTATACTATGTCAATAAATAAAAACCAGAATACTTCTGCTGCTAAGAAAAATTAGACATTTGTGTACCTACACATTCCTTTTGTTACATAAGTGTTAAAATACAAAACAATGCAAAAATTTGATGAGTAAAACATTAAAACAAAGCATGTCTTTCTTTTTAATTTTGTTTAGGAGAACAGAAGGGAAAGGTCTCAAACCCTTGTGTTTTCAGTTCTGTTAAGCAGATGTGCTCACTTATGATCTCCCACTTCAAAGATTTTTTCCTATAATATTTATTTATATAAATTGCTGAAAGTTTTCTATCTGCCTTGTACTTAGAGCTACTGCAAAATACATTTTTAAACATCATAGGAAAGAGGAGATGAATAATTTTTGTGTTTGCTAGTTCCAAAATATGCCATAATGACTTTACCAGTGCAAGAATCTCTGGATTACCTCTGGCAGAAGGAGGAGATGGAGGAGGGAGGACACTGGTTTTTCTCTCTGTATTAACATCAGTGGAATCATCTGGAGTTCATCAAGCACAGGTCTGTTTCTAGTATCAGTATTTTGAAACATGCTCTATACACAGTATGAGGCTACACCACTGGAGCATTTTTTTTTGTAGCTTAACCTCACTAGCTGAATTAAATAGACTGCTGAGACCTTTACAATTTTTTCCCTTTAGCCACCGTGTCCATATGACTTGTTCTTCCACAGATTCTTTCTTATGGCATCTGTCAGTATCAGCAGGCAACAGCACTTCAGATTTCATGAGACAGTGCTCTGCAGAGGAATGAGACAATATGTCTGCTGAAAATTGACAAAATATGTTTGCCTCAAAAAGACACTCTGTTGTTCATATACTTCGGCTCATTCATGAGAAATCCAAGAGAAATTATGGTATTAAATATTCTCAGCCAATCTGTAGCCCACTGTGTATAAAATAAAAATAAACTTGCGGTGAGACATAGCTAGTACCATAGTTCTGGGGATCAGGACTATTAAATATTCCTCTAATCACTTTGTCCTGTTAAAATGGTTGTGTTGGAAAAATAGCACAGCTAAATGGAGGATTTTCAAGACGTTCTTGAAATCCTTCAGATTTCACAGTATGGGAAGAAAGCAGACACTCAGCAGTGGTAGCCAGGACCTCTCCACACCAGTGACACAGGAACATGGATCATGCTGAAGCTGCGCTCCTGTCTGCATTGCACACACTTGGCCAGAATTCTGATTTCAAGAAAACATTAAAAACCAAGCAGAACCTTTCTCTCCATCACCCCATGAGGCTCAGAAACCTTTTTGCCTCCTTTTCCCATCTATCAATATCCAATTTTCCCATCAGTTTCTTTCAGCACAATGGTCAGGTGATGTACTGAAGAAGTGTTTTATCACATTCTCCAATTAAAAAATAAAAAATCTATCCCAGAAAACTCTCATTTGTATGTGTAAATCCTGAAGAACAACCATTAGCTGACTATGCTAAATTTTCCTGTCTTGAACACTAAGAAAGACTTTGGCTGCCATCATCAATGTCATTTTCAAGGGTTGGAACCCACAGAATGGCTGAGATGGGAAAGGACTTTGGAGATCATCTAGTCCAACCTGCTCAAAACAGGATCAGCTAAATCAGATTGTTTGTGGCCATGTCCAGCTTGATCTTGAATTTCTCCAAGGTAGAAGCTCCACAACATCTTTGGGCAACCTTTTTCAGTGTTCAACCCCTCTCATAAACTAAAAAGAAAAACACCAACATTATTTCAATTAATGGAATTTCCTGTATTTCCATTTGTTCCCATGGTCTCTCTTCCTTTCTCTGCACAATACTGAAAATGCTCTGGTTGCACCTTCTTTACATCATCCCATCAGGTATTTATACACATTGATAAGATCTCCTGTGAGCCTTCTGCTCTTCAAGATGAACAAATCCAGCTCACTCAACCTCTCCCTGAGTGTCTGATGTCCCAAGGCCTGCTGATTTTCGTCCACCTTTTCTGAACTCCCTCCAGTATGCCCATGTCTCCCTTTACTGGGGAGCATAGTAGTGGACTCTGGATTCCAGATGTGTCTCACCAGTGCTGAGCAGAGAGCAAGGATCACCTTTCTCAACACACTGGCAATAACATTCCTGATGCTGCTCTTATCAGGGTTCCTTTCTGCAAATCTGCTTTCCAGATGGTTAGTCACTCAGCCACACTTGAAGCAGCAGCATCGTTGGTGCCCATCTGGAAGAGCAGAAGGAAATAATAACCCAAGGGCCATTCAAGCCTAGGCAGCCTCTCTAGAGTGTCCCAAATCTGAACTCCCAGCAGCAAAAGAATGTTCCCAGGCAGCAGATCTGGTCATCACATGGGGCCTCCATCCCCCAAATCAGGGACTGCTGTCACTTGCTACTTCCTCCTTCCTCCATCAGACTTGGCTGTTTTGTTGGAAAGAGCTCTCCTAGTCCCTCACCTGAAGTTATGGCACTGAACATATTCTGTTGCAGATCTGCAAGTGGGCACAGGTTATCCTGCTGATGCCAGAAGCCATCAGCTTCCAGCCTGCAGCATCGTGGGAGTCTCCATTTCCCACCCTGGTGGACACGGACTCTGCCTGTCCCTCCTTCGATTAGCTGGGGGTTCAGGTTATTGTCTCTGCAGGATCTCTGAGAAGATCTAATCAATCCCTTTCTGGTTGGCTCTGATGTTGTGCAGTCTGTTGACCACCTCCCATGGTTCTTTCACACAGCTCCTCTGCCTGTACACAGCTCCTGCATGCAGGGAGACCATCTCCCCCTCCCTCGGGAAGACCAGAGCTTATGAATTCTTTTACATCTCCCTTGAGGTAAAGAGGGTATAACATGTCAGCTTCAAGACAGATATGTCCTACAGAATACAAATCTGCTGATGGCAACAAGATCTCTATGCTGCAGCAATTTCAATTCATGTGTTCACTCACAAGAGCAAAATGGTTATTAAATTCGTCTTACCTAACTAGCAACACTGTCTGAACACATCATCCCAGTCACAAGCAGGCATCCCATGATCTAGTAAAAACTGTCAATCACTTTTTTTTACTTTCCTTTTTTTTTTTCCTATTTTTAAACCAGCTGCCCTGACTGCTTGCAGCCTTCCTCACAGATGTAGCTGTCACCTTCTCTGACCTCTGCTCTGTGGTCTTTCTCTGTTTAGAGTCTAGGCGCTGTGACCAGGACCAACTTCTTAGATGTTGTTTCATATAAGTTCATTGCATCCATATTATCTTTATTTTTATGTCTCATTGATCCCTAATCCCATTTCTGACCTTAGAGGAAATCACATGTCTCATCTTCTTAATTTTTATTACCCCAGGCCATCAGTTAAATAGGGCTGGGGTGAGACTTTCCTTTTAAATACCGTGAAGTATTTTAAGATACGGTTTGTGAGAAGGAAAAAAAGCAGTATGTGGAATACATCTGTTCTCTATCCTTTGCACTTGGACTTGTACTTTGAATGTAATCTTATATTTTACTGATTGTAAAACCCAATGATTTTGTTAGTCATTGTAGTGTTGCTAACCTGAAGCACTCAAACACTGTGAGCAAAACCCCAAAAGCCCTACAGTGAAGCTTAAAACCATGAAATCTAAAAATATATGCATGAGGACATTTCATTTCCTGGGTTAAAGCCTTTAGGGCATATTGAGGTCAAATTTTGAAACTTTTTGAGCAAACAGGAAGACTATAAATAAATCTCTTTTAGCAAAAGTTTATCTATCTCCTTCCTTCAGAAGCACGGACAATGAGAATCATACCAATCACAGTATCATAATAAAATCTGACAATAATGCCCTTTTCTTGTTTGTAGGGTAAACAATTTGCTATTTTCGTTGCATGATGATTTTTCTTTTTTTTTATTTGCCAAGGCAGGATTTGCAGTTAATGTTGAATCAGGCTTTATTTATTTAAAGTGTGATGGGACATCAGGTCATGTCCCAAAGGTGGGGAATAAACCCACAGGGGAAAATTTCTTCAGACAAAGGAAAAATGAAAATAAATGCCCTTTGCGGTGGCAGAACTTTTTATCTGTGAAGATGAGATTCAACAGCACAGCCAGTCAATGGCACAAAAGCTGAGACAGATAAGGCTTCTGAAGAAGTAAAAGAGGAGGGGAAAGAAGGACAGAGAGGAGAAAACCTGACATGCAGTAGTGGAATGTCATTTTAGAAGGTAGAAAATTTGGTCTACATTTCAGTTTCCACCATCTTAAGTTCTAGCCACTATAATTTGTCAATATAATTGAATAGTCAAGTTACATACTTGGATGGTTTTGGCAGTTTTGCTGTCTCAAATACAGCTTCCACAAGCTACATTATCTCCTACACTTGAATGACAACCAGCCAAGTGGATGCCACCCAGTCACGGGATGGAAACGATTATGAATAGTTTTGGGATGTATACACGCATGTAATGATAGCTCTGTGGCTTCTGAGAGGCCAGTCTGTCCTGAGTTACAGCAAAATCATCATATTTAAAAAGGGGGAATAGAGTTATAGGTGTTCTTCAGCTATTGTTATTCTGAAAATGCAAGGACTGTTGTACTCTATCCATACCGAGGCAGAGAAAGTGGGCAATAAAATGTAGGGTCTTCAACACAAAGGCTCAAACATTTCATGAAGATTCAGGTCTGCAGAAAGCAGCCAAAAGATATGCCATCCTTCTGGATACCTTGGGGCTTATCTGAGCAAACACAAATCTTAATTACAATGCATAAAATACTCTTGGACCTCTCCCATACTCTCAAATGCTACTTTGGTTGAATCTATTTCTTCTGGAGTATCCTGCCCAAGCTGCTTCTCTTAAATACCATCCAGCTCAGAGAACCACCAGCTATAAAGAAAAAAAGTAGTGTGTTTGAGCTAGAGCCACAAAATGATTTATGAGGTGCAGTAATGAAGCATCATAAATCTAATTTTTTTGGCCAAGCCACATTCACAACCCTATATTAGGCAACTGGACTCTCAAAGCGTTGCCCGGGAAATGTCAGACATCTCAAGATGAGATTCAAAACAGTGAACTGTTTGAGGTGGGAACCATCTAGAACTGAGCAAAAAGGAGTACCTGAGAACACATCCTAAATCTTTCCAATTTTTTAAACCTGCATAAAAGCACCCCCTGAATTAGGGGTTACTCCTGAGCATAGGTATGATCACTTCTCCTTCAAAGAGATGAGCAGAATTATTCTTCCCCTTTTATGTCCAGTGGGAGCAAATTACTCACCATTACTCCTTCCTCACTTCACACTGTAACCCCCAGTACAAATCTGACAAGTCTCCTCGACCAGGATATGGTAGAGACAGGCTCAAACTCTCCCCTCTGTCTGAGGACATTTCAAACCAATCCTCCCACTTCTCTGGAGGGCATCTTCAGCACAGGGCACTTATGAACCAGTTACATTCTCTATTCTTCTGGCTGAAAATGCTCTATTGCACAAGAATAAACAAACAAATCAAGATGCACTGGAATAGCAAAACCAAAAATTAAGGGTGATCCTTCATCCTAGCGCAACACAGGAAGGGAATATTGTTGGGTTCCAATTTCAGTCCCAATTTCAAAGCCTGCTTCTGCGTTTTACCCAGTGCCTGCTTCAAGTAAAATGAATGTACCATTATGAATTCACTTTACATTTGCCATCAAAACAAAGAATCCATTCAGTTTTCTTCCTTTATTCATTTTCTGTATAAGGAAACAGGCACACGTACGACAACATGTCACTTCCTTGCAGAAACAGCATGGAAAAAAAGACATAGAAGTCACCTATATCTAACTCCCTCACTCTTGCTATCAATGAGCCAATATTTGAAAATACACAATAAAACTATACAGCGACAACTGACAGAATACTGAGTTCCTGCAATGAAGAACCTACCCTGGCCACACGTGGTTTTAGTAGATTGCTCCCTTCTTTTTTAACCATCTCTTTGTAATACAAACCAAGCTGGCATACAACATAAAATTTGGCTTAAAAACAGTGTTTAAGAATAAGGAATTTGCTAAATACTAAAATACAAGCACATATTTTACCAGAATAAGTAGTTTTATCTTTTTTCTTTTAATATACTTAAGGATATTTTCATGAATATCCTAGCATCCTTAAAATCTAAGGATATATTGCGTTTTGTCTGTATTTTGTATTTGGAAAATAAAAAAGACATCTAAGAAGAAAAGACTTATTAGATTTTTTCAGACTGAATAAAATCTTGAATTAGCTGATTAAAGCTGAAAACAGACATTCTGACCCCAGCATAACGAAAACACCCTGCAAGTTATATAGTGAAAGGCTGCTGGCTCTAGGTAGTGCTTGTTAAATGTGTTCTGTTCTTTCCATAAAAACATAACTCAATTTTCTGTATATGGTTTCAATTTGTTCAACTGCCTGTATAAATTACATTTCATTTTTCCTGGGGAAAATATAGTTGAATATCACGTCAAGAGACGTTGACTTTTTTATTCTTTTCAATTCTTTACCCCACCCTGCTCAGTGGAGCTGCAGTTTTTCCTTTTGTATTTCCAAGTCAATGCCATTCAAATACAGGCTTCTCTTTGTTGCCATTTTTATGTGTAGCAGCGTCTCCTAGGAGCAGCAATAATCCTCATTAGCCCTTGCACAACTCCTAATCAAAAGGAGAAAATTATTTAGGCTTATACTTCACGGCTCTCACCCTTTTCCTTATAAAATGTCAAAATACCTCAAAGATCAAGAGATAAGCAGGTCTCTGCTCTCAGTCTGCCCTTAGTTCCTCGCATCCTAATCTCCTCCTTCAGCAGGATGCTGAGAGTTCTTCTCCTAAACCCCCAGAATTCTTGAGTAAACCCATCAATATGAACGGCACTCCAGAGGTGCTGAAAGTTAAATATGTGCTTAAGTGCTTTGCTGGATAATGACTGAAACACTCAGCGTTATATGGGACTAATATCTGTGTAAATATCTATACCTTTTATATCTACAGAAAATGGCCTAATTCCTTCCTATAACAACACAAAGATCACAGAAAGTTCTTCTATCTGGACCAGGAAGTTTAGGAGGAAATGTATGAGGAAGGAAATATGATCAGCATTTTTCCAAAGTTAATAACTTAAAAATTAAAAAAAAACCCCAAAAACTACAAAAACAAGTTGGTAGATTGTGTCTAGTTAGTAATAAGTCCAAATCAGAAACTTTTCATAATTTTAGGGCATGTTTGTTTAAGCTGTATGGGAAAATTAATGCTAAGTCCAAAGGTTTGGATAGAAATACTCACAAAGTGAGAAGTTTAGTTTGGAAATATGCCTATGCTGCACTCTTTCATTAAATAAATAAACACCTTTGATTTAAAAATTTTGCCTTAGTCAGTCCCTCAGCTGTTCATTTTCACAGACTTGGATGTGATGTGTCAGCCTGTGGTCATAGGATACATTAAAGAAGAGGCGCAGAAGGTACAAACCCAAAGCCCTTAAACCACTTACCACCAACCAGAGAAACAGTCCTTGGCTCTGTGTGCCAGGGCTGGCACGAAACTCAGGTCACACAGATATCAGCTATCTGTATCTTTGACACAGTTCGCTGCTTTGTAAGGGAGGTACAGCAGTCCTGGTACCTGTGCCTGTTCAGCATGGGGTTTCAGGGCACAGTTGCTGTAAAAAGGGGACAGGAGGGAAAAGGAACAAGGCTTCCCATTAACAAACTTAATTACCTGCGAAACACAGCACAAAAAACTTGGCACATAAAGAAACAGCGTCTAGAGGCCTGATGCTGCCCACACAGAGGACCTGCTTTTCCATTTCTTTATGCTTTATAATGTCATGCTTATGTGAAGAAATTAGAAATTTGTTTCTCTTGCTCGTAGCATTTTGCACTCACTTTTCAGAGGTAAATGATGGGTCATGATCTAACGGAGAATGGGGTGTGCACCACTGGGCTTGTGCTTCTGCTTTGAAAAACAGAAAGTGTTCAAAAATTTCCCCTTCTCATCAAGAGTCTGGGGCAATGACTAAAAATTTGTGTTCTTAATCCCTCTCATGTAAGTGGGTAGATGCACAGATGAATGTATATGTGTGTATATTCATGGAGAGGGAGAGAGAAAGAGAGAGAAGGGGGGAAAGTCCTTCTGACTTTAAACTTGGTAGTCTGTCAAGTAGAAAAATACTCACTGACCTCAGCAGTGTAGTGCCAGCATCAAACTTTCTGACAATCACATTTAGAATATATATGGTATTTAATAAATGGAAAATAATTCTATGGATGCATCTCTGTTTATGTAATACTGTAGTTCTTGCTGCTTTTTTGTTTGACTGTCATGCCCACCAACTTCTTTTGATATGTAGGTACTCAGAATGTAAAACTCTGATATTTTCCAACAGTTTGCTGGATCCTGCTCCTGAAAAGCTATTAACATATCAAGTGAAAAAAGAAAAGCTTTTTCTGCGACTGACTTTCCCTTCAATAGACATGTAACACCCATGACAAGCAGAAGAATGGTCTTTTCTAGTTGATTTGAGGAAGGTAAATCCATGTTTAACAGCAATGCATTCATAGTACGTTTTGCTGGGAAGGCAGAGAAATACCTGCAAAAATTTTTTGCAACCACTGAGAAATTCCAGGCTCTTTTCTCCTGGTGCTTTGTGTGGGCACTGTGCTGAGCAGGCTGAAATGCCACTTTTTTTATTTGATGGTGAGTCAAAACCAGGTTACCACATGTATGACCTCTTAAGTTTTGAAGTGCCCCTTTGTAAGATATCTAAAGCTTGAGTCTCCAAACTGCACCTGTCTCAGCTGACTGTTCTGCCAGGTATTTCTCAAATAATTACCTGATCTGCAGATCCTTGCAGGGGAAAGGATTGAGTCAATCACGTCTGTGGGTATTACAAAGGGAATTATAGAGGAACAATAAGACATTTGAGTCACATTGGAAATTACTGTTACCTCACCTATTTAAATCTTTGAAAATTCTCCCTTCTCATGGAGTTTTTTTCAATACAAAGATAATTCAATATGTATTTGCAATAGTATGATTACAAAAAGTAAGTAAATAACTAAAGGCAACTGATTATGTAATTCTTATCTGAACTGATCTGCCTCTACCATGTCAGCTCCACAAGTACCTTGACATAAATCAGTTCTGCATTAACCAGCTTCTGCCTCTGGACAGTAGTTCAGAAGGTGGAGTGCATTATTACAGCACAGGGAAAAGTCACAAACTATTGCTGACTCTTTACTCATAAATGAAACATAATGAGCCATTTCCATTCCTAATATAAACCCCTTAATCTTAGGATTAATTTGATGATGTGTTTATTTGCTGAGGAATCTAGGCAATAAGGGGAAAAAAAAAAAAAAAGAGGGTGATGCCAAACTTGGTGTCAATAACACATCAGAACACTTTCTAGAGATTGTCCACAATGGTTTACTTTTGAGAAATTATTACCCCAGCAACTCTGCCAAGTATGAGCAGAGCACAAATTATGTGCTACAGATGCATAAATTAGACTGGAGATTATGTACCTGGGGTGCTATTCTTACATCTATTAATATTATTGACTTTGGTGACAGCACACAAAATTCTTGTGCTTTTATGGGGATGTACTTTGTGTCCTGGTCACAAACTGGCCTGTGATGTTGTTCCAGATGGTTCCTGGTCTCTCACCACCCAACTGTCCCCCTCTGAGCTCTCTGCTGCAACCCTCAGCCCTGTGCTGGACAAGTGACCTGCAGCACACAAAATTAACCCCATGCTGATTACTGCCATGTTTTACACAAGTTGCATTGAGAAGGCATCAGACATTTGCCATTCAGTTTATAATTTGTCAACATACAGATCGTGTACAGGACTTTGTAAACACAGAAAGCAACTGTTCTTCAAATCTGATGGCTAATGACTTCCCCATCTGTTGGCTGGAAGTCAAGGGTTGTTTGAACAGCACTCAGTACAACGTGCAGAGAGCACAAACACCACCCGTAAACTGTCCCTGGTAACATATCAAAAGGTTTATCCACATAAACAGCTGCTTCAGAAACCCACATTCACAGAACGTTGATCACAGTATCTGTAGCTTTCTCTGCATACAAAAATCCACCAGTCTAAGTCTTAAGGAAACCTAAAGGAAAGAGCACTCAAGGGCTGCACATCATTTCCACATCTCCCCGTTAACCACTGGAAAGTGGTTTATTTGTGAAACTCCCACAGCTGATTCTTGCAGCTGACAATTGATAAAACCCATGGATTATCAAATACTGAACTAAAGATTGCACAAGTCAAGGAAAATGTCACAGGAGTTCAACCCTACAAAAAGGCTGCACTCTTCTTCCCCTCTAGAAAACATGTCCTTAATGATCAAAAGCTCAAGAAGAACCACTGATGACTTCCCACAGTCATAAAAGTTCTTGCAAGATGGAGTGAACTGACGAGAGTTCAATGGCACTGTAGGAAGTCAGAATCATTTGCTGGCTTGGAGGTTACTGCAAATCCACAACCTAGATCCAGATGAGCTGTTGGTGAAGTTTCCTTTGCTTCTCTATCTATAAATACAACATTTTGTGAACTGTCTGTTATGCAAAGCAGATACACATGTTCTCCTCAGGTCTTCCATCTGAAAGAACCAGACATCCTACAAGATATTTAAATTCTGTGACTCTGTGTGTAACACCCATTTACCCAAAAGAATCCAAACAACAGGTTTGGGAACATTTGTTTTATATTTAAAAGATACTGTGCTCCCTTTTTTTTTTTTTATGATGATGATACTAATTTTTCCAATAAAGGAAACTGAAGTTGGATAAGCAAAGGGGTCAGAAAGGTAAAAGATGTGCATGTTTGTTTCTAGTCAATGTTGTGAAACTGCTCCCTGTCCCCTCCAAACTACCACAGATCAACTCTCAACAAGTTGCACAACAATGCTTGTTTTGAACTGAAAGATTTTTTTTTAGATGAGTAAAGAAAGATACTAGAAGATGTAAAACTAACCAAGACAAGCAAAAATAGAGTAATATACATCTAAGCAACCTTAGACAAAGCTCTCACCCAGTGTGCATGGAGTAAGTGCTTAAGTGACAGATGCAAAGGAATGCAAAGACAGCTTCCATTTCATGCAGTGCGGTTTCAGTATGCTATGGAAAAATTAGGCAATGTGCTAATTAAAGGGGTCTTTCAGGCACTCTTATAAAACACAGATTATATTCAGCAAGTAGATAAGCATATCTAAATTCAGAATGTGAGTCATGAGTAAAAAGGAGAAAAATACCCCCAAAAATTAAAAAAAAGAAATATTCCCAGGCAATCACTTTAAAAGAAAAAAAAAAAAAAAAACAACAGAAGAAAACCTGAAATATTCCAATGTGCAAAAGAAGAACAAATTCGGTTGTTTACATATTTTTTTCCAAAAGTTCTAGCTATCTCCACCCATGTACTAATGTGCTTTCCAGGTAAAAGAGATCTGCACAACAATACTTCTAATAGCCTTCGTGGAGCCGTATTAACTCCCTTCCCTATCATAGGCACCACTCCCATCCAGAGGAATCTACATGTGTAACCTATGGCCAGAAGCTACATTTTTGTGCCTTTTGATGCCCAGGCAAATTAAAAGTAATAATCCAGGATATTAGATATTTTGACTTTCCATTTAAGCTAAATTATATTTATTTTTAAATACACTCTGGATTCTTTCAGGGACACTGACATCGAATAGGGTAAAGCAATGTTAGGAGACATTAAACACAACATGAAAACCCTTAGAAAAGCATCACAGAAATGACCATTTGCTGGTCCAACCACATGGAGTAGACCCATTGCCAGAACAAGCTGCAGTAGCCCAATAATACATCTCACACAGTACAACCCCCCAGAGTGATTATCCCTCACAGTAAAACTTTCATTCAAAGTCAACTATTTTTCACCTTCAGTTATAGATGAGGAAATATTCCTTTGCCCTTCTAATCTTTCAAACATGGGTTGATTGTCACAGTAACTCAAAAGAAAACTACCAAAATCAAGGAAGGCAAAAAAACTCTCTGGGTTGTTTCCTTCCCAGTTTATTTTGGAGCAGATAAAGGCATTTGGTTACACCTGTCCTTTTAGCTGTAAGGCTAAAAGTGTAAGGGTGGCCTCAAAGCAAAGATCAAGGCCAACTTCCTTCTACATCTGTATTATTTATGTATTTACATAAACATTCACACATTTCATGCATAGAATCATAGAATCAGTTAGTTTGGAGAAGAGCTTCTAAGATCTCCAAGTCCAACTGTTAACCCAGCACTGCCAAGGCCACCACTAAACCATGTCCCCAAGCACCTCTAGCACATCTACATGTCTTTTAAATAGCTGTAGGGATGGTGACTCCCCCACTTCCCTGGGCAGCCTGTTCCAGTGCTTGACAACCCTTTCCATGAAGAAATTTTTCCAAATATTCAATCTAAACCTCCCTTGGTGCAACTTGAGCATGTTTCTATCTCGCTCAAGTGTCCTCAGAGCCTACTGTGAAAAAGCCCAACTAGCGCACCCAGGAAACGAAATTCAGGTACCCAGTATTTTAAGATGCTCCCACTCTTACCTGCTCTGTCCTTGCTGGGTTTACATGCACAACTCCTGCTTGTCTCACAGGAATGCCACTGGGAAGATCAGGGAGCCCAGCTTCATTCCAGGCTGCCTACAAGGAGAGTGGGTACATCTGCACCAGCATCCCACGGTGTTCTGCGTGAGCACAGTTGTAGCAGGTGTCACCCTCTCCACCCAACCCTGTTTCCAAACACTGCCCAGTCCACCTGCACACTTCTCTGACTACCCTCTACACCCCTCTGAACCTCAGCTGTGGTGCTGAGCTTGCAAATTTTAAATTATTTCCAAGATAATTAAACTAACATACGGTGTAGAAGTTCCTGTTGTATTTACTGCCACATTGGCAATTTCCAGTTCAATAAAATTTTTCAGCAATTAAAACTTCAATAGGCTTGCTGAAATTGCAAATACAATATGGTATGTCAAAGCATCTTTGTATGCCAAATTTTGTTAGGTTGTACTTTGTTCCTTTTCCATTTCTGATACCCTGTAAGAAAGCATCCAAGTCTATTTGTAGCTCTTTTCTTTAATTCTAAAAACTCTGACAAAAAAATTAGGAAAATTTGTAAAATTTACAGCTTTTCATATGGGAAGTAAGCGTGATAATAGCGATGAATGGATTAGATCTAATTTCTGCAGAGCACAGCTGGTAGAGTAGAGATCTAAAACCACAGAATCAATGCAACAGCAGCAGTAGTCTTTTAAAACCTCAGAGACGCAGTGTAAGTTCATGGCAAGCAGCTAAGGTTCATATGACCCATTAGTCATTGAATGATTTTATTTTTCTAGGCCTTTGAAGAGCTTCTATTCATCACTGACTCTACAGCCATTTTTTGTTGTTGTTGCTGGGGGCTTTTTTCAGTAAGAGCATCCCATCATGAACTCTTTGCTCATTTTATTGAAGGGTATTTTTTGTAGCTCATTCGTGGAAGAACTCCATTTAATGTTTCTGAACCATCCTTGGGAAGAATATCTTCTGCCCTGAGGACGCATCACTGGAGTTAGGAAAGGGAGCTCCAGAGCTGAGGCTGCATCCAGAGCACCAGCATGCTGGATTCTCCTATGGGGTCCACATTACAGAAACCACATCAGAGCCATTCACTGACGTGTTTTTAATTATGTATATTTGTTACTTCACTTTGTGGTTTTCTTGTAGCTTTTACTTCTCTGACATCACTTTTTCTTTTTTTACATTAAAAGTCAGAAACAGAAGGGGAAGCAAACACAATGTATCAGACACTGGGGAGGATTTTTCATATTGAGTCAAGAGTTTGTAATCTTTTTTCTGTGCAGTTCCTAATGATGAAATATAGTGCTCCACCTCCCTCCCAGACCTTTGAGTTATGTTTCTGGACTGTGCATCTGTGCACCCCCCAGCACGGCCAGTTCTAATAGCTTTGAATAAACAGATTAAATGATGAGTTGTCCTTAGAAACTGATTGTTGATACCTGGAAAAAAAAAAGAATAAAAAAAAATAAAAGGGCTTTTAGGTAGTTGCGTAATTTTATTTACAGAGTAACCCAGAACAAAAATTCTATTTGTGAGCTGTCTATTACTATATATTTTCCTGTGCAAAATGAAGAAAACTCAGCATAGGTGGCACACAAAGTACTCCACAGCATCTTTACCCAAAGAGCTCCTCCTGCACTTACTCCTTCTTTTACCTGTGTTCTTGCTGACAAAGGAGCATGTCAGACACCTTTGATTCACACATAATAGAAGCCTGAATAGCTGTGGTCGTGAGGAAATGTTAAAACAGCGTAAATACCGAGTGTGGTTCCCATCACACATGAAAGAAAACAAACTGAGCCCTATCTGGAAAATATCTCTCTCACAGTGCTTGAAAAAAAGGAACATCATGTCACAATGATTCACTGTTACATGCTGATTTCGACTGAATACACGGAGAGAACACGAGCAAAGCCCTATTATCTACGTCCCACAGCCTTGCAAAGGCAAGGGGCAGGCTGTGCTATTAAGGCCCACACACGGTGCCCCAGGACCTACAAAGGGCGCCTCGGTCCATGGGCTGACTGAATGACTTCCCCTACACTGAGTGTGGGGCCCAGCGTGTCCCCCAGCTATTTCATCATATCTGCCATTACTAAGCTCTCCGAGCCAGCAAACACAGTTTTTTTTCCTACTCTTCGTGATACAACATGAACTTTCCCTGTTTGGTTTGTGTTCCAAGAGACAAATGATGGGGAAAACATTTCTGAAGCTCTTTCATTTGTCAACGACAAACGCAGGGATTTATATGAAACACCAGCAAAATGGAAATATTGACTCTGAGCCTCCAGTTCAGATGAAAAGCGCTACCCAGGTGAAGAGTGTCATTATTGTTATGAATCAACTGCTCGCACGTCACAGGGGTAACAAAGTAATGTTTATTGCTGGTAACCTTTGTAATAATCACAGTTTCCAACGAGGACTCTTTAGCAAGCGATCAAACTCTACGGGTGAGATTTCAAGAGTTGTCTAAGTAAATTTGGTGCCAGCTCAGATGGAAAATTGCTGAGAGATGGGTGCCTGACTCCCACAAGGCCTTTGAAAAAAGGCTCGTCTTGCATTAATTGGAAGTTGGGGGGGAAATGGAAATTCAATATACTATCACAGCAGAAGCAGCAGAAAGAAAATGGCATACTGAGCAACTTTGAAGGAAAAGATCTGTGTCACTGAAGGACAAACTGCTGCAGAATCTTCTTGTTTACTGGCATTCTACTTCACTTCACCACCAGGAGACAGCAGAAATTAAAAGAAGATGGTCTGCAATTTCTGAAATCCTTCCTTTCTGTTCTCCACAGCCCTTAAGTGGTAAACTCCATTCAACCACAATCCTATCTGCAGCATTATTCAACATTTGTATAGAGTCAAGAGAAGAGACACAGGGATGGGAGCAGGAGAACAGTGGTACACTCTGCTGCTCAAAATTCTCTCTGGCTCACATTACAATGTCACTGTTGATATTTTTCAGTATATACCTGGAGGGAAAACAGGTAAAACTGTTGACTGTAGAGGAGATCAGGATGATGCTGATGAGATACATTTCATCAACACAAATACCTTCCACAGCATCACCTAATATTTAGGCATCCATCCTCAGGGATGTTCAGTATCTCTTCAGCCCTAGAGGTCTTCTGTGCTCCTTGTGCTTCTGGATGTTCATTTAATGACAGCATAAAAACCACTGATTTGCATCTGAAGTGGGATTGAACATTGCATGAGTCCAGACACTGATCCATATTTGGTGAGGAAAGTTTTTTACTCCCCATAAGCTTTTACTGTCACAGCTCCATCCATAAACCTGCTGTGTTTGAATTTTCACTCTGGGATTCCACTCTTAATTGGCAGTTCCCTCTCTCCCCAGTAATAACTATCCAAGGACATCTACTTTCCTGTGGAAATACCTGTGAATGGGGGCACCACTTCCTAGGGTGGACTGGAAACTGTTCAGCAACCATGGACAGCTGGAAACTTACCCCAAGAACTCAAGCAGCAATGATCTACAAAAGCCAACACGTTTCCTTGAGTAGATGAAGGGTTGATTGAGGGTATTACTGCTCTGTCTAGTTTTGGATACTTAGTGGGCCAGATACCACAGTCAAAGAGGTTGCCCAAAAGAGCAGGCACTGGGGCAGAGACTTTCAATGAACTCATTTATGCTTACTTAATAGATGACAATAAACAAAGATAGCCATAATCCTGTGGGTGAAGCTCTGCACTTGGACTGTGCTTACCTCTGAGTCAAAAATTCAGCTATGACAATGAGCTACAGGATCTTTATCCAACTCCAAAGACTGTTCTGAGGACCCAGCATATAGCAAAAATAAGCCCTGCAGCAGCAATTTAGAGTCTGCCATCACAACATCATGACAGGACAAGGGGTAATGGCTTTAAACTGAAAGAGAGTAGGTTTAGATTGGATATAAGGAAGAAATTCTTGAGTGTGGGAGTAATGAGGCACTGGAACAGGTTGCCCAGAGAAGCTGTGGCTGCCCAAACCTTGGAAGTGTTCAAGGCCAGGCTGGATGGGGCTTTGAGCAACCTGGTCTAGTGTAAGGTGTTGGAACTGGATGATATTTAAGGTCCCTTCCAACCCAAACCATTCTGCGAAAAATAAAATTTTATTATAAAAATTATTTCTATGATGATTCTGTTTTTTGAATCTTGCTGAGTTGTCTCATGAGCCTCCAAATTAAATTTGTGGTAGAGCAGTGGGCTAGCAAGGACTGTGCCCAGTTTATGTCAGGAAACAGCTGACTTGCAAGACAAAATATTTCATGGGAACCTTTGTGAGAGTGCCAACCCCCACAATTATACTTGACCTTTCTCCTGCACACAGCTTCTCAGCACGCTCTAGCAAGTGCTGCAGCTTTGCACAAGAAGAGCTGAGAGGCCTAATGATGAACAACAGGGGTTTCTGAGTGTGTTTTCAGTGCTTCTTTCATTTCATTATCATTTATTTCCTTCTATTTTAAGTTGTTCTTGTTGAACTTTCAGTTTTCCCCCTTAGCAGGAGCCTGCAGTGGAAGTGGTCTGGTGCCAGGGAGTGGAGAGAGATGATGATGTGCAGCACCTTCTTGAGACTGGCAGACTGCAATGAAAAGAGAGGATCATTAGTTACTATAGAACCCTGATCTCGGAGTTTAAATTAGGGTAGAAAGATTCTTACATTGCTGGAATTTAGTGAACAGGTAAATATCAATTGTTTTGCAACTGCTCTTCATTTTGTCTTAAGAAACTGCACTCAGTTAAGTTGAAGGCAGCTGCTACTCAGAGAAAATGATTCTCCCTTCCAAGTCTAGTATAAGGTTTTAACCCAGGTTTTGACTTGCAGGTAACAAGAAGGTGGCAGATGTGCAGTGTGATTAAAGGGTGGAATGCCAGGGAGCTGTTTTTCCTGTCACAACTACATGATTTCCATTTTTTCATCCCTTCAGTGATGCAATGACACCAAGGTGGAAAACGCTAAGCTTGACCTTGCTCAGAGCGCTTGAAATCCCGGTGCTCACGGGTTGCTGCAGCCTGTGGAAAGGGACTGGAAAGGGCTTACAAGGAGACAGCAACCATGCTGGAAACCCCAAAGGGGCCTTGTTTAGATAAGGGCAAGCTGTCAGCTGGAAAATAAACCCTGCGAGTATGAACCTGCAGCATTTGTGATTTACCCTGCACAGAGTGAACCTGGGACCACACAGGGACCCCCTAAAATTTGCAGTATGAATGAGGTCTCTGGAAAGACCTCTGGTACAAGAAGACAAAATTAGTCTGGAAGAAAGAAGTGGAAAAAACAAAGCTGACTAAGGGTTTTGGTTTTTTTTTTCATTAGGAATATCAGGAGTCCCAGGAAACCTCAAACCACTGTCTGTGTTTTATTTAAGCTGCATCTACTGGTACTTGTTGACTGCAGGGAACAACTTCTACCCACTTTGCAAAGTTTAATTGTCTACACATTTACACATAATATACCAATATTCTGTAGTAAGGAAAGACTGGCAGCTAAGTTTGAGAGAGTAGATCAAGGATTTGAGATCCAACATTTGCAACAATCTGACTGAGGCACTTAAAAAAAAAAATCTGCTTATTTTGCAAATGGTTCTTATCTTTGGAGCCAAAAATAATTGTAAAAGAATTACATTAGTAATCAGGAGTCCAAAGAAGCTTATTCAGCTTATTTTATTGCTTGTGTTGATGACACTGTCTTTTGTCTTCATCCAGTAGTGGGAAGTGCTTTATCATCTTCTGGTTTGGAAAAAGACCCAAGCAACTAATGTAAAAAAAAATATATATATATTCTCCTAGTAGCTGCAGCATGATTAATTTTCCACCCCACAAGATCACTGTGAGTTTGAAAGCACCCTAGAGCTTTATATGCTGCATTATAGTCATCAAGGATCATAAAGCATCTTCTTCCTTCCGCACCACTAACAATTCATGGTTGAGTAGAATGAGCAGAGGGTTGAAAACCAGGAAATTTTTATTATAAACCTAAACCAGCTTGTGTCTTGCCTTTGGCCTTAGTTACATATTGCTGGACACAGTTCTCTGAAGCAATGCAGTCCTAAAATCCAGCTAAAGAAAATGAAGACTCCTGCCCATAGGAAATTGAAGACTCAGACCTTGATATCTGCATTATAAAATGGGGATAATAATACCAGTATTTTTTCATCGTGGACGTTGGGATCTACTGGTGAAGAGCAGGAGGTAAAAGCAAAACATTTTAATTAAGGTCTTTAAATCATTTTCCAAGGGAAAATCACTCATTGTAGTTGTTTCACATCATTCCCCCACCCCAGATAAGTACATGGAGGAAATCCTGCACATTACATTTTCCTGTTGTACAGGGAAAGTTGACTTGGGGACATCTCCCTTTTCCACATCATTAGGACACTCCAATCCCAGCAGTAGTGAGTGAAAATTCTGGGGTTTAGGCTGCCCTCCCAGCCCCTGGTTGTGCCTGGAGGAACTGCGGTATTTAGGGGTACCTAAGCCCCACAAAACCATAGCAGACGTGATTACTTTATAAGCTTATCCAAAAGCAGTTCAGCTCTTCTATCAACCTACAATTCTTCCATCTCTCAGGGAGGAAAAAGGGAGCTGGCCACATGGAAACACACCTGGGACAGAGAGGGACAGGCTGAGGCAGGGTAAGTGGGACCGTGCACTTTGCTGCAGCCACCACGGAAATAAGCCAGAGAAAAGGGTGTGCATTAACTGATGGTACTACCCTTGAGTGGCCTCCAAGGATGATCCTGGCAGAGGCAGTCCTTACTGGGGAATGTGTAGGAGCAGGAACACTGGGGAGAACAATTACAACTGTATTTAGGGAGCTGCATGATTTCGGAGCAGGACAACAGATTCACTGCCCTCCACCACTGCAGACAACCACACAAAAACCACGAGGAGTACTGATAGAAGTAAAATTAGACAGGACTTATAAATATCAGCATCCCTGATTTGAGTCAGTTATGCCCACAATTATGATAGAAAGAAACAGATGTATAAATATATTCAGGACATGACCTTCAGCATTACTTTTAAGAAAATGTGTTTCTCCTTAACATCTTCTGGTTCTGTGTGCATGAATGAATTATATTTTAGACATTGTGTCAGGTGACATTTTAAAAAATTTGTACAAAGAATTAATTCATGTTTTTCAAGGTGGTTTTGTTTAAATAATATTTTAAAATAAAAGAAAAAGCATGTTGTCTGAAGCTAAGTTTCATCTGCATCTCTTTAAAAGGCCATTATGCTGGATTTTTCCCTTTTTTATTTTTACTCACATAATTTTTCCCATCCTATCCTTCCCTCCTCCTTCTTCTCCACGTGAATATTCTAAATGCCAGCAGAGATCTGTTTGGCTGCGTAACTTCCAGTGAAAACGAAAAATAAAAACCAGCAGTGTGTCCTAGTGTACTTTTATATTAAAAAAAAATAAATTAATTGAGTTAAATGTAGCATTAATCTTCATTTCACATATTGGCTGAATCTTGCTGAAGGCCTGCAGTTGTGTAGCTCCCTGCTATACGAAGTCATCCCTTCAATCTACTTCATGTTCACTTTGTTCCATTTCTGAGGTGATGGATTTAACACCTGGTGCCATTTTCCTCATGCCTCTTGTTCACTTAAGGATATCCATGCAAACCACAATCCATGAGTGTTTATGTTCAGTGTCACCCCGACACTTGCAGCTGAAGACAGCACTGCACCATTTAAATAGATTCATTTCCTTGAGATGGACCTTGCTACTGGTCTCTTTTCCAGCTGGACGGAATAATCAGGTTGTCTCGCACCAGCCAACAGAGAGTTTAGTCCTCAAACCCTCGATCTTCCATAAATCTGTCTGCAAAGAACCACTGCTAGAAATTCTTTGCTGTTTATGTCATATCTTGTAAAATCTATTGAGCCTACTCTGAGCATGTGTCTGTTTTGACTTTTCCTGAAGAACAGTCTCTGGAGGGAAAGTCTGAACCAGAGCATTTATCTTTCCATGCATTCGGATAGGCAGTTGTGAAAGTCTCTTTCTCGTGGGGATATTTTCCAGTGAGTCAGACTTGCTTTCTCTGGATTGACAAGCTCTGACAGCAAAGTATTAATACTGTCTTGCAGTATTAGTCAACTGGACTCCAGCTGAGAGCTAAATAAAAAGACAGACCTTCATCCTGAAGCTGATTCCCAGCAAGGCTCCCATTAAAGAAAAACAAGACCTTTTCCTGCACAATCAAGAAGGCCTAAGAAAATTAGGCAGGATTTCAGGTATCTGTGAGTACATAAGGAACTGATAGTTGGCCCCACAAATTTTCTTCATAAAATAATCCTAAAACTTATTTGTGTTCAAAGTATATGACAAGAAACAGCACAGATGCACTCTTTTATATACCTGAGCAGTCAAAAATCAATACCTTATTCTGCTCCTTGGTCAAAGGCAATTCACAACAAGAGCTGGCCTAAAAAAATCTGAAACATCCTTTTCCTTCTTTTGTCACTGTAGCACAACTCAGATGAATGAAATAACTAAGCTAAAAGCTGTAAAATCAGCATTCCCTTCAGATTTAAAATTGAAGATGAAAAATTAAGAAATTATTTTACTTTCTAATCCCAGTTCATGTTGGATCTTTACCTTATCCCTAGTCAAGTGTTTTTGTTCTAAATAATTTCTATATTTCCTGTTAAAATTATCTTTTTGTCTGAGAACTTCTACTATACAGACTTCTTCATTTCAGTTTCTCTTCTGATATTTAAAGTATAAAATATAGTGTCAGATCATTCAAAGAAGTACATCTTTCTTTCTTCTCTTTCTTTCTTTCTTTCTTTCTTTCTTTCTTTCTTTCTTTCTTTCTTTCTTTCTTTCTTTCTTTCTTTCTTTCTTTTTCTTTCTTTCTTCTCAGTTACCTTAAAATAATGTTCCAAGGAAAACAGAACCATATCTTTTACTGGAAGAAGAGCAAAAGAATGGAAATTGACTCAATATGTTCTCTAACAATTCACAATTGAAATTCACAAAAGTTGAAATCAGACTTATTTAGACCAAAAATAAAGCTATGACTTTTTTTCTTTTTTTCTTTTTTTTTTTTTTAACTGAAAATTAATCACTGGCACAGCTTAAAAGTGTCTGCAAGATTTTTCATCACTGGCAACTTATATATTAGCATTAGGTGGCTTTTAAAAAGAAAAATCAAGTATAAATTAATTCAGGGAAAACCCATGACCTCTGCTACATGGGATCAGATGGTCACAGTAGTGTTTTTTAGCTTTACAATCTATTAATTGAATCTTTCTATTCCCTTCTCTGGGATCACCCTTTCAATTCCATTTGAGTTCCCGGAGATTTTTCTTCTCAGGCACCTGGACAGGAGGCAGGTCTATTAAAAATACCATTAACCCCTGCAAAGCTCATTTAGCTGCTGCCATTTCTCATGTGCAGGCACCTCCTGCTCATCAGATGGCAGGGCAATGTCTAGAAGGAAAGCCCAAATCCTGGAATTCTCGGGCAGCAAGGCACACCTTGGAAAATCCTTGTGAGCATTGGGGTATCAACCACGTCGTGGAGCACATTGCAGTGGCAGTGATGGCCAGATGTGGCTGTAGCACATTCTTACGCTCAGATTCATCTTCCACCTGTAAATCTGAGAACCATGTATGGTTTGAACTTCAAAGTGCTCCTGAAGAAGGCAGCCTGAGCATGGACAGCAGTTTATTCAGTCTACCCACACCAGGCCAACCCACCAGTGTATGAAGGTGTATGAAGTTTGACTCTTGCTAACCACTGTATAATTATTTTCGAGAGATGCTATAAACAACTTAGACTAATATGTGTAAGGAACACTTCACTCCAGTATGCTCAAATGTGATCACCTATTCTTCACCTAAAGATAGAACTTTTGCATAATTCTCACTGACTGTCCCCAGTAATCACAAATCTGTTCACTCTAGGCTTTCTCAAGAGACTAACCTGATTTTCTTACCAAAAAGGTTTATCTTCCAATCAAGTTTTAATAGCTTAAGAATATTTATCCCTTTGGTTTTTTTTTTTAATGTTTATTTTTCTATTTTGATACCATCCTTCAGTGTTTGAAACCACACCATGAAAAGTGTATATGAGACACCTTTCCCTTTTGGGCACACCCAGGTACCTCATTCTTCCTAGGGTGCCTCCAAGCTTCGTTATAACTAAAGAAGAGTACAGAGACACCCAAACCAGCTCTAAACTCACTTCTCCAGACTCTGTTAGTACCCCAGGGCAGCAGCACGGACTTCAGCACACACATTTTTTTCTGCAACATGACTATAAGTAAGAACACATTCATCACCAGTCAGCACACACCGAGATAAGACTAAACTGCTATTTCTGCATTAATTACTCAGTCCCCGAGACAGGTAAATGGTTTAAATTATTAGGGGGGTTGGTAAATAAGTCTTTTAAAGAGATAGCAGCAATTGGGACTGTTATCTTTATTTCCATTCAGATCCTTATTTCTATTTAGATCCTTATTTCCATTTATACCCTTATTTATAGTGTTATCCTTACTTACAGGGATAATTTTTATGAACGATGACTTAATAATGCACTTTTTCTTAATAACTAAAAAATGCACTTTTTTTAAAGTAAGAGAGATTTTGTTGGTGACTGAAACCTCAGCAGATCATGAGGCCAGAAATAACTTAAATCTTCTCCCTCTATGAAAAATATTAGACACAAAATTTTATATAATAATGCTGTGCTACAGTTGGCTGTTCATCAGAGGGAGATGCTAAGTGCTGCCAGGTCAAAATCCTTCCAGCAGGACAAGATTCATCTCACTTAACTCTTTATATCCAGTGTGGGCACTTGTATCAAAGCCAGTCACCTTCAGTTCCTTTCATGTCACTACACAATCTCAAAACAGAGTTCATCTGCCTTATTTTAGATGTCTACTGTAGAGTGAGCTGAATCACAACCTAAAAGTGCCCATTTCTCCCCACTGGCTATAAGAAAAAAAGCCCTTACAACTGGCTCAGCTGCAGACATCTGCGCTGCAACCCTCTCCTGTTGATCAGCCTTGTGGCTGCTGTCTCCAACAATTGCCATTTTAATGGACTGAGAGGACATGTGCCAAAATATCACTATTGAATAGCATTAATAAAATTATGTAGGCAGCTAGTGTCAGTCACACAGCAGATGTTCAGATGCTGCAGAAACACCGTGACTTTCTGAAGGATGTAGTTGTAGGTGGCCTAGGAAAAAAAAAAATAGAAAAAAAAAAAAAATAGAAGGCAATTTTTTATGCAGATGCCCATTTCCATGCATCAAAGTATGACAAGCAGTGGTTTAAGCAGTGAGCTTGGAAGCATGGCCAATCCTACAGGAAATCTGCAAAGAACTCTCAAATTCAGTGGTTGCATTTGCAGAGATGTGGATTGCACACTTGGTGTTTATACTGAAAATAAGTAATTTTTTAAACTTGGACTACATTAAGATTAGGAAAGAGATATCTCCCTGATGATTAGAATAATTGATTTATTTATCTGTTGATTACAGATCAGTTACTATTAGGATCCGGAATATAAAAATCTCAAAAGACTTGCCTTTGAATTGTTATGTCGTATGAGTAGCTTTGAAGAGCTTCCTCAGGGTGTCTATCCAGTCACTGAAACTGCTGATTTGTTGCACAGGTAGGAGAACAAAGAATTATGGTGCTCTTTTTATTGGGCAGGAATCTTTTCGCCGTGTTTCCTGAACTTATATCTGCTCCAATATAACAACCCATTGTGACAAACTGTTTTCTCAGCTTATAAAACTCCCATTCTTTGGAGCTGATAGCAGCTGTTTTGTAGCTGTCATACCACATAATATGGGTAAGGTCACTCACTGTAGCAAATTTGTAAGCTAAATTGGAGAATTTGATGTGGTGCCAAATTTTAAAAGAAGAGATACCACATTATGGTGAACTGTGGTGTCCAGAGTTTAATGTATTCCTTATTAAAATCAATGGAAAGTTTACTTCAGTGAGGGTTGGATGGAGTTCTAATTACATGTCGACAAATGCTTCCCTTATGCCAGTTCCAGTGCTAGAACTGCTGTTCATTAGATGTCCTTACAATGTGCTCTTCAGTTCTGTGGCCAGTGAAACAATTATCTGCTATTGTCAACATTAAATTTAATTAAAACTAATTTTTATATTGAACACCAGATAATTCACCCTGATATTTTCCGCAATTTCCACATGTTTGAGGAGTGTAACTACTGGTGCTGACTGCACAATGACCAGCACCTCTCAGTTGAGGCACATTTGCTTTCCAGACACAGCAAAAATACAACAATCCTGATTACAGACCTCCTGCCTCAAGAACAAGGTGCATGGCCTTTTTCTCTACTGTGTTTCTTCCCTTGTCAATAATAGTTAAGATTCTTAAAAATCTTCGACTGAACTACAGGTTCAAGTGTGAGTTTTCCTCCTGGTTTTAGTGTAGGATAGATGGAGATCTCAAAGGAATAAACACAGCAAATATTAAGGAAAATCAAGGATTTTAGAAAAATGAATCTCTGTTTGAAGTTAATGTGGAAAATGGTCACCTGATAACTGGACTTATATTGGGTTGAACATTCTGAAATATTTCATGTTCTACTGTGACCGGTCCTGTGCATCAATGTGTACGTGTGTGTGTATGTTCCCAGCCCTTTTCTTACAGCTGTTGTTTGAGGGTTGATCTTTTTTCCCTCCAATGAATCATTGTTCTCTCTTTCATTTCTGTCTCTCTGCATTTAATTTGCCTTCTGGGTTGGGGGCCATTGCTGGCTGAGGATCTATCCTTCTTGTAACTGAGACACTGCTATTTCTGTTCCTCAGCCCCTGCTGCGCCAGAGGATTTATTTGTGTGCGGGTGTTTGTTTCTGGGCATTGGATTAGACCACTAAAGGAGCAGTTTGGGAGGTAAGGAATGCTGGGAATGGCTTTGTGTTCAGCTCTGCTGAGCTCTAGCGCCTGATTTTCAGTGTCTCTTTTACCTAACTCTCAGATTTTCCAAAGCTTGCTGTCAATGGCATGAGACTTCACTATTTTAGGAGATGTCCTTGCTCTGCCCAGTTCACAGTAATCTTTCAGGCACTTCCTTTTGTGTGCCTGTCTCCACTTCACACTGAGCAATGGGTGAAGGTGGTCCCTGCAAAATTTCACTCCAGGCTCACATGGTGCTACACAGTCAACAGAATTATGAGTATTTATGGCAGGATTCTGCCCCATCTTCCTTCCTTCTATGACAAAGAGTTGTTTGTTGACAGCAACAATATGTTCGTATGGAAATAGGCAGGCTTTCATAAAAAAAAAACAAAAAAGGGAAGGCTAAAAATTAAGACTATTTGATTCAAAAAGAGTCAGAATAACTTCAAAAGCAGCTGCTCAGAACTTTAAAATTATTTCTCAACCCATACTGTCTGGAAGAAATATGGCGTGAGTTCAACTACCACAAGGGATCACAAGGTGAGACCAGCAAGCACAAAGTTTGTGAGGGTTGTAATTAATAATAAGATATACAAATTAAGCATCACTTGTCACTCTGGCTCAATAATATAACTTCAGATACCCACAGAACCCGAGAGGTAATCCCACCAAAAAAAATCCATGAATAACACCTCAGTGAAGTTAAGACCACGATGCAGACTGTATTCAGGAGAGAATTTAAATTCTTTGGCTTTCTTCGTAAGGGAAATTAGAGTATTGCTCCAAGTGTTTAATAAAGACACGTAGTACGGTCAAGTGTAAAGTCCAATACCTTCTTTCTACAGTTCTAAATCTTCTCTACTTGGAAAACAAAGAATATAATTGAGCAACCGTTTTTCCTTCCTAGGGACAATGATCCCACATCACTTATGTTTTGTCAGTGCTTTTCACAGTATATACATTCTGTTTTGTAAAGAAATAAACATTTGGCTATTTCTTTTGATAGCATTATCAACAGCATTGCAAATATATCAATTTAATATAATCAAGTGAGCTGGAGTGAAGAATGACTGCAAGATAAGGCTTGCATATAGTAAACGAAATTAAACAAAGCAGAAAAGATTGCCTGTGGTTCTAAGTAATGTTATTCTTCCTCTTAATCCTCAAATAGAGTCACTAAATTACACTTCCAGATTTAGTTATGATATTTACAAATGACTTAACTGTGCATTTAAAGGGGGGAAACTGGCTACAAATGGAGCAGGCTCATAATTTAAGCTCACAGTGGTGCCAAGGCAGAGCAAATGCTTATTACTGGGGTATTTTTTGGTCATGGGGAATTCTCTTTCCCTGAGAACAAATTGCAGAAAAGCATATTTTTATTACATCTTCCAAATCTGGCATTCAGGCTTTATGTAAACATACAAGACAGAGGACTTTTCTTTTTGAAATGCTAGAAACCAGAGGCACAGCTGAGATTTGTTGGAGAATATTTCCTTTTAAATCATTTCTATGTGCAATCCAAACTAAAATATAAACAAAACAAGATATGCAAAGAAGAATGAACAGGAAAGTATTGTATGAAAAACATGGCACCTTGCTGGAGGCTACATAAAATTGCTCCTTCCTTCCTCCACTAAACATAGCACCTCTAAGTATAAAACCAAAAAAAAAAGAAGTTCAAAAGAAATTTACTCGTTTTGTTGCTTTATAACTGAAAACAGAAGGTGCATTTTTTTTAAGATTGGATCATTCTTGAGTTCAGTTGCCCAGTTGTTCTCCAAAATGCTCTCTCATCTTTTGATATCCATTGTACTTTCAATATTTTTTTTCTCCAGAATACCTTTCATCTAACATCTGTCTCCCTTTTCTTGGTAATGAACCACAGTGCAGACCCAGAGTTTGGAAAAACTGTGAAGAAATACAGTCTCCAAAAACTCAGTTGTAGCACTGTGATTTACAGAAAATTAAACACAGTTAATTTTGGCAGGAGCTAAATAAAGGCTATGTCATCCAGTGAACTGAGCTGAGCAACTCTCATAACGACTTTGGATAGCAACTAGAGTCCAGACAGCTCAGGTTAGTTAAGTACAAGTTTTATTTTAGCAAGAATTTTGTGGGTAAAGAAAGAAAAATTGCAGGAGCAACTTTTGCCAGTAGTGCAGGACTCTGCTGGTATGAACTGTGATGGCTTGGAGTTAACTCAGTTTTGGGGATCTCTCCCCACCATGTACACTTTGCCAAAGAGGTACTGCCTATCACCCATCACAAAAAAACTATGTTCTTATATTTATATAGTTAGAAAGATACATCATCACATTGTTGTTCCTGAAATCAGCCCCAAACAGACCTTTGAAGTGTGGTGGGAGACCGTTTAGGCACCGGCAGGAGCAGAAGCTCCTGAAGGCTTTATTCCTATAAATCATTTTACTGGCATTCATTACTCCCATAGGGGAAAAAAAAGAAAAAAAGAAAAAAAAAAAAGTACTTTGTACTTCTGAGATTCATTTCTAACAATTCTTGCCATCAAACAGCTTAAAGATGATAAAGTTTCATGTCAGTGAAGAAACAGTGAAATATGTGACGATTAAGTTGAAAACAAGTCCAGTAGAGAGCACAGAAACCAGTCTCCTCCCCTAGCTGTCATTTAGGTTTTCCCCCAGCATTCAAATGTGCAAGCTGAGACCAAATGCAGCAAAAGTTCATTTCCTGAGTGTTACTGTTCAGGATCATCCTCCAAAACTAACTTGGTAAGCTGAGCCTGCCTTGCCTGTCCCAGAAACTCCGCTCTAAACCATCTCCCTCCTTCTTTTCCAAGATGAAAAAAACACTCTTCTCCCTCTTATTTTGTCTTTTTATTCAAAATGTAACAGCTTTTCTTTTTTTTTTTTTTCAATCTTTTAATAATTCTATCAAGTATGCTTGAGATGATGCCTGGTCTCCCCTCCTGAATTCATTGGGATGAGTCCAAACACAAAACCCAGCAATCCTCCACTACACACAGCTTTTGGAGGTGATAATCTGATGTTAGATTCAATCTTTCCAGAATGCATAGAAACTTCTAACAATTACAACATTTTAAAAATGTAGCAATAATTTAAAAATCACAAAATGTGAGCATTCATCACTATCTTTCACTTACTTCTGTGTCTTCAGCAGAGACAATGCATGAGTGACAAATCACAGAGATCTGGTTTTTGGAGAGCTTTGTCTGTGAAAGCTTTTCACGCCTTTCACACCTCTCCCTCCAGACTGGGTTAGCACTGGCTGCTCACATGTTGACCAGATCTAAAGGTTGGCATTTCTTGCCTCCCACAGCTATTTTTGCTGCCAGATCAAGGAATATGGTGCCCCAGCTGACATGCCCAGATTGTGGGTCTCTGAGAGCAGCAGATTTTTCCTTTCAGGCCAAGAGATAAAGTTCTGTAGCTGCTATGCAAGCTCTCTGCTTTCATCTAATAACCAATCGCTTTTTTCTGTTTCACAGAAGACACTGTCCTTGTCCAGCTGACTACAACCTAATGAAATCACAAATGCAGGGATGATAAGCTTCTCTTGGTGTTTAGAACTGACCTTAAAATCACCTTCAAGTCCAGATCCATGGACTAGCTATTAAACATCTCCACATTACCCTGGGCAGATGCCCCCTCCAGCCACAACAGCAGCTCAGATGAACATCCTGGCATGCAGAGGAGACATTTCTATCCTCTTCCAGACACCTTTCTGCATTGCATCTGGGTCTGGAGCATCACAAAATCTCCTGTTCTTCACTTTGAAGTCCTCCTTTCCCTTCTCTGCTGCCCAAAAAAAAAAAAAAAAAAAAAAAGAGGAGGCACCTTGTGTATGTATCATCACTAGAAGAGCTCTGAAAGGACAAAATTTACGCCTCTGTTCAGGCAACAAGGAGTCTATTCCATAGGTCACACAGCACAGTAGAGAGAGGGAAAGATGCTGGTGTTTCAGACTGGTCAAGGATGCAGAACCAGCACTCACATCTGCAATTCTTCTTTCTGAAAAATGAGCAAGATAAAAAGTTAAAATAGAGGTTCCCCCCAAACTACTATTTTAAAAGCCAGGTGAAGAGGCCTGGGCTTCCCCAGCACTTTCGTACGTGTTGAAAAAGTGGGTCTCTTAAAGGAACTGTGCCCATCAAGTGCTGAGGGGTTTCTGGAATTGCATCCCTTGTACGACGAACCACTGGCAGCCTCAAGGCCAGCCAGTGAACACCAGAAAGGACAGCCTCCAGCTCTGTGTGCACAGCTCAGTTTTTTTGGTGGGTTCCTTCGGGAGGAATTTTCTCCATGCCCGAGCAGCAGCGACTCGCTGAGCTCGCCGCGTCACGGGGTGGAGGAGCGAGTCAAAACCCTCGAGGTCTTTCCCACAGGCACTGCACGACCTCGGAGCGTTCACTTCAGGGCTGCTGGAAGGTCTGATATTAAACAGCAGCGCTGGCTTTCAGTGAAATAAATCAGGCGCCTTTATGCTGGCATCTGGCAGGCGTCCTCACCTTCCAGTGAAAATCTGAGGGGCTTTTTAATGAAGTGTGCTGGAGCCACAAGCCCAGTTCTGCTTCCAAAAAGAAACGAGAAAGCACGCCCTGTTGGATGCCAAAATAACCTTTCAAGCGCCCAAATTCAGAATTACGACTTTTTTTCCTTGGTACTTCTCTTTTACCCTGTAAAATGGTGAGATCCATTTACCCATCAGTCACAACATTTTGAGGGTGATTTGACTGTTTGGAAACTTCTAATACTTCCAGCTGAAGAGGCCCACCAAGGCCTAAAGTTCTTCAGTAATTGCAGCTATTAAAACTCGTATTTTGCTTATGAATTTTGGTGTTTGGTGCTTCTACAAACACCATTCACAAGCTGTAAGCAGTCACAGTCAGTCATGCAGGAAGGAGAAATGGAAATTTTGGAAATGAACTTTTAGAGTGGGGGAAGTTTCAGGAAGGGGAATTCGTATCAGTGAAAAACAGACCCTGCGCAGGACTTACACATGGAAAAATCACTCCACAGGGATCTTAATAATTTCAGTTCAGTTACACAGAACTCGACACCGCTATCACACAGGGAGCAATGGCTGACCACACCTCATATGGTCCTCATATAACTTTATGCCCACCAATGCATAGGCAATGGCTCAGCAGAGTAGTTCTTTGGCTTAGGCAGAGAAGTTGCAGTGTCCTAAACATTATGAGTCACATTTCTATCCCCACATTCCTGCAGCTCTTTTTAAGGATGCTCATTGCTAAGCCAATACAAACTGAAATGACATTGCAGACTGACAGAATAAAAACATGAAATGTGTCAGTCTTGAGGAAACTCAAGCACTCAAGACCCTGTCATGGACAGTCACAATTCGTAGAGAGTTTTGTTCAAAATAATACAGTTACTCCATTTTAAGCTCTTAATTTCTGTTCATTCACACTGGAAAATTTTCCTCTCCTTATATTTTTTTATATGTCTTATTACATTGGCAAGGTTACTTGTCTCAGTTTACAGAAATTGGTCTCAGTGGTTTACTGTGCTGTTTCTGCCCACAAAGAGGTCAGGTCTCTGTCTTTTAACTGCTCCATGTTTTTATTTTTGTGTCTCAACAAATCTCTTGCAAACTCCAACCACAAGCAGTTATAAAGGAATATGAAATCTCTTGGGAAAAGGTCCATTTGTCCATCTGTCTTGCAGTCTTACAGTCATCTACTTCAATATGAAGGGGTAGATACATTTATATTGTCTCTAGCTGTTGTTCTGCATTCATGCTAAACCAGCTCTCCTTAGTGTCTCCTAATCTGTGTTTAATCCCAATACTCTGAACTGTACTGTCAAAAAAAATTTTTTTCCAATGAGAAAAATTATTAACTTTTATGTGACAAAAATTAGAAAGTAATTCCACGTACATTTTTTAGAACTGGGTTTCTTCTCCTTGATGTAACCTTGAGTCTGGATTTCCATGGTTTATATTATGCAGTTTGGTATAACACCCCTATAATTTCTTTCCTGTTTAGTACTTATGTTCTCAAAATTAATCCCATCTTAGTAAAGCTTTTTGTCTTAGATCATATGCAAATAAATCACTGTATTCTTAGATAATGGAAATTGTCAGTGATTAAATTTAATTTGATAGGGTATGAATGAAATTTCTTTGACTAGTTATCAACAGTGTCTTGATTTTAGGTTTGGCTTTATCATTATATCTCCTACACTTACAGCTGCCTGTACTTTCCTTCAGTAGTTCTCCATATTTCTTTTTGCAGATTGTTTTTTGCAGGCTCGTGAATATATGGGTATTTGGCAGGGATTTTGTAACCTATAATCAGAACTGAAAATTATAGTGATCCCATTTGCATTATTATAGCTTAAGAATTTGTCAGACTTTCCATTTTAAACTTTTTACTCCAGAGAATCTACAACTGGTCTTTCTTTACTGCCAAATATTTCTGCAAAATTTTCAATAAGAATAATGCTATTTATCAATTTGAAATTTTTCTCAGGACTTCTGGCAGTGAGTGTGAGGAGATAGCTTCTCCTGCAATTCAAAGGAAAAAAAAATAAATCTCTAATTTCCTGCCTCCTCATTCAGTGACTCCATTTTAGCCAAAAAAAGTTAGATGGGTTTCTTTTTAAGGACCTGTAGTATTAATAATGCTAGTGGATAAGAGGGATTACTTGAGAATGACAGGAATTATTTCTTTTCGCTGGAAACATAATATGTTCCTTCAGCAGAGTGCCAAGATTTTTCTGCCAGGGGAACAAGAAAATGGATAAGAGAGTCAGCTCTCTACTCTGATCACACAGATTTATTTCATTTTTAAACACAATATCTTGCTTATGATCTTCTCACACCCCACAGCATCCTCTAGGTGAGGGGCCTATAGGCATGAAAGCAGAATGTGGGGTGTTGAGGACAGGATAAGAACCCTGAAGAGGAACCAAGGTGAGACTGGCCAGGAGACACTCACACCAGCTGCTTCCTCAACACTTACCACTGGTCTCACTAGAAGTCAGGATCCTCACTTTGTGGCCCCTTCCAGCATCTCCAAATGCTGCATGCAACACATCCTGTCTTCTCTATCTTGCCTTTAGCAGGAGGGAAAAAAATGCACAAATATAGTAAAATCTGGCCTTACAGCTTCTGAAACCTATTGGTGAAATGACAGGCAGTGAACAAAATTCCATCCTAGAAAACAGCAGGGTGGGTGACTGCAAGTATCTCTCACCTCATCACTCAGATTTTAGCTATTCTCAACTTCCAGACCTTCCAGACCCAAGGCATCATAATTTTCTTCGAGTTTCAGCTGCCTATTCTACCACCAGCTCCTGTGGGACCTTGGGCAAACAATATAACTCAGATTTCCAGGGAAGCTGGGAAGTTACAGCACCCTCAGAGAGCTGTGGGATGAGGCAGCTTGCTCTGGTTTGGTGAGCTCAGCCCTGAACACTTTGGCCCTGACTAAAATTAGGCTTTGAGGCTATCAGAGGTGGCTCTCAAACACAGAGGTAACAACTGCCAAAAAGTGCTGCCATGTCTTCATTATCTCCATTTACAAACAGGTGTTGGGAAGAACTCAATGCAGTGGGAATTTGTTGTGCTGCAGAAAACATATCATCGGAAGAGAAACTTCCAGCTTCATTCTGGTGATGCAGACCTCTTGGGTCTATGAATAAGTCAGGAATCTTGCAAGAATAGTCCTGGTTCTGAGAATCTCTGTGTTTTCTTTCCAGTAATATATGGAAATCCTACAAAATGGAATTTTTTCTCCTGGTATTTGGATGCATCCAGTTCTGGCCCTACTTAGTGAGAAAGTTTTCTTGCTGAGATGGGGTTTTTTAGTTTGCATAAAATGCTGAGGATTAGAAGAACTGAGCTCTTGATGTATTTAGCTCATATATTTTACATAACTTTTTAAAAGGAAATAATAATTACGAAGATTACGAGATACCACATACCAGTTTTCCCACTACGAAATGCACCCCGTTGTCAGTATTTCCATTCACTCTCATTGCCTGTAATCAAAGGCAGAGAGCATAAAACAGTGGAAGTCTCGCCTTCAGTGGATTGTCTCCAAGCCTCAGTACAGCATGTCTGACGTGACACATATGGAACATCTCTTGCCTTTGAGCTAAAACCTACAACAAGAGGTTCTTTAGAACTGCAGACGGCGAAGCTGCCAGTGACGGGAATGAGAGCTAAAAGCAAAGAATGAGAAAACTTAATAACCTCTCTCCTCTGAATTCCTGGGTGATTCCCTGGCTGCCATTTGCATGTAAAACTGGACAAGGCAAAAATCCCTGTCCTGGAGGGCACTGCCTCGTGAATCTTATTTCACACTTCCGACCCCTCTGATGCCACTGAGTGAGCTTGCGTTGCCTAGAACTCATCCATACAGCCCAGGGGCAGCTCTGGATCTTCTGCAACAAGTAGCCTGTGCTTTAGTCAAGGAAGAAGATTCGGTGGTGTGCTGGCACCACAACACACTTTTCTGAAAGTTGACTTGCTAAGAAAGCCACGGAGAAACTTCGCCTGGGGTGGTAAAGAGTTGTTTTTTAAGGAGTCGTTCAAAATCATCACTGACTCGCTGGTTTCCCAGTGTATTGCATCCATGGAGCAAACTAAAATCCCTGAATCCAGAGCACAGACCTGCAACTCTACCTCCCTGGGCTAAGAACTCACTCCTGAATAAAGCACTGTAGTCACAGGGGTCATTTTTTGCCTGCAGACTTTACACTGGAAACCCTCATGTATGTGACCCAATCTAAACAGAGTTCATAAGTTTTGGGGGGTAGCATATTCCATATTTTTCCCTGCAGTTTATTGGCAAATTAATTCTAATGCACTCAAATTACATCATGAAGTGTAATGTAAAGATACTTCATGAAGGTTACTTTAATAGGGTGTGAAAATCTGATGAAGGGTAATTCAGAGGGAACTGCTTGGCCCATCTCCTATTTACTTGGGAACATTACTGCCTTAAAAAACCCTTAAATATACTGCTTGTTTTTATGGCTCAAAAGCCTTTAATTTGAAGATTTTTATGACTCCCTTACAATACACATTGATTTAAATAATGTTTTAAGCTAAAATGGATCATTTACTGCCAACTGCGCTTCGGGCATATCATTGATTAGTCCAAGTGTGATAAAACAACCTTGTTTTTATTCATACTTTAAGAGAATAATAAAACCTGCATACTTGGAAATACTGAAGCAATATCTTGGCCCAGAGCTATTTAAGTATGAATTATTCACATCCAGTTTATTTTTTTTTTCTTTTAAATTCATGAATCCCCAGAATGGTTTTCTGAAGTGTATCAGTGAAACCATGTTTCTAATTATTAAAGGGAGGGGAGGGGAATCAGAACACATCATATATGCAAAGGGGTCATTTTTTATTTGTCTTCTTTTGCAAGCCACTGTGAATCTCCTTGGAAATTAGTTCTTCAATATTCTCACTATATTTTAATTTGTGGCCCAGGGACACATTTGAGGGTCAATACAGAGAGAGCTACTTTGTTCAAATAACGTTTGCAAAGAAAGTTGTTCTCACAGCCTGTAACACTGGAAGTGCTCAAATATTTAGGGATTTCACAGAAAACTGACTGGGACCCCACTGCCCAGAACTGGTCTGGAGTAATCAGACGAAATTACAGAAATAGAAAGAATTTTTTTGCATCTTCAGCAGAAAAGGTTCATGTAACAGTGGTAGGGTGCCTGTCTGGATATCACACTGCTGCAAGTGGGACTTTTTCCTTAAGTGCTGCAAAATGTCATAGGCAAAAATATCTTTAGTAAGTGATAAAACTAAAACCAAAACCTTCATCTGACTTTTGCAATCCTTCCATCCTGGGTAACCAAACAATGCTTTCTGCCTACACTGTGGTCTGAACCGCGACAACGGAAAGAATGAGACTAAGATAAGGCTTCTTCTTGTTCCATCACCGAATTTCAGCAGGACCTCAGCAACTACTTCATCTCAGTGTGCCTCCAGTCCCTACACACACACACGCACACACACAGGGATTTGTTTTATCTGGAGCATAAACTCTTCAGTTTAGAAAACACTTTTCTCTGTACGGTACTCAGAGTAACCTTCTACTTGGTAAACACTGAATTAATAGAGAGGTTTTTTTCTTATACAATCACATAAAACTGTTGGGTTGGAAGGAGATCATCTAGGGACTTGCTGAGTTTTGCTTATCTCCAGAGTTGGTTTTTCCAAAACCTCTCTAGGTCTGTGATCCTGAGCAACCCATTTCATGGTGAAAACCTTTCTCCTTTCGTCTTATCAGAATTTCTTCTATTTCATCTCGAGTCCATTGCCACAGGACTCCAAGAATAGTCTTGGTTTGTGCTCTCTCTAGCCTCCATTAGGTTGCAGGACAAAGCAGTAAGACCTCCCTTTGGCTTCTCTGTTTCTGCTCATACTTCATGTTCTCCAGCCCCCTGAGCACCCTGGGGACTCCCCACACCCTCTGGTATGTCCATGCCTTTCTCATACTGGGGACCTCAAAACTACATGATTCTAAGACGATGTTCTCAAAATCTTCTGATGTTTTACATGTAGGTGTTCCTCTTCTTTAAGTATATTTTTTTGTACAACTTTTTTTGAGTACAACTACCATAGGTGTACACCAAGAATGATGCTGCGTGTAACGTGGCCACCACACCCACGGAAAACACCAAGTCTTCAACAGTAAGACAGAGGAAACAGAATAGTTAAGAGTTACTGGAAGAAGGGAAAAGCAGCAGATAGAAAGCAATGGCTTTAGTTGCCGATTGCCAACTTGAAAGCAACATCTCCAGAAAGCCATAGAAGATAACATGGTCCTATAGAACAAAAACCCAAAACTACAGAGAATTGACAGATGCTGAAACACCAAAAATTTTCTATGCCACTAACCACAGAGTGCCACCATATACCATTCAGTCTTAAAAGCAATAACACTTCAGACAAAAATATATCAGAAAATGGCATTAGCAGACTGTGTGGAGCCTCAAAAGGATCTGTGCTGACATTTGCAACACTCACAGTTCTTCATAGGACTTCCAAATTTATCTGAATGTTTGTTACTGAAGACACTTAGAGTAAGTGTGGGAAATGCCAAGCAACTCAGCACAGAGCTTGCAACAATAAAAAAATGAGAAAAAGCCAATCTTTTGACTTGGCTTCAGGGCCACATGTGGTTGCACTCTCCAGATGTATCTGCCATACTGGGCTTAGCACAAGATTAGCCTGGAGGAGTTGTGCCTTTTCTCACTTTACTCCACAGCCAGGTGGGTTAGAGGACTTGTCTGAGATGGAGGAAGCTCGTATTTAAGTTAAACTCTTTTCATTGCCTGGCTCTCTTTCTAGACTAAGGCAATTCTGCTGCATGTGGCCAGAAGCAAAGGTCTGGAAGTCTGTGAAATTTTTGTATGACAGACAGTTGTTACAGATGTATCAACCAACAACAGAAATGGGTCTTCAAGGTGCTGAGAGTAGTAGATTTAGTTTGCTCTGCATTCTCTTGTGAATATCTGGTGCCAGATATCAATCTTTAAACAGACATTACCATCCTCACTACAGAACTGCATGCTTTGAAAAAATCCCAGCTCCTGATTCAACTCACCAAAATTTATGTGCCTCAAATTGTACATAGATTTAGTCCCAACACCACGATGGAGATTCTTTGCACAGTTAGAGGTAAACCAAACCATGTGTTTGAATATTTGCACCAAGGGAGTCAAACAACAGAGGTATTCTCACCTCATTGATATTTTCCTAGTTTTATTTGGCTCATGAAACATTAAAATGCTGAAATTGGAAAAGCAAAAATGTATTTTAAGCTGCTGAACATGATGAAAAGCAATGCATTTTAGTAATATGGCGAATCTGTTGGGGAGTGATTAGAAATTAATAGCAGGTTTGTATACTTAATAAAGTTTGCATAGCCAATTTGCACTTTATAAAGTGTGGCATTGTTCTGGAGTGTGGCCCTGATGTGGACTTTATGAAGCATGCAGGAGGCAATACAGACTTTATGAAGTCCACATTGAGGATAAGTATCAAATTAAATAGCAAAAGCACAACAAGCTCTGATATGTGACTTGGAAACTCATGCCTGTCTGCCCCCTGAGAGCTCCCATTTCACTTATGTCATGGGGTGTCACTCAAAACACAAATCTTGAGCATATTTTATTATTTTGTGAAATTACTTTAATATTCAGGTGTCCAGAACTTTAAATGCTAGTTGTTTAAAAAAAAAAAAAAATCAAAGAAAATAGAAAACAGCTATTAAATACACTAGTAGAAAAAATTCCCCAGCATAATGGTATGCAGTTACTTGTATGGATCTCTGCCTTGTAAGATGTGCAATATGAAGGCAAAATATGACTGGCAAACCTGTTATTCTGTGAGGTTCTCCTGCAGACCTCCTTCTTCTGAAGAAAGTTATAAATGGCTCTTGAAAAAGAGACACTCATTATGGGATAACTGGTAATTTGAAGGAGGAAGGTTCATAGAGTGCAGCAGAGGAAAATTCTCTCAGGTGTAAGCACTGATCCCTGCAACGAAAAGCCATGGATCTTCTAGGTCTTCCTCTAATTACTCCATTTCTTTCTCCATAGTGACAAAACTTCAGGAGGACAGGGGAAGAGAAAAAGTGAAAAGGAGGAGATGTGAACGCATCACCTCTAAGATCAGCCAGGAGCCTCTCAGTCCACTGCTTTCGGAGGAGGTGAGAGGCCTTTGAGCCCCAGAGGACATAGAAGGAATTGAATTTTGGTGTCTCACTTCCCAGCCAACTGTCTTCTGACCTCAAGCTATTCCATAGTATTGGAAAAACTAAATTTCAGCTTCTGGAGGAACATGTTTAGAGCTAAGTCTTCTGCTCTGATCACCAGGTGCAGATTTATCTTCAGAAATACTCAGGCTATTCTTGAGACAGGCATCTTGTAAAAAGCATCAACACAGTATAAGTATCAGTTGAGAAAGAACTGGGATATCCAAAACTCTTGGGCAGGTGCCTGTCTTCAATTCCTGGAGAGTGGAGGAAGGCACCTCAGCTGCCTGAAGCAAGGCACCTGGGGAAATGGGAGTCGAGGTGCTACTTCTCTCTCAGAGTTTGTTCTCAGCTCTTGGCTTACCTTGTAGGCTGTTGCTGAGGTCACCCTGGGGCACCCGAATCCCCACAAATTCCCACTGGAAAGGGAATTAAAGGATCCAAACATGACTTCTGCCAACAACACGCAAGGAGGCTCTTGTGCTTGAATGTTGCACCAGCACATACCCCCTGATGTCTTTACCTCTTTTAGTCAACATCATGTCTTCACCTTCAGTGAGGGCACACACGGGTTCTGAATGGCCGTTCTTT
The DNA here is from genome assembly GCA_036023395.1 of Myiotriccus ornatus. Classification (NCBI taxonomy): domain Eukaryota; kingdom Metazoa; phylum Chordata; class Aves; order Passeriformes; family Tyrannidae; genus Myiotriccus; species Myiotriccus ornatus. The sequence continues at coordinate 67,428,933 of JAYRBT010000139.1, read as the reverse complement.
AAGTTTCAGATTGGGTAAAATTTCCTTTATCCAAAAGGAAGACCTGTTAATGAAGGGCAACAAATGTTGGCTCTTATAAAATTCACACTAATGAGACATGTTATTGTCTCCTCCTCCTCATACCCTTATGATCCACTGTGCAAATCAAAGCTTGTGACCTTCCTTCAAAGCGCTATAAATGCTTTTATGTCTCATTGTTGATATAATCTCATATTAGGTTTGGCTTATATTGTAGACAGAGAATGAAACTTCCCAAACGAAACTTCCCTTTTTTTTCCTTAATTTCTCAATGCATGTGTTGCCTATGAAACACAGAAAGCAGATGGTTTATTAAAAAAAAGAACATAAAAAATTAACAGCTCTAAACATTGCATGGATTTCCCCCCCCCCCTACTTAGCAAGCTATCTATTAGATTATTTTAACTCACGTTAGAGGAAAACCAACTATTCAGGGCCTTTTTTTAATTGATCACTCCACAAAACCTCTTAGTTTGCAAACTGCTCTTTTCAGAATTGTAGTTTTAGTTGTCTCGCACCCAGCAATTCAGCAGGGTTTGAGTTTCTACATTGTGAAACTGGAAAGGCCCTTTTCCTTCTTAACTAAAAAAATATTAAAGTATGGCATTACAATGCAGATGACACAATCTTTCCAGCTACCAAATCTATGAGCTAAGATGATTGATTTTATCTAGTTTAAATCGGTATGAAATTGATTAAATGACCTGGCAAATTCTGTGACTCGGCTCGAGAGAGACAAACCCAGTGCAATGTTCCGACAGCTGCTTCACTGCCTGTCCATTACTTAACAACTGAAATACAGCAGTTTGTGTATGACTGGGCAACGTACAGATATTGGTTTAGAGCATCATTATGAGTCTGGTAAATAGGTTTAGACTAAGGACATGAAGGCAAACTCGCTGTAATTTTTCTGTAGCGGTGTTTAAAGGGCTGGTGATTGGCAGCATAACTGATTGTGTTGACCAAAAGAGACGAGGACATCTGGCTTTCCAGCCCTACAGCTGAAAGACCATATGTTATAAAAAATAATAAAAAAAAAAACCAGTGTGAGAGGGGAAAAAGACAGTTGTAGGCTGAATACATGAGCAGGGGTCAAAGCTAATAGAAGGCCAATCCTGTCACCAGTGTTTCTCCAATGAGGTGTGAATGATGTAGGGGTGTTGGGCAGTGCAGAAATGTTGTTGACTTCTTGACCTGATTGAGCTGATGGCTGAATGTCTGTGAAAAGCTCAGAAATCCCCCCACTTCACCTGAAGATGAGAAGAACAGTTACAAATGCCTACACCTTACAAAAAGTGTCCCATGTCCTTCAGCTCTTTCACCAAAGCTTCAGGTGAGTACAGTGCAAATGTTCAAGGTCAAATTAGGGCGTATTGCAATTCCCAACATCAACCCCAGTTTCCCACGCTTACAGTTCTGGAAGCAATGCATCCCTTCAAATTCACAGCAAGGCAATGGTGAAGGGACCGAAGCGCTCCGGTCACTCTTAATTTACTGTTTGGTGCCTTTTTTTCAAATACTGATGTCAAAGTTGGGGCCATACACCTAAAAACTTTGGTTTTGCTGTTCACAAATAGTCACAGCAATTTTTTAGGCCCTGTTTACAATGTGGGTTGTTAAAAAAAGCAAAACCTTTACTGGATTAGAAAAAAAAAAAGGCTATTTCTAAACATGCAATAAGAAACCAAGAGGTTGCTTTACATAAGACCAAGTGCAACACAGTAGCATATCTTTCATTTTTGTCAGTGACCAATGAAAAAGAATATATATAGAAAATTATTTATGAAAATTGTGCTCAAGAAACAAGGGATGTAGAGATCTTTACTCTCTCTAAGTCACAATAATACATTTCAATGACTAAATAAACAAAATTCACACCAAGTTGGCTAGCATTTTGAAATGTGCTAACTCAGCATGCCACTGAAGTTTCTGCTGAATTGAGCACTTTTTATTCTTTGAAACAAACATCTGTGATTCCCTGTGATAGATTTCAGTATAGATAGAGAATACAAGATGTTTTTTAGAGAAAGACATCAATATGAACGAATAGTTCTTGCAAGCTCCGCAATGCCCACTTTTAAATTATATTGAATAATAGATTTATCTCCAGATTACTCCTATAAAAAAAGAATAATCTTTTGTATTATTAAGAGAAGTCAACAGAGTAGATAAAAGGGTATTATTTTTTTCCATTACACAAAATCAACCATTTTAAACTGGAATTTTTACATAGTATACTAAACTACAGCATTTGTACATGTTTAAGGTGACTTAAAGCACTGAATTAAAAGCTGGCAAGGCACAGTATGTGTAGTGCAGCAAAGCACACTACAGATCACAGAATCTTTAACTTCTATTGCTTGTTTTCACAGTCTCCCTAGGGGAAGCTACTCAAAGTAGTTGTAAACAAGAGCAAAGGGGGAAACAAGTAAATTTGCTCTGGAATGCTCAGGAAAAGGATGTTATTTTCCACCTCCCAACTTAATTAGCAAATATGATCCCAAAGCTTGAACCAAGTTCAACCTTGAACTCTTAATATTTTCCTAATCAAATTAATCCCAACCACTAGATATGTGTGGCATTTTACGGTTCTTCCCCCAGCTTTCATAAAGGATTTTATGCAATATGGGCCCCAAACCAGACAACTGCCTTAATTTCAAGGAGCACAGGCTGTAAGCAGAACATACGGTCATTACTCCTTGCAATCCCAGAGCCAGCATTCTCAAGGAAGCGTGAAAGTTCTCTAGATACTTGCAAAAGACCATTGCACAACATTTAATTCAGTGTTCAGCAATAATTTCTTCACTGGGTTCAGATGATAAAGTGGATACAGATGTTCATTAGCAACAGGAACATATGCAAACAATGAAGCATTCCAAGAAGCTGTTAGAAACTGAAAAGTCCAAGGCTGACCATCAAGTGCTGCAGAGTCACAAACATCTCTCTTTAGAAAAGAGAAATATGACCACTCCAACATCTGTAGGAATCCAAACTAGATTTTCTCTTTCTACCCATATGTCAAAGGTAAGGGCATTTTATACTGGGTATCTTTAAGTCTCTTGAAGTGGCCTAAAACCGATCTGGAGCACAAGTCCCATGAGGAAAGGCTGAGAGAGCCAAGGATGTTTAGCTTGGAGAAGAGGAGGCTCAGAGATGACTTCATCACTCTTTACAAACACCTGAAAGGAGGGTGTAGCCAGGCAGGGTTAGGCCTCTTCTCCCAAGTAACAGGCTCTAGAACAAGAAGAAATGACCTCAAATTGCACCAGGTGAGGTTTAGATTAGATTACAGGGAAAAATTTCTTCACTGAAGGCATTGTCAGGAATTGGAAGTGGTGGAACCACCGTCCCTGGAAGTGTTCAAAAGGCGCATCATGGATGGGGTGCTTGGGAAAATGTTTTAATAGTGCAGATGGCTGTGTTGGTTTAACAGTCAGACACACTGATCTTAAAGGTCTTTTCCACTCTTAGTGATTCTATTGTTCTAAGCATGCAGAAGCATTTGCAACTTCCCAGCTGACCAGAATTTGCTCCTAGTCATCTCTCCGTACAAATAGTCTTCTCTACCTTTTCCCCAAAATCTCCACTGGCTGAGAGGCAGAGATTCACAGCCCGGCTTTGCTGGTCTTATTTCTG
>JAYRBT010000139.1:67369783-67425179 GCA_036023395.1 Myiotriccus ornatus | reverse complement strand
GGGAATCACTCACATGGAGAAGATTAACCAAAAGGATTAGCATGCAGCCAGATTATCCACACACACAGCTCAGCCAACTAATAAACCAGCACCTTTCTCCCTTTTTTTGTGTTTTAACCTCTCGATTTCCAGACTTCTGATATTCATCCCTTTGAGCATCAACCATATTTTGGAGGATGCTGAACACACAATTGATGATGATGTGTTTGTGGCTAACCTGGCATGTCTGAGCCATTTCTCATCAGCCACAAGATGTCAGTGTTGCTGAATGTTATTATTCTTACCTGCACAGAGGCATTGATAGATGTTGCTGAGAGTGGCTGTCAACACCAGGCTCTATACAGTAAGTCTAACAAAAAAAACGCCACAAAAAATAACACAAAAGCAAAGGCAATAAGAATTTGCATAGTAAAGTGTGATTTGGCATTACCCATAATAAGTAATATTTGAACTACATGGTAATTGCAAGTCCCAGCTCACGAATACTTGAGCATGGTAAATGGTTCTTGCACAGTAACATCACCAGGAAAGGAGTAAGCAGAGATGACACCAGAGCTATTTTGTCATGAAAAAATTAGTCCATTCCTCCAGAAATTAGGCTGCCCAGGAACCCTGACTCCACCAACTCTCACTAAATATGACATCTGAAATTAAAGAATATGCCAATAGCTATCTCCCTGCTTTACTCTTGGTGTGTACTTCCACACCCCCCTGGCTCTGGCAGCAAACTCTGCCCACATGGCTCTATCAGGGACATCTTTCCATGCCCAGACTTGTTTCCTCTCTGGATCACCTCCCCAATTGTATGAGCACACATTTTTGTAAGGCCAAATCAGTTTACTGGACTATCTGGTTTTAAAACACCCTTTCCTCACACCCTTTCCTCTTCCCAACCCTTCCCAAACGGTCAAGGTCAGGCAGAAAGGGAACTTTTGAACCAATATTGTTGTGGACTTGATGTATTGTGAAACTGCACCAAGGATTTCCTCTGCAGACCGACGGACCAATATGTTGATTATTTTTCTGCTTCCTTCTTCATTGCAGGAGTTTTGCTTCACCAAACACTGACTTGACTTCCACTTCTAAGTATAGCAGAGCACGGGTACATTCAGCATGAGAATTCCTGTTTACATTGTTTGCTGCCATTCATGTCCTCTGAACTTGTTTACTTTTGGAATCGGAGGAAGCATGACTTTGTTGGGAGTGGAGACAGGACTGTTCTCCATGCAAAAAAAAAATTATACGAATATAGATAGATTAATTTATACACATTTGAAATTGTAAAAATGTGCAATGGCAACACGGCTATTTGAGCTTGGAAGTTAAGTAGAAATTTAATAAGTTTGATCCATCTATGCTTTCTTTTCAAAAATAGAATCATAGAATCATATAATGGTTTGGGTTGGAGGGGACCATAAAGATCTTCTAGTTCCACCCCTGGTGCCATGGGCAGGCACACAAATATATGTCCATAAATATATCTCCCAATATGCAAATATATTTCCCAACACCAAATTCAAATATTTGAAATATAGGCATCATATTTAGGGACAAAAGAAGTGTTTACTTAATTCTTATAACCTCTTCCTGGCTACATTCCTTGGCCCTCCTTTTATCCCAAAGACACAACCTGTTCTTTGCAAAATAACTGCCACAGATAAAGCAACAAAAATGAACCTCAGAGAAACTCTTTCCCATTTCCAAAGCTTCCCTCCACTTGTGCTGAACACCTTAACTAGGAAAATACATTCCCAGTTTCATAAAGATCATTTTTTTGTCTCCGTCCCACCTTTGCATTGTGTTGAAGGCACTGGCTTCTCTGTCGGAGTCAGAGATCCTGTTTGCTTGACACGTTCCTGCCTCCCTGTCAGTGACAGCAGGCACAGAATTGCCAGTATTCACAGGTTTAGGTCACTGGCGTGCCCGGCTGCTGGGCAGAGGCGCCTCTGGCTCCTCACTGTGGCACAGTGACCGTTTGTCTGCACTTTCCAGCTGCCTGGAAATCTGGTAGATTCATGCCCAAAGTGGTAGAGCTGGCAGGAGTGCAGTGGTGAGATTCTCAGAAAAACCCGATGGTTTCTGTAGAACTGGCTTGCCTCATTAAAAAGTTTCATTTGCCAGGGTCATTTCAGGATGAGGAGGACTGGGGTTCATTTTAATTTTATTTTTTTTTTCTGGGGTCCCACTTGGTTAAGAATGTTTTCATGCAAATTCTAAAATTTCCAAGCTATTTACCAAAACTACCCAGGCTTGCAGAGATCTGTGCACTACAACCCCTCGGGGAGATGGACATTAGTTTTCAATAGAATTCCTGGAAAAGTTAAAGAGGTGACTGAAGCACGGTTATTTGATCCAGCTCATATGTAGGTAGCAGGCCAGCTTAGCTGAACAAGGTATCATGCTTCAAATAACTAGAGCAGTCTAAGAGGTAAATGCTGGGACGGCATGGGAAAGGATTTCATCAGCCCCAAACTAATAAAAACAGGGATGGAAACACAAGACTTAGGAACTAGAGAGTGGAGGAGTATCTAATTTCAGGCACTCTGGTGTAAAGGTGAAACAACCTCATTAATGTGCACTCTGGCATAAGCCAGTTCTAGCATCAGAGCCCTGCCCTTGGGGTATGCCTTTTTCATCTGCTTTTGTTTTTCCTTCCCCCTAAAAAACTAGGAATTTTGCTGGTGGGAGGTAGGGTGAGGCAAAATCCTAGATGTTTTCTTTTTTTGAGTGGGGACTTGCAGAAAGAAAAACGCAGTTCTTCTTTTAAATTATAAAAGGGCAAACTTCAGTTGTGTGGCTTTACTCAGTTTCACATGCAATAACCTTTCAAATGGTGCTTGAAAGTCAAGTCAAATTTCAATATAAATGATATTGTCAGGTTAGCATTAACGTATGAGACACTGCCCTTTATGTTTCTCTATCATCCCTTTGAATGTGTTCAACAGTAATTTTAATAGAATCATAAAAATCTTCAATTTCCTCTGTAGATTTAACCAATGCCAAGAGCAGTAAAAGAGTTATGCTTCTGTCTCGTTTGTAAGGTTTGTGATTATTTTAACATCTCCATTTTTGCAGGTCTTGTGTACTTAGATCCTAAGCCTGTTACCCCTTTGCTTAGAAATACCCTCCCAGGAAGAACTGCTCAAACTCTTTTGTCCTTCCTTGGATGTCAGAATTGGAAACTACAAGTGAAAAAAAATTTTAAAAATAAAAAAATGGGAGGTATGGAAATATCCAGACACCAATGTGTTTCATAATTTGACTTCAGTGAATATTCAGTACTGTGAATTAAACAAGGGCACTGGAAAGTTATTTAAATATGTATCAGATTCAGAAATTTAAACCCGCAAAATAATTTCTTGAGGAACATTCAAATGACAGAAAACAGTGGGGAGAGCAAAGATACAATCTCAGCTTAGACTGCAGCCTTTCAACACGTGGCTCTATCACTGCAGGAGGGAGAATGTGTCAGCAGAACCATGTCACAAGCACCGTGGGGGCAAAGAGGGTGCAGGAAGGCTGCGGGAGAAGTGTCACCCTGCACACATGCCACCTTTGGAGCCCCCAGCACCCCATCACCAACGCAGCCACCTCACTGTGGTACAAACAACCATGCAAAGGGCTGGGAAATCAGCCTATGCCAGCTGGGAGCCGGGGATGCAGCCATTCCAGTACTGGAGGATGAAGTAGCAGTGGTGGATCAGGTGTGGAGAGCCTGGCTCATCCTTTCCTGCAGCGCAGCAAACCTGGCCATGAGCGAGCTCCCCATCTCCCCAGCCAAAATGCAACCCTTGCCAAGCACAGATGGGCATTCAGGGTCTGTCATATCACCCTGCCTTCCCACGCCCAGGGCTTCCCAGCCTTCCTGCCCCACAAAACACCCACTCTGGAGGTAGCTGTAGGTTTTGAGCAGTGGCCTCATTCGTGATTTCCTTGTCCAGTTTCAAAGAGGAATCATTTGTACCAGCTGAGAGCCTTCAGAAACAGTAAATGCTGCAGAAAGGAGTATAGATTTCCAATTTTTAATTCTGTGTTTGGGTTGTGAGCAAGATGTGGCTGCTTGGACAGAGGTAGCTTGATTAGCACTCCAAAATTCACCAATATAGAGATTCACTTAAAAAAAAAATTGGTAGGGTTTTGGGGGATTTTTGCCTTCACATCTCTGGAGAAAAGCTTTCATCAAAAGCTCCTTTGATGTTTCTTAAGGAAAAATATTGGTTTGGCCATCTGAAAAGGCAAAATTAAATATTCCATCTCACCTCAATCCATCTCACCTCGATGTTTCTGGGGCGTCATTGCAGGGATGGAAGAGGCATTTTGCTGCTGTTATGAATGTTTTCCCAAACTTCATCCTACACAGTTTTAGTGAACTTGTTAAAGTGTAAAAGCACAACTCCCAAAGAACTGTGGAAGTGTAACCCCACTTTCAGTATGCAGGCACAGAAATGGAGTTACTCAAGCTTCTTCTGCCAGATATTGTGAGCTGCCCTCAAAAATAGGTTATGGCATTAAGCCATAGGTTTCACAGTATTCCAGGCAAGTCTTCCCTTGGATGAGCACTGGCAGGTCATCTTATTTTTTGGATGCCTTGCTACAGACACCAGCTGTATGATTTCCATGTGTCTTTGCTACGACAGATAAAGAACTACAAAATACTAAAGACCCTGAAAGAGAATGTCATCTTATCCTGCTGCCTTTTTGACACAGAATTGTCTGGCTCCACTCAGTATCTGTATGATAGACCTAATAATGCCTCTTTACAAGGCCACTGTGAACAGAAATGTAGTAGTCTGGGGGAATTGCTGAGATCCTGTAACAATGAGAAGGAAGTCTAGGATGAAACTAATAATCCCACATAAGTTACTAAACAAAGCCAAAGGCAATACTTAATAATGGGGAATAAAATACCTGTGATCACATCATCTGAGAGTTCAGCACGATGCAAAAGAATCAATGTAACACTGTAATTAAAAAAAAATAAATCTTTAATTATGGTATTTCTTAACCTTAAGCACTGGATTCACCCTTACCATTCACAGAGTGTAGGATTTTTGTATTCATGCATTAGCCATGAAATGCATCCTCTCTAAATTCACAGTGTTTTGATCTAAAACAGCCTGAATATATGGAGATGATTTATTGTGTTCCTAATGATTGACTTCTTTTCTAATTACAGACTGCTTCTAAGTACAGACTATTATTTTAATTTCTTAAGAATTGCCTTTAATGTTTTGCAAGGTAAGCAATGATTTTGTAGGATTGCATATCGTTAGGTTAGGATTAGCTACACACAACCTTATCCTACATTTATTTTCAGCAGAGATTGTCCTGAGACTTTACACTTTAAGCATCAGTCATGCCATGAGACCGACCTACAAGGACAATCTTGGATCCTCCGTTTTTCGGAAAACAGACGTGTATAAATTCAACAGGACATAAACCTTTGGGTCCAGAAAATGCTTAATTGTGTTTCTGAATTGGGCCCTGGATAACAAATCAGTTACGGTTATTTGCAAGTTACATTTCAATATCCAGCTTTTCAGGCTGTGTGTTTTTGTAGTTGCAACTTTCCACCTCCCCCGCGCCGATTTAAGTGATGTTATTCTTGGCTAATAGTAATTGTGAGAAAATTGAATTCCATCTGTTTCCACCAAAAGCGGAAAATAGAATGTGAGAATCAATAGAAGACTGCACTTGTTATACACATTTGTCACAATCAGTGACTTTGCTAAGGAAACATGTCCGCAAGTATGATTTGCAAAATAAATAGCAAGTCACAGCATCTGATCACCAGCTGGCTTAGTTAGGAGTCAGAGCCTCCTCTGACAGCTATGGATCATGAACTTTTAGGCACTGCATGGCCCCTCCAGAGTCGTTCAAGGGGGAAGATGTCTTTCACCGTACAAAGGGATGGATGAGAATTTTAGTGCAAGTACAGATAGGGATGTGCACTCATCACCAAGTTTTTGGGTTTACATCTGGTAGTTTCCCCATCGTTGATGATCACTTTCTCACATCCATGCTGATTGCTCCACAGCCCTTGTAATTTCATACATAGTTACTGTGCGTCACCAGAGATTTCTCTGTGACTAACACCAGCACCACTTCAGGTTTTCTCCTTAGTTAGTGTTGTCAGAATTGAAATCTCTGTGGTTCCCTCTGGCTGAGCTGTCCAACCCAAGCGGTTCAATGATTCATGGTCAGGATCAAACCACAAAGAGGCCAACACACAGCACTTTATTAAGTCCTAGCAAGCCTGGGTTTTGTGTGCAGGCACAGCACCACTCTGTTTTTTCAAATCCACATTCTAACCACCCCAAAGGACATACCAGTGTTTTATGTGCCAGTTTTTATCTCACCTATTGCCTGGGTGGGTTATTTCAAGAGTCCTTCAGCAAGAACTGCTAGATTCCTTCCCAGAGTATGGTGTGTTTAATGGGTACTTTATCAGTTTTGTAACACCTTTGCCTAATTCTCCTACAGTCCCTGTGTAATACAGCATATTTGTGCACACAGCCAGTCTCAGCTCACGATTTCTTGCTGTGCCAACAAAACCCAGTGTAGCAGGGGTAGGAGAGCATCTCCCATTTCCCCCAGGCACCACCTCCCTTCCCAAGTGGGCAGTGTACCCTCTGTAAGCTCTCCTATCCCCAGCACAGCCCTGGGGTGCAGGAAGGTAGGACCCATCCCTCCATCAGACTGGTTGCTCTGTAGCTTGGGATCTCCTCAGCACTGTGCAACCCTCACCTTCAGGTCAGTGGCCAAGGATGAAGATGGACTCACCTCCACCCGCTGCCACCAGGAGGAGGACCAAGGCCACCCCAGTGGCATTAGCCAAGAGTCCCTCCCAAGAATAACAGGCATAACATCACAAATTTAAAAGGTGATTTGGGGATTCCTCATTGTAAGAACCCACAATCACATAACTAGTATGGTTTTCATAAAACTTGGCCGCTCGACCTTAAAAGCTCAAGCACCTTGAGCTTCAAAGTTGTTGCCTGTTGTTTGCCCACATGCATAGGAAAAAGGTGTGTTTGACTGCTGCACAGCAACAGTAAAAAGAGAAGTCATTAACAAGGAACATGGTTAGATGAATAATGCCATTCTGTTAGTTAGCAGTACACCTGCATCTGGAACTCTCTTGGCCATACCTGGGCTTGAATTTTAGCAGAGCATACATGCAGTAAAACACGGAAAGTCCAAAGTGGTTAATTACAGTGTTCAGCAGCCTAAAAAGACTCCCATAGGCAGAGAGATTTAAGGCAGTGCAACAGTCTGCAATTTAGAGGGAAGCAAGTAAAAGGTGACAGAACAGAGATGTGTAATACAAAGAACCACTTGGGACAAATAGGGTAAAATTAGGTGTTTAGTTTTTCCCAGAGGCTCCCCTATAGGTCAGTGCAGTTACAACATAAAAATTCTTAAATGAGTCAAAAAAATATTTTCTATAGGGACTATCAGCTATGAAAATGTCAGAGGGAACAAGGAGTCAACAGCTTTAAAAGACGGCAGAAGCTTAAATTTATATCTGTAATTATCCTAACTGAAATAAAATATGGAGATCAGCCTGTAGCAGGGTGCAGAACAAAAGCCAGTTGCTGAACTCCAGGCTCCATATGATGTGGGCTTATCCTATCAGCTGACAGTAAGGTGAAGTTTTCATAATGCCCTAACAATAAGCCATAGTTCCATAGTACACTGGGTGCCACAGGCAAACAAGGTTTTCCAAGTCTTAATTTTTAAAAATCAGGTGTTATAGATGATAGTAACACATCCATTAGCATAATAGCAAAGTTACAGAGAGAGATGCAGATATTATTTCTTTCCCAGTCATTGCAGAATCTCTCCCTGCCTTTTCCAGCAGGAAATGGCCTGCTTAAGAACTGGGACAGCATGTGGCTCCAGTCAAAGTGAGCGTAATGGGAAATGGAAAACCCTGAATGGGACAAAAGTTCTTGAGTTTGGTGCCAGTAATCAGATACTTCTAAGCTTGTTTGGGTTTTGTTATTTTTTTGTGGTTTTTTTTTTTTTTTTAAGGGGGAAAAAAAAAAACGACCAGTGAAATAAATCATATCTGTGAGGAAAATTAAGCTCTCTGGGGATGAAAGCATGAGTCAACTGAAAAGCCAAGATCTGAAGGTAAGAGCTGTGGCAGATCCATATCCTGCATTAATCAAGCAGATACAGAGAGATGTACTGTCCTGACCAGCTGGTTATCTGTTTTCTGTCTTCAGAGGCAAGACGTCCCAGCCACATGTGCCCTAGCACAGGCTGAACTCTACACCAAACCCCACAAAAATGATAACCAACATCTATCTTGGGAGCAACAACCGAACCCAGGACATCTCAAACTGAAACTGTGAGCCTCTGCAGCCAAGCAGAAAGGTAAATGTCATAGCAGGGCTGAAACAAAGCCACATCCTCTGTATATTAGGCACAGAAAAAGGGAACTCTAATACATATATATATATCGGTACACGTGCACATAGATGTTGGGCAGATAATTACACCCACAACATTATAAGCCCAAGAATGGTAAGTCTTGAAGGGGTCAGCATCTGCTTAGATGAGATTTCACTGCTTGCCAGTTACCCATCTGTACATGTTTTTTCCTTTAAACAACAACTGTAGATTAATATTAATGCAGGTTTCTTAAAATATTATAAAAGGTCCCTATCCTTCATTACAAAGGAGTTGTGAAGGGATTTTGAAATCCCCTCAGATTTAAAGATTTGGTATCTATTCTTCCTGCGTGAGTTTCTGAGTTCTGAATCTTTTGGGTGAACTCAAGTCTGATTTCCAGGTCACTTCTCATGACTTGGTTCTTGATTCTTTTTTTTTTTTTTTTTACTGCCATCTGCTTCCATCTGCCCTGTTTCCCAATACAGGCTGTAGAGGTATTTAGTGTTCCTGACTGCAGGCAGGTAAATTCCCAGCATCCACCGCAGCAAAGTTCTGATTGTGATTTGTGTCATTAGGATGCTGGGACTGCCCCTCAAGGAGGAAAAAGACATGTATTGGCCCAAGAAGCATCCAGGGGAGCCACTATATAAATAGATAGATAGTTAGATAGTTAGTTAGTTAGCTAGATAGATAGATAGATAGATAGATAGATAGATAAAGTTATAAGAGATTTAATTATAAACATATGACTAAATGATGTATATAGAGATAGATATTAAAAACACCCTAAAATGGAGGTGTTCTGGTTCATGGGGTACTCCAGAAACAGTTTTATTTTGGCCCAATAAAGATGAGTACTGCTCGGCACCCATGATGGTCATGCTCCAGTTTCTCAAACCGAATAACAGGTAAACTCTGAGCAACCCTCTTCCAGTTTAAAACCATTGTCCCTTGTCCTGTCACTGCCTGTATAAACTCTCCACCCTTTTTATAAGCCCCTTAAGGTACTGAAATCTTTCTAAATCTTCCCGCAACAGCTTGCACTTGCACTTGCAAACTGTTGTCAGTGGTGCTGCCCACCATGCCACAGGATGAACAGACCTTGTGTGATGTGAATCTCCCTGCACAGAATCCCTGCTTGCTCTGGGAAATCACCTCTCCAGGGACACTCTGCTATTTCTCTCTCCCTCAGCGAATATAAACAGCAACAATTCACAAAGCTCACAATAATACTGAATATCAGAGGTATATAAACAGCACCCCAGCAGTGTTCAGCACATCCTCTGAAGGTTCACGCTGCAATGTGTGGGTGAGTGTCCTGAGCAAGGCCGTTCTGTCTCTGGGCAATTTGTGAAGAACAAAACTGGTCCCAGCTCATTCTTGCAACTGCAACATCATCTCGGCACAGAGCTTAGCCACAAGACATTTCCCGTCCTGGGCTATTTATCAGCCAAGCAATCTGCAAAACTCCCTGAATTTCAAGGGGAAAATGTGACAGATTGTTTGTTGAATGCAAGCTACTAAAAGTGGTAAATGACTTTTTTTACTACCTCTCCCGATACAGGCAGCTGAACACACAAATCACTGAGTTCACTGGAAGTCTGGAAAAACTCACAGTTCCGGAGTTAATCATTAATATTGTGGGGTTACAAGGAGGTATTTTTAAGATTGCCACAGCATGTGGGAAATTCCCATGAGCATTCCCTGCAGGTTTTCAAGAAATAGCCTTCTCTACTTGGCTCAGATGCTTTTGTAATTGTTTATATAAATTGAATATGAAGTATCAAGGTCAGATATTTTCCAGAGAGCCAAAGCAAACAATTTACCATTCTGTTGTAGAAGAAAACACCAGAACAATTCCAGCATAGGCAAACTTCCTTTTCTTTCTCTTGCTTTATGTGCAATTACACTATATGGCAGAAAACACTGAAACTCTGATTACTAAAAAGCATGTGCAATCTATTCGATACAGAAACCCCTCAGGGGTACCCCTACAGGGGTAGCAACAAGTTCAGCCTCACCTGCTCAGAGCAAGGTTACTTCCCTTCATTTTATTTCCAGATACCTGCAGTATCATCTCAGTTCCCAGAAAAAAGCTCTAAAAAAAAAAATTATTAATGAAATTATAATTGCTTTTTTTTTAAGGGATCTCTGTCTCCCAGTTAACATTGTCAGTGGAAAGGATAGCCAACCACAACCTTTTTTTTTTCCCTCTCAAATTAATAAAGCTCCTACCAAATCAAAGCATTATCTACCGACATCTTTTCCCAAAAAATCCCACTCTGACAATGATCTTTGTGCTGCCTAACCCCAACAGCCTTGGACACTTTTTTGGAAGCTATGTAACTGGAAAAGTCATCTACTCCTTCAGCTGCCCTTTTCCATAATAACCCTAGTCCACTGGGATAGAAAACTATCGTAAGACACCCTGGCCATGACCCCTAGTCAGTCAAAAATGTCAGTATTTCTCCCAGGAGGGGACAATCCTCTTGACCAACCCCCATAACACAAACACCACGAATTTTGTAGGGCTGTTTAGCTGAAGTTTGCATCGTAGCTGGTTGTCCTGACTTGCTCTCACTGGGAAGTCACTTGTGTAAATGGAATCATGGAATCATTTAGGTTGGAAAAGACCTTTAAGATCACCAACCCCAGCTATTAACCCACCACAATATAAGCCAATACATGAACAGCAAAAGGTTTTTAAAAAAAAAAAAAACGTTAAGATCACATAAAATGAGCCTGCTACGCAACACTAGCAGTTTGGAGATTATATATCTAATGAAAGTCTAATACTTAATGAAAGAAAATTAAATAAGAAGCAGTAATAACTGAACAGTAGCCCCTTTGATACATTCACAGAACAGAGAACTAAAAAAATCTTATTAATCCAGGGTAATGATACATGGATCAACTTAAAAAAAAAAAAAAATCCAATACAGAAATATCAAGAAGCCCAAATTTCACTTTAAATACATGTTCAAGCATCCTCACCTCCAATTCTTTCTTCAGCAAGCTGAGCACCCAGCATTTGCACTGCTTGAGAAATTTCACATGACATACACAGCTGGAAACAAATGCTGGTCAGTAAAGTATTTCTAAGAATTAAACATATTTGAGAATGGCACCACTATGTATTTTAACCAACTTTCTTTCACCTCCTCTTCCCTCTTAAAATTCAGCACTCCTTAAGGCACCAGAGTTCAGCAAAGATGTGGAAGCTTCCTTAGGGGTGCTCTGCCTACCCAAACACCAGATCAGATCCAAGACTGGGCATTTACCAAGGGCTGCTTTAGCAAAAGCTCCTGAAAATCCTCTCTATAATGGGCAAGGAAGTCCTTGAAAAATAGATAGGAGGATGAGAAAATAGAGCCACTGAAACACAGGTTTGGGCCAGGGCTCTCAGTAAGGACCCAGGTCAATTAGTCTGAGCCCAGAGAAAAATGAGGGAAGGTTTAAACACCGTAAATTATGAAGAAAGATTAAAAGCATGGGATTTGTTTAGTCTATAAAAGAGAAAATTAGGAGGAATCATGATAGCAGTCTCCAAACAGAGGGACTTGTAGCTGCGGAAGAAAGGAAATTACCATCTCCTGTGGTCCCTGGGAGCCTGGGAATAAGCAATGGTGTCACACTGGCCTCAAGGGGAACATGAGCAAGGCAGTAGGAAAGAAGTTTCTAACATTAAGCAGTGATAAGGCCTGAAAGCATTTCCTAGGAAGGCTGTGGGACCTCTGTCACCGGAGGTTTTTGGAAACATGTGAGGCAAACATATGCCAGGAGTAGTCAGTGTGAAGCCAATCCCACCTGGGTGAGGTGATGGACAGGGTGACCTCACCAGAGCTCTCCCAGCCCTATTTTCAATTATTCTGCTCTTCTTTTCTCAAGATCTGTGGAGTGATGTGCAATTGCTTGTCACAACTTGTTTATAAAAAGCAATTCTCTTACAAAATTCCAGTAGGACACTCCAAGACAGCCCATTGGAAGCAAACACTAAATTTTATCTCATTTCTTCACACGACTGCCTTGACACCACAGACTTCTTGTCCAGTCCTGTTTTTCATCTAGCTGTCACAGGTTAGCTCCAAGATTTTAAAGAGCACACTCAGAAATGCAGATAAAATATAAGTCTCTGTCTCAATGAATAATTAAAAACAAAGCTGCAGATGTTTTTAGAAAAAGAAAACATTGTTAACTAAAGCTGTAATTGATAGTAAGGCATTAGGAAGGAAAGGCACACTGACTTGTGTATATCCTCCAGTCATGTATTGAATTCTGAGAGAAAGAGGTACCAAAATTAATTCAGCAATTTCGTTTTGATGCACCAAAACCATCTCTGGAAAGAATAGGAATATACTGCTCTTACATACTCCCCTTCCAGTACTCTCATTAATTCAGATTCAAAACTACTGAGGTATTTAACCTTTTAATTCTATTCCACTGGGAATGGAGCTGAGCCCAGATTCGTACATCAAGTCCAGTGCTATCCTGAAGAGTCTTCCCAAGGTTGGCTGGCCATGGCAGGGTCCAACTGAGGCCTCCAAGCATTGTCTGCCCACAGCTGTGATCACGGAGATGTTCTCTGAGCAGGCTTTACCTAAGCCCAAACAAATCTACCCCATAGCTTGACATTTCATGCAGGCCTGGAGTGCTTGGTAAAAGGTCAGAAAAACACAACAAAAACATTTCAGAGTGTTTTTCATTACTTCCTCCCACCTAAAAATGTTCCTCTGTTTTTAAGGCCGTGATCTTTCTTTTCAGAAAACACAGACACTGAAATCTTTCTTATTCCAGGCCCACATCTTTTTTTTTTTTTTTTAAACATCACTTCCCTCATTTTTCAGGAACTCATCTGGAAATTCAAATAGTTTATTTTTGAGTTAATATGTGATTGTACAGTGTCTACTGGAAACATATGAGCAACCAGGCTGTTGTTTGGGCTGTCTGAATTACGTCCCTTTTTCTTTCTTTTTTTAAAGGTTTTGTTGCTTCAAATCCCCATTTAGATTCCTTGTGATTGTTTGGACATGTGTTGCGTCCTGCAGACATTGCTGTCGTTTGCAGGCTTTGGAAGATCAGAGAATCCTTTCTAGCCTTTGAAGCTCACCACTTTAAATTCTACCTTCCAAATAACTTCAAAAGCTTTTCTTTAACACCTGGGCTTCCTATGCTACCTTTATAAGCTTCTGTCCCCGGCCCACATGAGCCCAGTTCCTACCTTAATGTCACCATTGATTAACTGCAGTTGAAATGCAGTGCCTGTCCCTCTGCTTGGCCATCAGTGGAACCCTGAGATGCAGAAGCAAGAGAGGGAAAGAAGAGTATCTCCAGGCTGTAGCTGGAATGTAGGAAATTTAGTTTGCCACACTGATTGCCTGCTAAGTGTGAACTCCAACTGGAAGTCTCTTTGGAAGCTCGGTCTCAAACATCCTGGATGATCATATAGAATCACAGAATGATGATTCTAAGGTTGGAAGGCACCTTAAAGATCATCTAGTTCCAGCCCCACTGCCATGGACAGGGACACCTTCCCCCAGGCCAGACTGCTCAAAGCCGCATCCAAGCTGGGCGCGAACATTTCCAGGGATGGGGAGTCCACAGCCTTTCTGGGCAAAATGATAATCAATGATAATTGATCTTGCAGTGTTTTATCTTCATCCAGCCCACCACAGTGGGCTCTCAGCCAGAGAGGAGGCACAGGCTCTTGTTTAGACATCCGTAACTCTTTGTAGCCTGTGAAGATGTGTGTGTTTCATTGTTTTAAGCGAACTGCGGTTTAAGCTTTTTTTTTTTCCCCCCTAAATCACAATATCAGAATAATGATGGGAATACTTTAAACTAATGAAAGGATATGTTCTGATCATCACTCATTAACTCTAGAGTGAAAAGTGCTACTATCCAATAATCCTGATTGCAAGTAATAGCTTCTTTCTCCTTGGAAGGGAGAATTTCAATTCACTGTAACTTCAAAGCAATTTAACAATAAGATTGACAATGGGAACAAGAGAAGAGCCACATCTATTTACACAACATAAAGCAGTGCTTGCTGTACACCAGTGTTTTGTGACTGACTGAACAACAGGGAAAACTCAGCAGGGCTGCTTTTTGAAGGGAAAGATGGATACATGTAAATTCATTTGGGCACAAGAAGCCGATAGTGAACGCAACAGCAGCACAATTATCTGCCTTCAAAAGACAATGTGGAAGGCACATTTCTTTATTCATATGATGCTATTAAAAATAAATAAACTCACAAAGTTACAAAGGCACGTGGCTGCAGTATTATTCCATCAGGAAACATTCACTTCTGGAAAGACTTTCTGCAAGGACAGGAGTCCCCCAGGCTCTGCTGTGGAGGACACAGCCCTGCACTGCAGGGAAAAGCTCTTCCACAGAATAATTAGACAACAAACCCAACTGTGAAAAGCTTTGGGAGTCCAAGTCCCCAGTCCTCATCCTTCACAGTAAATAAAGGGTAAGTGATTGCCTTTGTATGAAAGCAACCTTCCCCCTCAAGTCCGAGAACGGCAATGGGAATTACAGAAATGTCCAAATTCGCTCAGATCTCATGGCACAGAGCTGGGGCAGACAAGCCTGGAGGATTACAAGAGAGTAATCACTCTCCACAGTAGTTTTTCTTTGTGGTCTTTGCTTTATAGATGTTGCATAGATTGGCCTCCTCTCAGTTCCCTGACTGAATTACCTCCTCCAGCCTGTGAGCTATCCCATCAGATGTTTTTGGGATATCCTGGAAAAAAGTGGCTCAAGTCTGAGGTCTGATGGGAACCCAGAAGACGTCCAGCCTGGGGTGTGTGTAAGTCGTCACATGCATATTGCAAAACAAATGTCAAAAGCTTTCAGCATTCACAGGCAAACACAGAACAGCCTTAAAAATAAAAATAAATGCAAAGAAAGGCTTTATTCTTTCTTCTCGATCATCAGAATGAGTGGCTCTTCACGCCACTGCTGATGCATCAAGGATCCCCCCTTTTCCCTGTTCTCACATTAACGTCTCGCTCCACCCACCTCCCCGTCTCGCTTTGAACCAGGGAGGGCCAGCTGATGTTTCCTCTGAGACCACAAATATGATAGCAAGCCCAGCAAGCAGAATCCCAGACCACTATGGAACCAGATTTTGCAATCCTTTTTGCTCCACTTCCTCCCTTGAAATTAAAGCCTCATGTGTCAGCGCCACACTACCGCAGCCAGAACCCTTCTCCTCCCCCCTCCAGCCCAGTTCCCTCTGCTCCGAGCTGACACCAAGGACACAGCTCCCTACAGCAGCAGTCTGAACCCTGGAAGGGGAGGCTGTTGTTTGGTTTTTTCCCATGTCCCCAGTGTTAGACAGAAGAATGAATTCAATCCATAACACGGAGGCTCTTCCCACATCCTTTTCTGGGAATATGGGGAGTTATTGATTTCCTCTCTTTCCTGTAAGGCTTATTTCCTGTGATGCGTTTGAAAAGCAAATTTAGAAAATGCAGCTGGCTGTACAAAACACAAAATACTCTTGTGCTGGGGATGGGAGCTGAGGGGGTTTTGAGGCATTTCAGCCTAAGCAATGTCAGTCTTTGAAAAAATTTAAATTACACTGTCCACAGTAGTCGGGATTAATTAGCCTTATTTTCTCAAGCTTTTCCCTTAGATTAATAGACTGCCAAGAGGAAAGAACACAAAGGTGCTCATACCACCACATTTCATGGCATTTAATCATCCTTGATATTTAGTCTTCCTAGAGCCCTGTCTGTAGCCAAAGGAGACATCTTGAAAGGGCAGCAGCGAGGTCACTGCTGGGAATGGGCAGCCAGCAATCCCTGGGCAGTGCAGTGAAACTTGTATCACCTTTCTAGATGTTTGACAAGAGATCTTGCTTTTGGAAGGCTAATGCTGGAGGAGATGGGAGTAAAAGGATGCTTTTACAAAGGACGTAGCCCGAGCTCCTACTTGTACCCAATCCTGCTGTGCCTTTGGCCCTTCCTATCTGGTTTACTGGGGGGAGAAGGATCACAGGTTCTGACAGAACCAGGGTTGGAAACAAAACTGCTGTTCGAGACAACTCTCAGTAATTAAAACAAACAAACAAAAAAACAAACCTCCCCAAAAGAAAAAAAAACACCGCCAAACAGAGGAGACAAACAAACTTGTTCCACGAAGACCAAAATGTTGCAATGTGCAAACCTAAAACATGCAGAATTCAGGCTGGTCAGTCAGAGCACTTCATCTCTGTGTTTCTGAGAAGTTCAGTGAAATACCAACCTTTTATTGCTTTTTGTTTCCAGAAGGGATGTGGCAATCTCAGAATATCAATTTTGAAATGTCACTGTCTTTCAAACAGACCAATCTGCTGAAGCTTTGCCTTTCTTGCCAGTACTTTTCACTTCAAACAATTGGCAGGTCCTAAGGAAATAATATTTAGGTAAAAAAAACTAGGGTTTTGACCAGTTCTGAAAACCTTGAAGGGCAAGTTACATCGGTCAAGTGCAAATGTTTCCTTGGCTCCTTCCCACATCTTCCCAAATGACACATACCAAATGGGTCTTGTTCCTTCCCTCCAGACAGGAAAGTGAGCAGATCACTTGGGGGACCTTGCACCCCTGCTGCATTCAAATAAACCACACAATAAATAAGCAGGAAGGTTACACTTCAAATTTCTATTTGACTGCTCATTGAGCACATAGAAAGCTGGTGCTGAAGATGGTGGCTTGAGAGGACAAGTGAATCTTCTTTAATCATGGTTTGGATTCTTTTCTGAAAGGTACAGGTGCTGGCAGTTCAGGATATTCTAACTGTCCTGCGTTTGGATGACAAGACTTTCTTAAACAAAGAGTTAGCTTCAAAAAACAATCATCCATGTGCATGTTCACTCTCCTGCACTGTCCTCCTCATCCTTTCCCAAACTTCTCTGGCAGCTCTGTCCTCCCAGTTGCTACCATGTGGCTGGGCATGTTTCTGCTTTGGAGGGAGAGACATCCTCCCTGCCTGCTGCCAAAACTAAAAGCAGTTCCTGATACTAATTCAAGTTCTTGGAAAAGTGCATTATTCCCGTTTGCAGCTAATTGTCGGGTTAGAGATTCATGATGGAAACTGATTCCAGAACAATGCAAAGGGCACAGATGCACATCTTCAGGAAGGCTATTTATACAGCAAAATCACAGAATAGAATCATAGACTATCCTGGAGCTGGAAGGGAACCACAAGGATCATCAAAGTCCAGCTGCTGGCCCTGCACGGGACCTCACCAAGAATCACACCACGTGCCTGAGAGGGTTGTACAAAGCCTTCATGAACTCTGGCAGGTTTGGTTCTCTGACCACTTACCTGGGGAGCCTGTTCCAGTGCCCAACCACCCCCTGGGTGAAGAACATCTTCCTAAAATCTAACCTAAACCTCCCCTGACACAAACTTCAGGCCATTCCCTCAGGTCCTGTCACTAGTCACCACAGGGGAGAGATCAGGGTCTGCCCCTCTGCTTCCCTCACGAGGAAGGTGTAGACTGCAATGAGATCTCCCCTCATTCTCCTCTTCTCCAGGCTGAACAGACCAAGTGACCTCAGCCACTCCTCACGTGGCTTCCCCTCAAGGCCCTTCACAATTTCTGTAGCCCTGTTTTGGACACTCTCTAATAGCTCAGTATCTTTGTTATGTTGTGACACCCAGAACTGCACCCAGGACTCGAGGTGAGGCCACACCAGCAGAGTGAGACAATCACCTCCCTTGACCAGCTCCTGATGCTGTGCTGGACGCACCCCGTCAAAAGCCCTGTGCTGATTCCTGGCTGCCAGTAGACAGGAGCTAACGTCCTGAAATCACTCTCACAAATGTTTGAAGGGTGCAAGTTCAGTCTGGGTGGCAAAAAGTTGAGCGATCTGTACACCTTGAGATCACCTCCATCCTGGGAGAATGCTCAGCTGTGCGTGTGCAGAACCGACACAGCGACTGGGCTCTCTACTCCCCCACCTTAAGCCTTTGTGTAAGTGTGTGTTTATCTTCAGGCATAAAGTTTTTTAAAGTGCTTTCATTGGCTTGCACAGGGTGCTAGACGGCAGGATTAATGGCTGTTCTTCAAAGCTATGAACTGCACGGTGTGTTTGCTCAGACTTTGAGCCATGAGTTACTGCTGTAATTAAATCCAGAAGGAGAGACCATAATAACATTCTGACTTGATTTCCAGTGGCAGAGCATTGATTAAGAGAGCTACATAATAAATGAGAGGCATTTCAGATTTACACTGTTGATGTTATCTGTAATTTTTTTATAATTAGAAAAGCCTAAAGAAAATTGTATATTATAATTACATGCATTATTAATCCTACTCTGTTATAACATGAATTTTCCTATGATTACAGGTTGCACAAAAATTTTTTAAATTTTTATAAGAGGTCCAGTATTTAAAAAGTGTGTCCAGGTTTACAAAAGCCCTTTTAAGCAGCAGATAAATTGGACTGCATTATTTGAAACTGGTGAAAAAACAGAGAAAGTTTGAGTTTATGACTCAAAAATCCAAAAGGGAACAAATAGTTTAGGGTCAATCATTTTTCTTTCTGCAGTCCATGAACAATGAAAAGAACATCAATATAGCTACCTTCCATGCAGTCCTTTGCACAGAAGTCTTGAATAATTGAATGTGGAAGGAGGTACACAGCATTTTTAATTATTAAAACCCTACAATTTATGGTTCATTCAGCTCCTTTGGAGTAAAATGACCAGAGCATAGGGTTTTATTCTTGAATAGAATTGTATTCTACCATCCTCTACGATTATTTAGTATATAAGGCAACTTTTCAACTCTTTTCATTTAAATAAGAATAGAGTTAGCAGAAGAAAAACAGACATTCTTAATTCACTGAGAAAACTGACCTCAACATAACAAAAAAAAGAAGACCTGGGGAACTACAGACCAGTCAGTCTCACCTCTGTGCCTGGCAAGATCATAGAGCAGATGACAGCAATCTTTGTGGTGGGATCAACAGGCTGCAGGGAAGGGATGGATGTCATCCAGAGGGACCTTGACCTGGAGAGCTGAGCCCATGGGACCCTCATGAAGCTCAACAGGGTCCTGCACCTGTGTTGGGACAATCACAAACACAGATACAGGCTGGGAGGAGAATGGACTGGGAGGAGAACAGTCCTGAGGAGAAGGACTTGGGGGTGTTGGTGAACGAAAAGCTCAACGTGACTTGGCAATGTGCACTAAGCCAGTCACCCTGGGACACACCATAAGGACTGTGGGCAGCAGGTCAAGGGAGAGGATTCTGCCCCTCTACTGCACTCTGGTGAGACCCCACCTGGAGTGCTGCATGCAGGTCTGGAACCTCCAAAAAAAGAAGAGCATGGACCTGCTGGAGCAAGTCCAGAGCAGGCCACAAAGAAATTCAGAGGGCTGAGCATCCTCTGCTATGGAGACAGGCCGAGACACCTGGAGTTGTTCAGCTTGGAGAAAAGAAGGCTCCAGGATGACCCTAAAGCACCTTCCAGTACTTAAAGGGGCTACAAAAGAGCTGGAGAGGGACTTTTCACAAGGGTATGTTGTCACAGGACAAGGGGGAATGGCTTTGAACTGAGAGAGGGCAGGTTTAGATTAGGCATTAGGAAAAAATTCTTGACTGTGAGAGTGGTGAGACACTGCAACAGGCTGCACAAAGAAGTTGTGGATGCCCCATCCCTGGAACTGTTCAAGGCCAGGTTGAATGGGGCTTGGACCTACCTGGTGTAGTGGAAGGTTCCCTCTCTGTGGCAGGGAGTTAGAACTGGGTGATCTTAAAGTCCCTTCCGTTCTATGGCCCTATGAACTAAGTTGTGCCTTTCATTACCTGTTTTCTATTCAAAGCTTAGTTACAGCTACAAAACCAACAGGATAAACAGTAAGATCCATTAAAAGCCCTTTGAGTGCTTGAAAGTTGCCACAGCATCTCTAAGGCTTTATGCACTCACATGAGACAGCAGGCAGATCTCATACAGTACTTGGGCTGAATCATTTGACATATCTGGGTCAACTTCAACTTGTCTGCTAATGCCTGATTCCCTTTTTAACTAATCTGATGAACAAACTCCATATCCAAACAAACCAAGAAAATCTTTACCAAGTAGTAAAGCCAAAGTGAAATACCTCTACCATCCTCACATAGAGAGAGATAACAAGATCCACTTGTAATTAGCCCCAGACCAATCCTGAATTAGCAGCAATGAGAATATGAAACTGCCAGAGCGTGGAAGTGGAAAAGTACAAACAGAAATAGGCAATTCTCTCATTTCTGACCCCATAACGTCAGTAATCACCCAACCTCAGCAGGAACAGCCACCGTGCAGAATGGATCTCAAGATCACTTCTTCCCAGAACCGAAATCCGCACGCCAAGACCACCAACTTCACAAGACCACCCAGCGCCAGCCTCTGCCAGTCAGAACCATACAACTCCCATATGGCTCATGGAAATAGGGCTGCGTTAATGCCTGGTAAAGACCATTTGGAGAATTGTTAAAAGGAGGTTCTGAACACGTTCCAGTCGCTGAGTGTTGATTCTGGCAGGCGCAAACTGAGTCATGCTCGGTCCCACACTGAGTCGCTGCACTGCAGTCTGGGGCTCCCTCCAGATGGTTACAGATGCCTCTGAATGGGGACCAGCTGGTTAATGTTTTCTTGCCTTGGTTACATGCAGATAAAACCGTTTGCGTCATGGTTACTTTTGACGGAAAGTGGTTTTGCTTAATTCGCTTTTGGCTCCATAAAGGCCTTTTTTTAGCTGGAGACAAAAGGGTTATTCTGGCAGGTTATGGAAATGTCTTGCAGGTTTGCCTGTGAATTAAATGCTTGATCCAAACTTGACTGAACTTCCTTAAGACAGACGTAAATGTCCCCGGTGGTGCTGTCACATGAAAAGCATCGATTGTCTTGTTCACTTATTAGTTGCATTTTGCCATAACATGCCCTGACTGGCAACAAGCTTTGATTTCAAGACTCCTGGAGAGATTACAACCTAGAAGAGCATTAGTCACCACCTGAGTTTTGTCTTCATCGACTTCTCGTGGCATTTTAAGATGTTTGCCTTGAAGAACAATTCTTCTAGCCTGAATTCTTGTAGGCAAGAGATTTCCTTGTTTAATCTTTGTAACTGTTAATAATTAAAAGGTATTAAGAAGCAACATAAAGGAGAAATCTTTCTCCCCAGCTGCCCGGGATTGTATCAGGACAGAGGTTAACCTAGCTGAAACAACACTGATTAGACTGGGAAGTGCCACTGTATCTGATCTTACCTTGGAAGTTTCAGTATGTCAGATCTCATCCACAGAATATATTTGACTTTTATCTTCATTATAAAGCAAAAATCCCTTCGGCCAAGTAAGGTCTGCCTGGTTTTCCCTCTCTTGTTGGAAGAATTTGGTTTTTTCTGACCTACCAGAACCCACTGTATCAAATTTCCCTTTATATAGGATTCCTTCACCAAAGAATTTTGAAGAACAGGAGTTATTCTTTATACATTTGCTGGGGTAATCCAACTCATCTGTCCAGATTTAAATGCTAACTGATCAGTTAGATTTTCTTTCCTAATTCATAGATTTCCTTAATAGTACTATTAGAAAATTATTAATTTCTTTATACATTACTTAAAAAGTCAAATAATATTTTCCTCGGTCATCCACAAACAGATCAAGTGTCACGTGCTCTAAAGTACTTCTTACTCCTCTTTGACAGTGAGGTCAAGACGCACAGCACCAGGAGTGTAGATTTCTATTTTTGGTCAGATTAATCATCAGTGAATTTGGATGAACCTTGAGAATTTTAAAAACAGACCTGTTATGAGCATGAAGAATGGGTGTCACAGTAACAAACAGTTATTTCAAGAGGAAAAAATTACTTCTTGTGAAGAGTTATCATTGACTATGATATAAAAATAACCACAGATTACCTTAGCTGTGCCGGGAAATGTGCTTTGCTGGTAGCCTAGATATGGAAATGCAATATAAATTGTGTACATTTTCTTTTTCCACTAACTGCTTTCTCTGCCACAAAAGAGCCTCTGACTGCTAAAGCAAATTGATTCCATCTGCCAACTCCCCCCTCCAAAAATTAGTGAACCTACTAGTGGACGCAGTGCCTCTTTATGGAAGCCCATATCACATCCTGCTCTGGGAATAAGTCTGATGGGGTTACTCAAGATGATCTCACGTGGCACACAAGCAATTATTGCTGGGACAAGAACCCAGTTCATACCAAGCTGTATTTATCCTTAGTTTGAAACGACACCGCTTCAAATTATCCAAGTGACTCTACAGAGACCACGTCCAGGAGTTAACTCATTAACATTGCAGTCTCCAGATGGGCCAAGGCACATCATATGGATTTATACACTTAATGAATAGCCAAATACTTCTTTAGTTGCTATCTAAATATTTTCTAACAAAGCCAAGAGGTCACTCTGATCTATTTTAGTGTATTGCTTACAAAAACCATACTGCCTTTGAAAGCAATCCATGGGCTGGATTGTCCTTAAAGGTGTTGTAATTCTTGCTGAATATAATTAGCCACATTACTTGCCGAATTATGGCAAAAACTGACACCCCCTGCCTTTGAATAAACTTTGCTTTGTGTGTTTAAACTCCAAATGTGAGTAATACCTCTGGTTAATCTACATGTGGTTGCATTTCAGCTGCTGGCCTGAGTTTTCAAAGTTAAATCAAGTCTGACAGGCTGAGACATGACACTGTATTCCCACTTCAGAGACTGTGGAGCTTCTCATAGGAGAAGCCCAGAAAATATTTACTTCTGCACTATTCCAAATCACAGAAGGAAAAGGTGAATGTAGAATTCAACAGAGCTGTTTGCTTTAAAAATTCAACCAAAAAAAAAAAAAAAAAAAAAAAAAGAGGGGGAAAGAAAGAATTATTAAAGACAGATCAGAAAAGATAGATCAGAATAAAAGTGTTAAAAACACTTAAAAATACTAGAGCTTTTATTCCTTGGGAGATCAGAACATAGTACAGATTTACTATCTAGACAGCTTCCCAATTCCTGCATCAAATTTCTACACTAACAGAACACCACAGGTAGGAGAGCCTGTGCCTGTAAACAGACTGCTGTGTCATGCAAGGCCACCACTTGTCAAACTTCATCCTTAAGTGATGCCCCTGTATTCTTTTAAGCCTTTTCTCAGAAGAAAGCACACAGAATTGGGCCCATTGCTTGCTAAAGTGCCCTGAGTCACTTCAGCAGAGGCAAAATCAGCAAACACCTCCTGGACTAAACCCAGGGCTTTTCACTGCCAGGTAGCAAGATTCTCGGCTTAGAAACAAGGCAAATCAAAATAATTATCATGGTTATAAACATGTGTCTTCAAACAGCTGGAATAAGCTTCCCAGTGATGGTAAACTCTGCCTCCTCCAGCACTCTAATGAAAATAGAAATTGAAATCAAGCAGAAGTTATGGAGAAAGAATTCACTGGGTGAGGGTTGATGGCCACAGCAATAATCTGATCGTGCGTTTTGAACCAAATATCCATGAATCTAAATCTTTTCAAGGGTCATGATTTTGACTATGTCATCCCTCTCCTCTCTATGACAGTGTTAAGAAATTTGCAGGATTCTTGCCTGATCCTTTTGTCTCTCCTAAGAGAAGTCTGCTGTTTCACAGAGAGAAATGTGTGAGGTTATTTACTCATGCTCGTAGATGGATGCATGCTCACGTGTTGCCATGTTAACAGGGGTTGTATGAAATATGGTCTCGTTACTCTTTAGAAGCTCCTGGAATAAAAAGATTACTTCAGCCACCCAGTACTGATTTTTTGTGATCATTGAACATCATATCCTACTTTGCTTTCTGACTCCAACAGCCTTGCTGTGAATGTGAAGATCAGAGAGAGAGAAAAATGGAAACTAGCACCTTGTTTAACTTTCAGCTTGGTGCCAATACTCTTCTTATTGCAAGACAGAATAATCAAGGACCCAAAGTAAATTAATTCTCTATTCAAACACTCCTATCAGAAATTATGTATGGCAGAGTTCCCTGTAAATCACCAGCATATGGAGAATTTCTTCAGAGATTTACAGCTCCCCAGGCTCTTTCAGATAAAGACAACATATTTAGAGAAGGGAATAGCAAGCAAGAGTGACAAACAGCATCATGTTGCCTTAACAGGATGTTACCATCCAAATGATGGCATCTTTGATCAGCTGGAGCCAAGTCCTCCCACAGTGGTGTTTGACAACTGCCCTGTCCCTGCTCACCTCAGGTATTTAATTACACATAAGTGAACAGCAATAAATGATTGGAATTATGCAAAGCAGTACCCTCTCAGGACAGAGATAATGCCACAGCCATGAGAGTTTCTCCCAGTAAGTCACGTATATCTCTAGATTTGGACAAAGTAATGCAACAATAACCCTGAAAGGAATGAAAGGTGCCTTTACTTGAAGGCAGTATCAGCATATGACATTCCTGAGAGATGTTTGTCCAATCTGTTCCTAAAGACCCTACAATCACAGGAACTTCACAGCCTCTCCAAGAAACCTGTTCCACGGGTTTGCTGCCCTTGTCCTTCCAGAGCTTTTTCTAACGCTTGATTTAAGTGTCCCTTATGTTAATTTTCGAACACCCCTGTTTATCCTGACCACCCTGAACACAGAAAACCTTCTTGTCCTCTTTGAAATGGCCTTTTATACACCTGAAGGTGGCCAGCAGGCCTTTCATCAGCCTGTTTTTGTGCCACTACAATAACCCCAGGTCTTTCAATGTTTACTCACAGATCAGAGATAAACCGAAAAAACAAAAACTAACAACCAACCAAAAACACACAAACCCAAAAACCCACCCAAAAACATCCAAAATTCCCTTAAAAATTCATTAATAAAAACTGGCATTAGGATTCCCACACCAAGCAGAGCAGAGAGGTTCCTGTCTGAACCTGAGAGTGAGATGTTTGTCATTTGCACCACTGCACACCACTGCCTATTTGCAGGTAATTTCTGATCTGTTATAAGGAAAGGTAGCTTTTCTGGAGAACTGTTTTCTAGCCAGTTCTTTCCCAGCCTATTTGTTTCTCAAAGTGTGTCTGGTTAGGAATACTTTGCCCTTGTCCCCTGCTGAATATAACCCTGTTTATTCAGAATTTTTTTAATGTATTACACAAATATAACCCCTTTCACCAGTATGCTTGCAGCCCTTCTCACTTTTATGCCTGCTGCAAAGTTACCTAGCAAAACTTAAATTTTTTTTCTGAATGAAGCTAAGTGACCCTTGAGCCTCCCCAAACTAATCCACAAGGATTTTTTTCACAGTAAAGGAAATTAAAATGGTTTAACACAACTTATTTTTGACCAACCCAGCTGACTGCTATTTATCTTTCAATTATTTTTGTAAATGTTACAGACAATTTGTGATGGTTGATTTTTTTTTTTCCTCTTGAACTGTTGTTAATCAGGGTGAACTGTAATTCCCAAACTACTTTGGGAAAAAATATTTTTTTCTCCTTCTCCAGCATTCTTCAAGCTTATTGTAATTATCTGCAGACAACTTTCATTCTCCACTGAGTAGCAGACCAATCCTCCCTTTGATCCTCCTCATTCTATTAATGGATCTTACAGAATTATTTCTGGTTATCTTTGAGGTCTCATTTTGTGCCTTGGCCTTTCTGGTTTTACCCCTGAATGCTTGTGCTGTTCTTTCGCATTTATTCTTAGAAATCTGACCTCTTCCTTTTTTCTTTGTGTTTCTGTCTGGTGTTAAAGTCACAGAAAAACCCTTCATCATCTACCCAGCTTGGCATCTACTGAATTTCCTATTCTTGCATTTGCACAGCCTGAATTCAGCCCTTAGGTTACTCTGAAAAACTGTCAGCTTTATCTTTTATTAGTCTTAGCTCTTAGGAATTCTTATTTATCAAATTTGAGTCCATTGATGTCTGTCTTCTCAGAACACACTGCTTTTATCATGATCTCTCCCACCTTCCCCATCTGACATGGAAGTCCTCGAGCTATTAAAAAAAAAACCAAACCAAAAACATAAATCATCCAGCAAGTATTACAGTCCCCCACCATTTAATGATAGTAAAGTTGAATATACAGAGGAACAAAATGCAGCACTTCAGCTGCCAAGTAAGAAGAAACAATAGTTAGGAGGGGAAGCTTTATAAGGATAATCTACCAGCATGTGCTCATGTAGTGTGAGAGCAACCCACAGCTTCAGAGGGCCTTCAGATTGTCTCCATCCAAAGTGATGAGAAATGTTCTGATCCTTGATTCAGTGAGCCATGCTCTCTCAATCCTAAAGTTCTGTTCTTCTGATTACCCAAAAAAACCACAGTCATGATCTCAACAGTGCAACCAACACAGAAAGCACGAGCATGACGCCTCTCCTTGAGCCACGGCACACACGGACTTCAGCACACTCTCGGCACACATTTTCATCAACATCTTTCAGTCTCTTCTGTGGACAAAGTATAAGTTTTACCTTGACTTTTTAGGATTCATTCACAAAATAAAGCCTGTGCCCCAGCACAGAGAGGGAGCTTGTCTGGGTCTCTTTTGACGTACCATTCATCAGCAGGCACCTTAGATAAGCACTTATGAGACACAGCTTCCCCTGATGGACTGTTTAACCCCAACTGGAATAACTTGGCAATTAGTCCAAATCAGCCTTTGACTCACAACTTTTTAACCACCACCCAGAAGTAGATATTTGTAAAACTTTGGTTTTGGAACAGCATCCCCCAGCGCTTAAAATAACCCAGCAAGACCTGGAATCATAGAAACCAGTGCTGACACCGACCTCTTCTTCTGCACTACTTACTCCATACCAGCCTTCCCTTCCCTGACCTGCTGCCTCTTCTCCATGGATGGAAAGCAATAGATAGACTGTCATCTTCTCAAGGAACTTTTCAGCTCATCGATGAGGTTTCGTTTCTAGGCAGACAAATCCCGGATGTATAACAATCACACAGTGCACTCCAACAATGCTCTGCACACACATGGAAACAGTTCTTTGGGTGCCCTCAACTCCACAAGAGGTGGATGCCTGTTTCAGGCCTTCCCCTCGTAACACAAGGCTTATGACTCCTGAGAAAGAGGGGAAAATAGGGCTAGGGGTGTTTAAGATGCCTGTAAAACAATAAAAATAAGTTGTGAAGAACCAAAGAGCATCAGCCTTTCCCTTCAATACACCTAAAAACATAGTAAGAGAAATGTCTTTTATTTTTGGCTTTTTTGTGCAATTAGACATTTTAGTCTCTGGCCTGTAGAAATATAGTCAACAGCTGCCCCTTTGGCTGGACAGACTAGCCCCAAAACACTGTAGGCACACCAGTGGCCAGTTATTTCTGGGAAGTTGTCCAGGGGCTGACCTCAGTGCCCAGCTTTCTGCAGGGCACGGGAGCAGCCTCTGTAGGAAAGCACATGCTTTCTCCTGCCTTTTGGGGTGATTATAAGCAAAGAGCCAGCCTTGCAACACATCTCTCTCCCCATTGGAAGAGGTAGCAGAATCCCCTCAATGGAAAATCCCCACATCTGAAAGATCCTGTGCCTGGAAGCTGTCCAGAGCTTGCTGGCCTGCAGACCAGATTGTGAGCTTCATCTTCGCAGCCAAGAATTTTCCCCACTGGACCAAAGGAATGCAGGGGTCTGTTTCCAAGCAGCAGCAGGCAGGAAAAGAAAAGTGCATGGGGTGAGATGAGTCCAGCCAGTCCAGAGAAGGCAAATGTAAGCTGATGTTTTGCATCCCTAGCCCCTGTCTGCTGTGTGGTCCAGCAGCATCAGTGTTCATGTGTGTGTTTCCCAGGAAGGGGATGGAAAGAAGCAGCAGATGTTAAAAAGACAACAAACCTGAGCCCTTCCAGGGAGAGCTGCCTGTGCTGACCATAGGAGAATGTGAAGGGAAGAACTGGGTTAAACACCTTTTCCTCCTTTCCACAGGCATACCACTGAATCTACCAACTCTGCCCCAGAACCTAGACAGCAAATGGTCTCCTACTGAACAAAGTCCAGCCAAGGGAGATGGTAATTCCCTTTACTCAGTCGTTTCTGGATCAATTACTCATTTGGGACTTGGGTATAAATCCTAAATTAACCAGAGATAGCTTCCACAAACTCTTCAGTATTTGCCTTTGGGACACTGCATAAGAAACAATTAGTTAGAAGCAACTTTCCCTGTCCCACCCCATTTTTTTATCAGTGTTGCGGTCCTGGGCAAGGCAGAGCAATGAGGTCTTGTAGGAATAACTGCCTGTTACAGTACTGACATCCAGCCCAGCCTGTGAGATCAGTCTTGGTGGGGTGAGGGATTCCCCACTCCACCAAAATTCCATAAACTTATTCATCTTGTTACCACTCACTCCACACAGCAGCTCTTGGTCCAGGTGGGGAAGGAGTGTGCTGAAAAATTAATTAGGAGATTTAAATATCCGGTTAAAAGATAGGTGGAGGGAGATAAGGGAGAAGGAGGGAGATACATTTTAAGGGGAGAACAGACATAAGGATGTCTCTGGTTCTGGTAGGTGTAACCTGTCTCTGTCGTAACGATGAATCCAAACATCTCTACTTTAGAGACAGGACTCCTGTCTGGATCTTGTTATTGTCCTCCACTTTCACGTGAGGTCAAACTGCCCTTCCTGGCAGTCCAGACTGACCTCCACTGCACCAGCTTTCCTTTAAAATTTTCTATTACTCATTTTTGAGACCATTATAGTGGTCAATAGCAGGGGAAATTAGGTTTCCTTTGTTTTCCATAACAGCATCTCCCACAGTGTACTGGGCTGGAGAGATGTAACCTTTTATTAGCAAACCAGTGTTTTTATTACTAAACCAGTTTCATCACTGCTTTAAGGGGAACGAATTGATTGACCAGGTTTGCAGGTACAACTTTGGGTGTCAGCGGGCCTGAATCAGTCACTGCCCTGGTTGTGCTGTGCTCAGAAAAGCTTCCCATCCCTTAAAGCTGATCATATCTTTTCCCCTCCTTTGCTGAGAAAAGGAAGAGCAATTTAAAAAAAAAAAAAATAGTAGTCTGAAATAAATTAACACTACAATAACGAAATAAAATTGCATTAGAGGCAGAGCCTCATGCAGAAGGGCATGAGAACTGAGTGCTCAGAGTGCCACGCCGTTCCCTCTGGGCCTCTGCACTGGGTAGGCTCTAATCAATGACACATGCCATTTCGGCTAAAGACAGCCCAGAGGCACGTCACGGTGAATTAGAGGGACAATTTCAGCCCTATCCTGGATCTTCCTGCTTTTATGACTTCAAATCTGATCTTTAAGTTTGTTTGAAAACAATTTTTGTGGTTTAATTAGCTATGGTGACAATAAGTCAATAGCCAGTCTAACATCATCTGGTGTCCTGAGTGGGAACAGTGAAGTACTGTGGCAGAACTAAGAGTTTATGTATACATCCTAAAAGCCTTACAAGCCAGCAGCTTGGCTCGCTCTTCCATGTGTACCAATCTGCTAAATGTCCCTATATGTGCTAATATTTTCCGTTACCACCTTCTGAAGCTTGAAATAACATATACGTGGTTTTGTTCTAAACCCACAGCTAACAGTCTGTGATCTGATAGTTTGAATCTTCCCTTGTATTTGTCTAAGCCTGCATTAATTTGCAGGGGAGGCACGATTCAATCTGAACCTTATTGATAAAACCAACTAATGGCTGGAATTTACATAGAAATAATACAGGCATCAAAAGCTATCCAGGAGTTTGAAGCATCAGAAATAATCACAGTGCATTGAATGAGATCATATGAATAATTCAAGAGCTTCAGCATCACAGTTTTGGATTCCTATAAGATCACTGTTCTCTTTTCCAGAATTGTAAGCTTAAAAAAAAAAAAAAAATCACTTCAATCCTGGTACATACATTTAGCTCATCTTGAAAAAAACAAAACTTTGCCCTCCTGGTAGCCCTCCATGACTGATAAGAGTAAATGTAGGTGTGTCAGGCCAAACCCAGTACTTCTTTAAGCTGAAGTTTTCTAAAATATCTACTAACCACAAGGCAGCAAAACTTCTGATGAGAAATTAAAAAACAGGTATCATCATTAATTTTTATTTTATTTTTAATTTTATTTTTAACAATGTGCCCTAAATATTTCTGTCCTGCTCCACCACTAACACGGGACAAGGACAGAACACTGGGCTAGCCGTGGGCACCCTCTGGCTGCTATAAATACCCTTTTTCAAACAACCTCACGCAATTCCTTTCTGAGAGCAGCTTGAGTGGGAGCTGTGCCAAAATACTTCTTGCAGTGATTGTGCCCAGGGCTCTGCACTACTCCTGCACTCACTGGCACCGTCCAAACTGCTGCTCGACTGCATCCTCTCCTTGGCCCACTTGATAAATGTGTCTGGGCAGAGACAAGTTGTGGATTTCCCATTCCTGGAAGTGTCCAAGGCCAAGCTGGATGAGGCTTTGAGCAACCTGGTCTAGTGGAAGGTGTCCTTGCCCACAGCAGAGGATGATCTGGATGATCTTTAAGGTCCCTTCCAACACAAACCATTCTGTGATTTCTGTGATCTTTCTCATACTTGAATATTTGGCTCTATTGCCCATTTTTGTTCTCTATTGCCCTTCCCTCGATGCTTCAGCCCCCAGTTTCTCAGCACTCAGCAGGCTGCTTTGGCCCTTGCACTGAGTGGAAAGGGTGGCCTGGATTGCAGGAATTAGCTGCCCTTGGAGGGGGGCAGAGGGCAGGCCCAGGTTTCAGCCCTGTCTCTAAATGTATTTATCAAAAATGATACAACAGGATCTTGTTTGAATAGACAACAGACAGGAAATTAACAGTTAAGGCTGAAACTCTAGTCCTTCATTCCTGTGATTAAAAGAAAACACATATCATGCTGAAAGAGAAATACAATTTCAGCTTTCATGTACCACTGTCCCTCAAACAGTGCTTTCCATCAGCCATTATTTCTCTGCAGAATTTAGCCATTAATTTCCTTCATTTAAAGTAAAAAATACCCTCAGAAGGTTATAAAACACTCTGTATTCCCAAATAGACAGTTCATAATGGCTCATCCTGAATATGCCATTCTGTCCCTCCACACAGATATTAAGTGGCTGAGATAAATCGTGGCTTGGGGGGTTGCTGAGGCATCATGTCAGAGATAGCAATGGATTACAAACTTCCTCCTTTAGACAGCAAACACCCAATTACCAGCATCATCTTCCTTCATGCTCTGAATAGTGAAGGAGGGGCTGTCACCCGCAATTTTTCATTTCTCAGTAGATGGGGGCTGGTATGGTAGTGCATGTTGCAAACAAATGCATTGATATCCAAAGCCATTCCTAAACGAAATGCCACACTGCACAACCCGTGGGGTGAGAGCAAGGAGCCTGCTCCATCTCTGCATTCCTGCAAAGGGGAGGCCTCCAAGTGCTCTGAGCATGTTTGCACCACAAGCAAATACAACACTTGTGATAAAAACACGTTCTTCAACACAGCACGTACAATAAACTGGTCTGATTTCATAGCTGTGCTGTTTGAGCAGGAGGTTGGACTAGAGACCTCCTGGGGTCCCTTCCAACCTGAATTAACCTATGCAACAAAGGGAATAGCTTATATGTGGCAGCTGAAGTCAGTCTTTACTGTTTGTTCTCTCCATAGCTCAAGTAAACAGACAGTTCAGAAAAGTTAATTATACTGAGCAGCAACAATTAAACATCAATTACTTAATGAGAAATTAAATGTTTGTTAGGAAATAGGGGTGTTCCCAAAAAGCTTTGTGAGCGCATGACATTTCTTTTCGGCCACATACAATAGCAGGGGTCTTCGAACAGTGACCCTGGTGAAAGCTCCTCTTCCAGGACAATACAAAGGCAATACCTGACTTAATACCTGGAGTGGTGTGCTGCCCCCAGGTTCTTGTCACAGTAGAGCTCACCAGCTCCTGACCCCTTTTCTTTCAGGGAATGGTGCTGGGGGACTCAAGTCTTTACCTCTCTATGTGTCTTTTAGGTCAGACTCATTACATTAAGCAGCTACAGGATGCATCAGACCATCAGCCCTGCTTGGACAGCCCTCTGCACACTCTCACCCAGTTCACACCACCACCAGCCTGGATTACTGGTTGTCATGCTGGAGGCAGGGCTTTATTCAGGGGGACCTGAACAGGCTGGAGAAACAGGCTGATGGGAACCTCGTGGAGCTCAGCACAGTCCTGCCTCTGGGATGGGATAACCCTATACAGCAGCGCAGCATGGGGACAAAGTGGGGCTGTAACTAGGCCTCTTAAATCTTCTTCTTTGGAAATAACCAAGATTTGACTGGGCAAGGCTTGAAC
Organism: Myiotriccus ornatus; assembly: GCA_036023395.1. Taxonomy (NCBI): domain Eukaryota; kingdom Metazoa; phylum Chordata; class Aves; order Passeriformes; family Tyrannidae; genus Myiotriccus; species Myiotriccus ornatus. Next base: position 67,392,518 of record JAYRBT010000139.1, on the reverse strand, counting down.
AACCTCAGCCTCCTTTGAGGACGTTCCAGCTGTAAGCACAAGTCAGACGAGATATCTTCCAACCAAAATATTTCAGTGAATTAAACCCCTGACCTCCTCAAGAGCTCCAAGCATGTGAGAAGTCTCCTGACTGAAGCTCTTTCTTGCTGGGTGATGTTAAGATTTTCAGTTCAAGCTTAAAAAAAGTTCTTCAGAAACTTGCTAGCAATAAAACACGAGAGAGCTATCTGGAAACAATAATTAAACATAAATGATTAAAAAGAGATCGATCCCACTTGCAAGCATTGAAATATGCCAGCTGCTAAATTACAGCATTGGCACAGACCTGGATGCCTGTGCCCATTCTAAACAGCGCTCGATGAGAGCTGTGCAGAGAGCAGGCTGCCCGTGCTGGCCCTTGTCCTGTCAGCAGACCAGCATGTTTGAACCCTCAGTGACCAGAAGAACACGGAAGGGGAACCCCTTTGACTTCATGGGAACACAAGGATGGGACAAGAGTTCATCAGCATGGTCTGGACAGTGGGATCACGGCTTAAAACAGCCTGGTGTGGCTAGAACGGTCTGGAAATTCCTCTAAGAGTTTCTGCTTGGGGAAAAGTACCCAAAACTTAGGAAAAAGGGAATGCAGAGACAATGGCATCTGGAAGAGAATGGCTAGCAGGTGGGCACATTACTAATTACAGAATCACAGAATGGTTTGTGTTGGAAGAGACCTTAAAGATCATCCAGTTCCATGCCCCCTACCGTGGGCAGGAACAACTTCCACTAGAGCAGGTTGCTCAAAACTCCATCCAACCTGGCCTTAAACATTTGCAGGGATGGGGCAGTGCTCTGGGTAACCTGTGCCAGTGCCTACATGCTGCAGTTGTAACCTGTGTATTGGAAGTGAAGCCCACACTCAACTCCAGCAGCATCCAGACTACCTCTCCCAGCAGTTACCCTGATCCCATTTTTTGCTGCCCAGCAGAACTCTCAATTTTTTTTAAATATTAAGACACAGCACTGGCATGTATTCCCATGGACAAACACAGGATAAAACTGCAGATAGGAAGTACACACACACACTAGCCTCTGTGCATAGGGACTGAGCATATAGGTTGACTGGATCTCTTAGTCTACCTGTTTCATTTGCTTCAGGTGAAATCATTCCAGCATGAAGAAGAGCACTCAAAAGCCTACAAGACCTCATGCAAGAGGGCTCCACTCTCAATTAGGGCTCATGGCACACCCTGTCTAATTGCTGAGGAAACAGCACAAGATTTCCGTACACCCGTGCTCCTAGCTGGAAACAAAGGAACAACAGGCATGTGCAGCCCGTCCTTGGGAATCATCTCAGGTCCCTTCCACCATCACTTCTGCTCACAGGCATGTGTCAGGCTGCATGTCATGTGCGTCTCCTGCTTTTGTTAGTCATTTCATTTGTAAGCAAGAGATCGAGTCTGTTGCTCCCTTAATTATGGAAAAGTTGTCTGTGCGCAATTTAAACGAGCCCCCGCTCTGCTCTTTATCAATATTGAACACGCTTCCTGTCTCTCCAGTGCTCCAGCTTGCAGCCACACAACATTTGCTCATAGCTGCAGGCTATGTCAGCAAGACTTTGATAGAGCAACAAAAGAGTTCCCCGTTCAAACAAACAGCACTGGTGAATCAACCAGAGAGGCGCAAACGCTGTCGGGATTGCGGCCGGCTGGAGCTGCGCCGGTGTTTTCAAGAGGTACACTGGATACTGTTACGGCACCTGCAACTCCCTTGGGAGGTGTCGCTGGTGCTCCTGCCCAACCTGGGATTTTGGCAGTGAAGGAGCATCCAGGGACGTTCTGCAGCCCTTCAGGAGGCTGGGGCGCTGCTCTGCGAGACGCCATGTGGATGAACAGGAGAGGAAAATCTCCCTTGCAATGGAGAGACACACACACCACGCACCTTGAAGGACTTGAAAGTCCTTCCCACTGTCCACATGGAAATCAAGCTCTCATCTTAGGTGTCTAATTTAGGCATGCAGAGCTTACCGCTGTCGATACTTCCAGGCAGCACTCACAGCCCTTCAGGACGGGGCACCAGCCCTTGTGTTCAGCAGAGGTTCCTTCTGGCCTTCCCATCCCTGGAAGGGGTTGGATGGGGTCAGGTTGGATGGGGCCTGAGCAACCTGGTCTAGTGGAAGTTGTCCCTACCCATGGCAGGAGGGTTGGAACTAGAAAGTAACTTTAATGTCCATTTCAACCCAAACCATTCTGTTATTCTATGATTCTCCAGGCCTGTGGATACAACCCTGAGAAACCCTGAAGACACCAAGCTAGCTGGTTACTGAGTGGTGACAAGTGATATCTAGGGGTAATTTTTGATCACAAGTGATGTATGTTGCTGTAAATTGTTGCAGTATGGCAGCCAGGAAGAAGTTTGTGTTGTTCTTGCACCTTTGGTATTAGAAATGTGGAAATACTGGCATGCCTGGGAAAGCTGTGTCTGCCCCAAGAACAGGTAAAATTGCTTAACAGGGTCTCCTACAAAGGCAATGGGGAGTTTTGCTTGCAGATCTTTGCCTCCTGCTTCCCATCCCAGGAAAAGTGAATTTTCTAGCTCTGGTTCACATCCAGATCAGATATTGCTTTAGAGGTTTGGGAGGTGCTTGGTATGACATGGGCTGTGGGCAATCACACTCCAAGGTCAGGCTCTGCCCCACAGTAGTGGGTACAAGACACAAAGAAGCCCAGGGGAGATGTGGCTGACCAGGCTGGGCACTGCCAACAGAGCACAGCAGCCACTGGTGGCATCGCAAACAAGTGGGGAGATTGAAAAAATGGAGGGGTTTGTGTCCCAGAGCCCCTAATACGTGTCCCTTCTTCCATGTCTCCACATGACATGCATGGTCTGAAAGCCCAACACAGGCAGCTACAGCTGACAATGCTATCATGCATGAATATGCTGACACAGAAGAATCCAAACTCCACTTACCCATCTTTTTACACAGACAGATAATGATAGAACACGGGGCAACAGTTTAAAACTAAAAGAGGACAGTTTAGATTGGATGTTAGGAAGAAATTCTCTCCTCAGAGGATGGCGAGGCACTGGCACAGGTTGCCCAGAGATGTTGTGGGAGCCCCGTCCCTGGAAGTGTTTAAGGCTGGGTTGGATGGGGCTTGGAGCAACCTGCTCTAGTGGAAGTTGTCCCTGACCATGGCAGGGGCGTTGGAACTGGATGATCTTTAAAGTCTCTTCCAACCCAAACCTTTCTATGACTCTATGATCTTCAGCAACAAAGGTGTAAAGTTTTTGACAGGTTTTATTATTTTGCTTCTGTCCAATCGGACCAACACTTGCAAACACAAGCTATGCACCAGCATCATCACACACAGCAAGAAGCACTGTATTTATGCTTTGAGACAAAATCAGGCCTTTGCTGATTGCCAAATGCCAGGAAATATTAATGAATCTGTTTTCTTATAGAGGATAAATGCTATCAAATCTATCAAATCATGGGTGAGGGCTTACATTTCATTTGCATAATGATTAAAACAAACTTCTGAATCACGGAGGTAATAATTACTTGCAGTTTTTGTGTGAGGGTTGATTTATTTCTAGTGGCTTTAACACCAGTTTTCGTGTGATTGGTGATTTTAAACCCTTCTATTCTGAGCTGTCCAGACCGACCCAATCTTAAAAAGGCTTTGAAGGTCAGTACTTTCTGAAATTGAAAGTTTTCTGAAGTTCTCCTCCTACACATACAGAAAAATCACAATTTGCTTTTTAAAATCCCCAGCTGTCACTGCTCAGTCTCATGACCATGGATGAGCAATAGGGGAAATGGAAGAGTCGTAGCCCACAAAAATGCTAGCAGGGTGTGACTGGTTTACTGCAGAAACAATACTATAACTCAGTATACAGAGGAAAAATTACACAGGACAATCCAAACAAATGTCACGTCCCTGACAAGTCCTGGCACTTCAGTTTTAACTTACGTCGTTGGGACTTGCTGCCAGGTAAACTCCAAGTGTTAGAGCCTGAATATTAGTCAGAGCAAAGGTCCATCCAGAGCCCGGGGCCTTGTGACTTGCACGAGAAGAAGAGAACGTCACTCTTGGCCAAACCCCCAAACTTCTGACAAACCAGGAGTTTAGCAGCAGCTTGAGCAGGATGTGGCGTCTGGACCCCTGTTTTGTTTTGGTTGCCACCATGTACTGACCTCATCACAATTTGTCAAAGCCCTTTCTGAGTCCACCTTTGCTTTTGTAACAGCCTGTGCCAGGAGGGTCAAGCGACCTCAGTTATATTCTGGGTTAAAACTACTTCAGTGAAATAATTTTGTTGCTTCTAGGTCTTGCTTTGTGTGAAAGAGCAATGAGTCAAAATCATCTAATGGTTGACCAGACCCTTATACCTCAGGGAGGACCTCTTCCAAAGGCCCTCATTCTTCCACAGGCATTAGCAGTTCCTGGACCTTTTCCAGTTCTGCTTGGTTCTCTTCAGAGAGTGTGGCCAGCTCTGTAGGAACTATCGAAGTTGGGAGCATAAACTGCCTTCATACAGGAGAAAAATGAGGCTCATTTTACCTTGCCTGGAGGTGTTCAGAAGCATTTGCTGACACCTTCATATCAAGTACTTGAGGCCACAGGTGAGACTGCAGATGCAAAAGCTATAGATACATGTGGACTTTCGGCAGCTTTGATTCCAGGTCTCCACTGCACCTCAAAGTATAGTGCCAGGGTCTAAGAGAGGCACAGTCCTAAGGTTTAAAAAGCACACTCAGCATGTCAGGGCCCATGTGACTCCCACTGCTGGCTGTGAGCTCGACTTGACGCATCCAGCACTGCACTCTGGGGAAAGCAAGCCGGAATTATCTGTCAGCAGAGGGGCTGTGGTGCACTGCCGTGGCCAGAGCACGTGAATGAAACCTCAGGTCCAGCAAAGACAGACCAACAACCTGGCTCCTGCTTCCCTTTGGAGCTCCAGCCGAGGTCACCTTCTGGCTTAGTTTTGAGGTTTCACATTATGACTGACCACGTGCTCAGCCTCAGAGCTCTGCCTGGCTTTGGTACAAGCTGAAGCCAGAACATCCAGTTTAATACCATTACAGTAACATGCTCAGTGGTTCCACCAATGGAGAAACACACACCTCGGAAATGTCTTTTGCCAAAGCCTCCCCCTTTTTTGCAGCTAGCCTGTTGGTCAGTCCATCAGCCAGGAGTGCCCCTCATCACTCTGCTGCAGCCCCACAGCACCCCTCTGGCACTGCAGCTCCAGCAGAAAAGGCCTGAGAGGGTCACCAAGGCACATCAGGCAGCACAGCTGCCCCCTCCTACTTCCCACAAGGCACATGTCCACCCTCCACCACAGCAGAGGGAGGAAAGGGGGAGATTTCTGCGTCTCCAGAACCTTGTAGGCAGCTTTCTCTTTCAGGATGGCCAGGATTGCTAAATAAAAATGACCATACGAGAAATGAGTCATCAGAGCCATTTTCAACCACTCTGGGTAAGCAAGAAGCATGAGCACACCGATGCCAGCAGCTCAGCCACAACCCCAGGTCCCTGCACCCCTGGAGATGGGGCAGGCACTGCTGCTGTTCCCGTGGGGAAAATGCTGCAGCAAGCTCTCTGCCAAGGGCTGAAGCGAGCACAACAAAAGCTGTGTGTACACAGCCCCAGCTCTGCAATCACAAAACTGCAGAGAGAAAAATGGACTTGTTTAAGGTGTTGTAAGTAAGGATGTGAATATGCAGGAAGCCTATAAATTCTTTTCAGGCTGCTTGCAGATTTCTCATGCAGGAAAGGTGAGGCAGGGAACAGTGCAGATAAGGACTTGGCTTGGAGGTTTACTGATGGAAATGTGATAAGCAAGAATGAGTGGCAGCACTGAAAAGATGGTCCCACTTCCAAACAGGGAGCAGAAAAGAATGTTTAGCTGCCTTTGTAATTGTGTGGCTTTTATTACTAGCTGCAGTTGGGTATCACCTGGTGTCTCTCTCAGTTATGCAGAAACTGGGACTAATACAAGAAGAGACCCTTTCCCATGTGCAATTTTCAAGTGCCTGTGGGTTGCTTTACTGTTCAGATGAGAGCTAACACTTCCCAAGGCATTTGAGTCAGGTAGGAGTGCTTTCCCTCTCAGATATCACTTGGATCTCAGTCTGCAGGGTATTCAGGCAGTTAACTTCTGGTAAGGTACTCAGCTTTCACCAGTAGTCTTGAAAATCAAAGTGGGATGATTAGAGAGGCAAAAAGATGTCAAGAATCTTTCTGTATCAGGGTTTTAGGAGTCCCAATGCTCTTCAGCTTTGGCTCTAAAGATACAAAACTAAACTGATGTCCAAAAGTGGAGCTCCAGACCATCACCGTGGGCTCTGCAGACTCACCTTCCCACTTGTACCACAGCAGCCAGAACTTTCTGACAGCCTCTCAGGACTCACATCTCGGTGCCCTGAAACCCTATGATGGTATTTCCAACAGGGCTGAGGAGAAACAGGACATCTTGTCTCTTAGTTTATTCAGCACTACTGGGACCTTCAACTGTGGCCTTATTATCCTCCCTTTGCATCCAAATGCTTTTTAAAGACATGGTTAGGAGTGAAGCAGAACTGGACTACCCCTGACGTTCAAACACCTTTGTTTTACATTATCTGTCCATACAGAAAAGTGCTTGAGCAGTGGTTTTTCTCTTTTCCTGTGATATCTTTAAATGTTTTTTCCACAGGAGTGCAGCTTCTCTCTTAGACCCCTTGGAAGATGACCTTTTGGCACAAAAGTGTGCGTGGGAGCATGTGGCCAAACTTTATATTGGCATGCTGGAGGGGTTAGCAGAGGTTGCTCCCAAACCAGGTCACTGCTGCTGCACACCTGCTACCCAGCTGGAGCTGTTCGTGCTGGATCCAGAAGGGGCCATCCCATGCGCAAGGGACCACTGCAGAAAATTTACAAGACCCCAGGCAACTTCTACCTCCCACTCCCTGCCCGCTCATCTCAGTGCCTGTTCAATTTAACCAGCCCCTCTGAAATTTAGGTTTGGAGCTCAGTGGGATGGCAACTCGCACTGCAGATGTCAACAGCACCAAGGGCATATTTTAGTGTTCAGCGTTTCTGACTCAGCCTGGAAGTCCATGGAAATGCCAGAGCATTGCACTGCTCCTATAAACCAGAGTCAGCAGAGAGGGCTGCAGCTGTATGAAATACTGACACCGCTCTGAAATGATATATCCCTGCAGTACCGGCCCCGCTCTGCAAACTGCAGTATCAGCCCCACAGCTGAGCCTTTCTAAAATGGTCATCAGATGACTCATGCAAGCTTCTTCTTCAGGAAAATAACAAATGGGGTGGGTGAATGCAATAAAGGCCAAAAAAAGCCACAGAAGACACATCTTCTATAAAACCTTGCAAATACAACTGAGACATGATAGATTATGGCAACACACCCGCCAGTGTAAGACTCTTGTACCATCTCTCGAGGCCTAATACAGACTATGGCTTGAAGTGTTACGTGCACTGGATGAGGCCAAGCACTCTTGAGGTCCTGGTGATCCTGATGACTTGGGAAAGCAGGGTTCACATCTCTAGAGGATCCCCTCAGAAAGTCATTTACAGGCATTCAAGGAGCAGCAATTCCCTGACTCACAAAGGTGCAGTGGGATGAACAGTTATTGCATGGTCCAGCCCCCTTGGCTTCACTTCTACAATATAGCTGCATCTAAGACCACAAACAGGCTACATGAAGCACAGTGCACTCAGTGTCCCCGTGTCACCAGCAGACCTGGAGATATCCCACATCATCTCTGCTCACTGTGTCGAAACCTTTAGGAAGGAGAAAAGGCTGCTTTGTTGACATGATACCACGGGATATAGAGCAGCCAGCTGAAGTCAGGCTCTTGCTCCTGATTTATCCCATAAGTAGGAGCACATTTGAGTAGCACAAAGGGATAGTCTGGACCCAAGTTTCTGTCCCTGATGTTTACAGATCCCGTGTACCAAAAATAGCAATTAGGTACGGCCTCCAGTGTTAATGGTCATATAAGCACTTGAGATTAGACAGTCATCACAGTTTTTCCCACTTAAAGGCAGCTCATTTTATCAGCAATCTGCATATTAGTCTTGTTTCTGTTAAAGGCACTAAAAAACTCCAAATCCCAACATCTTGAAACACCACTATCAAGACCAGTAAAATAGAAGATGTTTAAAATACAGGTTAAGAATGAGGCACCACTGGGAAGGCAACATATGTATCAGAACTTATTACTTATCTGAGGTGAAACATGGCATTGTACAACCCTGTACAAACTCAGTTGATGGGTCAAGGCTGGACTTGGACTGTAGGTAGATGAGCCAGTCCCAAGTATAGGCTGCCAAGACTCTACTAATTTCATGAACATTTTTGATGTGATGGCTTGAAGGAGAGAAAGCAGAAGAGTTGTCTGTTTAACCTGATGGTCTTTCTGCCACAGCAGAGGGGCCAAGGACAGTCCTTGGTGCTGGTGCTGCTCTGTGAACCACCAGCAGGACTCTGCTCTGGGCTGTGCTTCTGGTCTCCAGAGCGGCCAACAAAGCTCTGAGCACATCCAGCCTGGTGGAAACACGAAGGAAAAAAAGGTCCCTATTTGTTCTGTGCTGGATTCTTCCCAACCACTCTGGATTCATTCTTAACACATCTTCTCTTCAAAGATAATTGATCAATCCTGAAAACAAGACAGAACTCTCCAAGACATCCCTGGATACTTCTTTTACTACAACTTGTCCTATCACTGGCAATGACAACGATCTGTACAGCAGAACACTGATGTAATTCACTATTTGGTTTCCAGCACTGGTGTCAAGTTACTGTCTACTGTTATACTGAATTAATCACATTTAGCTGCTTTTGAGATGCACCTGGAGACTGGTAGAATAAGCCCTCCATGCAGAATAAATATTATTTGTAACTTAATTGGAGACTGCTCAAATGTAACTCTGTTTTTCTGAAAAAAAAAAAAAAAAAAAACCACAAAAACAACACAAAAAGAGAGATTTTGAAATTGTGATCAACTACAGCTTACCTCTCAGGCAGATTTTCTCCAAGTTCATAGAATGAATTCCATAATACCTTCTTAGGCCAAGTTAACTCTCCCACAAGCACTGGTGTGTGATTCCAGATGGAAACAACTGAGCAGGATAAGTGTGCAACTGTGCTTTTCAATGCCATGAAAAATCTAGAGAAAAGCCAAAGTGGACAGATTCCAAAATATTTTGAACAGGCAAAATCTTCAGTCCAGACATCTGAGAAAGTCATTGATGTTTAGAGCATGAATGACATCCTGAAAACCCGTTACTGACACACCTTGGAGTCTGTGACAACTTAACTAAGAGGGGATAATTGCTTTACAAGAAAAAGGTCACAAAAGTTTTATGATATTTTAAACTTTACTAAGCAATTTTTGGGTAGATAATATTACACTCCACTTGTAATAAGCTATAGCTGGGGTAAAAAGACAGCCATGGAATAGAGTGTCTTCATCTCACCAGACATCAACATCTGCAGTGTAGGTGTCTGGCCAACCAGGACACTAAGAACGGGGTGATGTGCTCTGACATGACCTTCTTCCATCTCCACTGATCATAAAAGGAGTTTTATTCCTGGGAGCTACACCCATGGCTGGGAGATACACCCACTACAAGTACGAGCAACTTCAGGGTATGGCAGAAGAAAGTTAGGTAGTAGTTAAGTAGATTCAAGGATATTACAACTGCAACCTTTGGAATACTCTTTTCACTTATTAAAATGCTCCAGCAGTACATGAAGAAAGCCAGGAAGAGAAGATTGTTTCATGGTCTGCAGGATTTGCTCATTTGAGTCATTCCTTTAAAAATTTGCCTTTCCATCCTGCAGGAGTGTCTTGTATCTATTTCATCTAAACTATGACAAGTCCTCCCATTAGCAGGGAGAAGCAAGGAAGGGATGCTTCACATCTCCAGTTGGTTCTGTTGGCCAGTTTTTGTGTGTGTGGGCTTTGCAGCACTGATAGATTCCTTCCAGCTGGAGGAATAACTCGAGGATATCCTAGCAGTCCTGTAACAGTCTTGCACCAGGAAAGGTATCTTCCATCCAGGAAGGTGAGCAAACTAGACAGGGAACAGTCAAACAGCCTGACAATCCAAAAGGACACAAACAGATGTTGAATCAAGGAAAAAGGACACAACATTTCCAAGACAGATGTTCTGAGCAACACAGAAGTGCAACGATCCCATTATTGGGGATCTTTAGCACAACCACATCTGGGTTCAGGTCTGAAAACTTGCTATGAAATACAGAACCTTACTAGTGCACAAGCTGTTTGCTGTACCTGGAGAACATCACCTCTTCCTCACTTCTCCTTTCCAATGGGAAGACTTGGGGTTGCTGCTTTTCATCTAAAATTTCTGGTGAAAAGCACAAGCACCAACCGATGGGGTGTTTCCATCAGAGACTGGTTGATCAACAGAAAACTCCCTCCCCATGTCTGCCACCCACACAGGTAGCTCCCGGAAGCAGGAGATTAAGAGATGTAAGGAAAAAAGCAGTGGGAAGGAGAGTTTTCAGGTCTTTCCATGTCTTGTTGGTTCACCCCATTTACAGGTAGCATTGATCTCCAGCTAGCAGGAGGCAACTGAAGCACAAACTCTTAAACTGCAGGCAGCCACCCCTGGAAGAGTTTGGATTCATTTGTAAAAAGAGATTTTTATTTTTTATTTTTTTTTAATTGTGGTAGATCTAAACCACAGTGAAAGATTTGGGTTCAATTTCACCAATCAAAGCTAGAATATTATTTTTTGCAGAAACTGCTTTTTCCATCAAAGTAATTTTCAACTGAACGTTTCTGATTGGTTTTAAATTTGTTTTTAGAATCACTTGAGAGTATTAGGGTAAGTTTCTGGATATACTCTAGTTATTTTACTTTCACTCTTATAAGATATAAAATCTGATGCAGTTTGAAACTTCAGTAGTATTTAGATTGAATGCTGAGATTATAGCATTCAATAAATGCTACAAATCAAAAAATTATAGCTTGCAGAGACCGAATTGTTTAAACAAACTTTTCAAGGCCCCAGTGAATGCATCTCCAGGAGTGGATTGAGATGTCAGAGAAGCAAAAACTAGTCAATTTTGTAATTCAAGAAGGACTTTTCACTCACTTTTAAACTTAATGTAGCCCAGACAAACTTACAAAGCATTTAAACCATGCAACAATTTAAATATTCAGTTTAATAATCTAGTTGGTCTTAACTTCAATGCCTGGAAATGCACTATTATATCTGGAAAGCATCTAACCAGGAATGTGGCACAGCAAAGCACCATGATTTTCTCTTCCTCTTTTGGGACATTCTTCAGACAGGGAGGTTTGAAAAAGATCACACCCTGTAAAAACACACATTCTTTTTTCTCATGTTGCTAATACTGTTCCACGTGGTTTCAAGTATGAAAATATATTTGAATAAATGCTCATTTAGCATCTCAGATTTGATTCTTCTAGTTGTAAAGCTGGATTCAGTTACCAGATAAAAACTTGAATATTTTCAGGCAAGCCTAATAACAACCCACCAGGCGTATTTGTAGGTCAGATTTTGTTTTCACATCATGAGACACTGATTAGACCTTGTCTTCTTGCACATGACCAAAGGTTGAGTAAGGTCTTTCTGTCCTGAGAGAATCTGTCTCAAAGGAGGAATTATCGCAGAGGAATCCTGTGGCAGCCTTTGACACTGAAGCAATACCTGCTAAAAACAAACTTCCCAAATTATTTCTTTTAAGAATTTTTATCTGAAAGCATTTCAGCAGTCTGGTTACAGGACAGCACCATCAGCAGCTGTCTTGGCACAAATGAAGGGTCAGGAAGAAGCAGCTGGAGGGAAGAAGGCATTTCTTAAAGTTTCCATCCCAGCCAGGGCACTGTGGACAGATGCCCGGTCTTTACTCTCCTGAAGGTTTACAAACACACCCAGAGTTGACTTTGGGTACCTGATTTCCAGACCAAAATGTTGCAAGCAACACACAAGTGCATCTGGCAGGTAGCAGGACTTGAACTTGAACTGACAGGCCAGGCAGGTTCAGCACACTTTTAGTGTGATAAGGCACTGAACTCCCTGTGCTGCCTCCCATTTGTGTGGCTGCTGCAGCCGCCAGAGTCACAGCATGCCACAGCATCAAGTCCAGCCTGGTGGAAAATCACTTTTCTCTACCACCTATCCGAGATGTTTGGGACTTTCCAAGGGACGGAGTGGCATCTTGGCATATTTACCTTTGCCCTTTGAGGTTTGCATACCTTGCTGGCATCACCAGTAAATGGACACTACACCACTCCCTTCATGCTTCTTCGTTTGACACTTTTTACACTGCTAACACGTTCAAACAGCACCCTATGACAGGGCTTGGGGTGTGCAATCCCACCACACTAATGCTCAGCATGTCCATTCTGCCCATGTGCTGCTGGAGGTTGCTCTCCAAAGCCTTAGGGACTCATCCTGCCTCTCTGTCATGTGCACTTGCTGTCCTCTGCTACACAGGATGAACAAGCCTGAAGCCCTGCTGCTCCAAATTCAGGTTCAGCCTTGTAGGGTGAGAGTTTCTCACCTGAGACCCTGCTGGATGCCAGACCCCTGCTGGCCTGAGTCTGGGGGAACAGCACTTCCAGCAGTGCCACCATGTCTACAGATCAGTCAGAGTTTAATTTAATTTTATATATATATATATAAACAAGAAAACAACTAAATTGTTGACTGCAGCGATTCCAGCCAGCTCACGCTCCAAGCAAATGATCTGCTGTCACTTATCAGTGTCACTTATAACAGTGAGGGAAGTAGGAGCAAGGCCAAGAAAGTTACCTTGCCTGTGGCCCAACTGAGAAAACACTTGGGGTTTGCAGCAAATCTCTTGGTCGTAGGTGAATGCAGTGAACAATTTCCCAGTGCAAAGCACTTATCTTAAAAGCAGAGCTTTGAGCACACGACATAAATCAGATTTCTGAAGGCTTCTCATCCTTTACTTTTCTCAAATCCTGCTGGAGAGGTACAGAAAGCTCAAGTTACAGAGTACCAGAGCTGCTGATCCACAGCAGAAATGAGCAATAACAACTGCCTGGCCCCCTCAGCCGCAGCCTCCTCTCTGTGACCGCTTGCTCTGACCCTCTGCAGAGGCCCAGGACCAGAGAAACCACAGCTTTGATGGGGTGATGAAAAGATCAACCCAGGTGATGTCTTTTTATAGTGTGAAGGTGGAAAAAAGCTCTTCTCATTGCACGATGCCTCAGCAGCTCAGAAATTCGTTGTGGCTGCTGGGGAGTGTGCAGAGAATCAGACATGAAGCTGCTGCTGGAGCAGTCACAGCATTTTACCCTGGTGATGAACTTTTCCTCTCATTTCCATTTTCATTGAAATATCAATTTGCATTTATTAAAAAGCTCTTACCCTCCTCTCCAGTAAAAAAAAAAAAATTAAAAAAAAAAAAAAAAACGGAAAGAAAGAAAAAAACAACCACCCTGATCTAAAGAAAGAGATTGGTTTACATAAAATCCTATTAGTTTAGCTGATTGCTTCCAAAACATTTCTGAGAAAGCCTTCCATTACCATACAAATGGTGCTGGGCCTTTTGCAGGCTAACTGCTGGAAAGCGTGATGATTTGGGCAAATATTCATCAAGGCAGCTGCTCCCGCGAGCGCGAGTGCGAGCCTGTGAGGAAGAGCTGATCTCCTCCATGGAGGCAACAGCTACCCCAGCCCCAGCCACCTCCCCACACCCCCGCAGCAGCACCCCAACCACACACGAAGCACACACCTGGTGGAGCCTGTGGGCCCACGAAAAAGGAGGAGGAGGACACAGGGGAACTGGGGAGAGGAGAAGGCAGCCCGGAGTGAAGGAGTGTGGGGATCACGTGCGGGAGAAGAGCAGTGGGGAGCGTGCCCACCACCTTGGCTGAGAGCTGCCTTCCTCCCCGGTGTCATCATTTCCCCCTCCTCGCTGGAATAACTCTGAGATCCCCCAAGAACTTTCTGGCCCATGAAGCCAAGAGAGCCAACAACGCTAGAGGTTTACGGGTCCCTGTGCAAACAGCTTTCGGAGGTGTTTGCATCAAACCTGATGCTCTGAGCAACCTCACCTGGTTGAAGATGTCCCTGCTCACTGCAGGGGGATTGGAATAGACGGCCTTTAAAGGTCCCTGCCAAACCAATCCATTCTTTGCTTCTATGATCCCTGAGGCAGAGCTTGCTGGTCACCTCTTTGGGACTGCAGGGTGCAACCTGGGTGATTCGAAAGTAGCCGAGAGTGAGGAGGTCACCTTGGTGGCTGGGCATTGTGGTGGGCAGGAGGGTTTGTGAAAGGGATACTCATCACTGAAGGTCTTGAAAAGTCTGCAAAGATTTTGCCAAGTCAGGGCTTCTGAGTGACTGATACAGTCCCCTGCTGTCATGTGGATGATGCCTGACCCTTTCCTGTAAAGATAAAGCATTTCTTAAATGCTCCCCAGAGGTGCTTTCATGAATCAGACAGCCATGTGAATGAGGCAAGGATCCAAATCCAAAACACCATCACAAATTTGGTCAAGATCCCAAATCTGGGAAGTGTCTGAACAGAGCTTGTTTTTGTACTTTAACAACAATCATTGCAATCACCTTCGAGAGAACAAACATCTCATTAATCTCAGTCATGGGACGCAGCAACAACCTCAGTAACTACTGTAATGCAGAAAGTCACAAATAGCCTCATTGGCCTTTAAGAAAAAAAATGTGTATGGAGGAAAATATCAGTGAGGACTAAAGATGCAGCATGAGAGAGCAGTAAAAACTTAAACATTCAGCAGCTATTCCACATAACATTTATAGGCAATTTCCTGTTCTAATAAGCCAAAATGAAAAAAAAAAAAAAAAAAGAAGAGCTATGGTACCAAGGAGATATCATCAACCATTGCTGGAAATAAAATAAAACATCAAATCCCTGGGACTTTTCATCAAGGGGATGATGAAGGGAATACAGACAGTCCTAAGGCTGTGTCTCCACTTCCCTGAGAGCACCTGCCAGTCTCACACCACTGACTCCAGGCAACTGAGCTCTAATTATCCTGTCTGGGTTTGACCAGCACTGGTAACCAGAGGGTCCTCACTCCCAGCCTTTTTAGGAGCTCTGTGTGGAAACTAAATGCACAGGGGGATTGTGAGGTGCTCCTCCATTTCAAGCATCTCAGCAAACAGTGATACAACACAGTCTGGGCTGTTAAGGAAAGCCCCCCAACAGACAGTGGAGGTGTGTATTGTAAAACAGGCACCCAGTCAACTCAGCAGCTTTGTCCCCATTCCAGGAAAATTTTTCTAAAGAAACCTTTCTCCTCGTTTTATAATTTTCTGAAGACTTAACACATCATTTGTGTGTCAAAACGGCACCAGATCTGAGCAGGCACCCTCCTGGTTTTATGGCTGAGGTGACAAAGCGCAGAGAGACCATCCAACAAAAGAGACTTACATCTGGCCTTCATCCTGACTTGCAGAAGAAGTTGGAGGGATGGATGTGTTGAGGGACAGCCCTGGTGAACTCAGACTGTGTCAGCCCCCGTGTTTATGCTGTTCAAGGTAATTAATCAGTTCAGCCTGGCACGGGCAGCACCAGCAGCAACCTCCTCATGTGCTCACGGCCATGGTGGGACAGCACAACACCCATGGCAGGTCAGTGGCTGTTCTGATCGCTGACCCTCCCTGAGCAGGGATGTTGGGCCAGATGACCCACTCTGGTCCCTCCCAACCTGACCCATCCTGTGATCCTGTGACCTCAGCTTTCTGGGAACACAGGACTTGGAATAACCAACCAGGCTGAGTGCAGGGGCAGACCTCAGACCTGACACTGCAGATCAGCAGATGCAGAGGGACTACCAAAACCCCGGCTCCCTTTGCCTGCCCGCTCCCAGCCTGGGGGTGTGAACAAGGAGCAGCAGGCAGCCAGCAGACAAAATAGCTTTCTCCCTCCCTACACTTCCAACCCTGCCCACAATTTTCCAGCTGCAGCCTGTCCCTGATGCCATGAGAAAAGTAGAGGGGAGCCAAAGGGAAAAACAAAAAAGCCCTTTCTGAAGACATAGGGCCAGTTGTACACTGGGAGGGAAAACCCTTGCTGATTCGAGCCCCCTTCCCATCTGCTCCATGGAGGTGACTGGCCGAGGCAGCGGAGCATGAGATTTGATTATAATTATTGTCTTAATGCAGAGCTGAAATTGTTCCGAGCACATGGAGCTTCTGGGAATAGGCAAGCATCCAAAATAATCTTTGGGCTGCAAACTCAGTGACGACGAGATGGCATAAACCGACAGACATCACAAAACCCTTTGGAGTCTACTTCCCATCGAGCAGGGTTGTCCCTGTCAGCCTGCAATTTCACCTCCACACAGCTCCCACTTTCCTGTCGGCCTTGGCAGACACGCTGTTTTTCAACAAGGCAAAAAATACGTATATCCAGGGACCATAAACCAGCCCAACCCAATTAAATCAAGCCCAGTGGCTGCCGGGCTGTGCTTCTCTCCACAATCAATTCTGATTTGGTGCCTGCCATGCAAAAACGGTGACTTTATGGACTCCAGCAACACAATTAGGACCAAAGCCCAAATCTATAAAGGTATTTAGGTGCCTAAGTGGCAGCTGGACATCTAAATATCTTCATGGAGTGGCACACAGTTCTTGGGGCAAAGTAGGTTCTTTTACAGTAGAGAAATGAGCTCTGTTCCCATGTATATTCCTGGGAACTCCTGTATGACACTGTGCTGAGCAACACCTGTAGCTCAGGATGTGAGAAGCCAGATGCAGGGGGGCCACAGCACCTTCCCTGGCCACTCCTTTCCCTCTTACACTCCAGAAGTGGGAAGCATTTACTACTCCCCTGCTTCTCATTAAATAAACTCAACCTCCTGGAGGCCGTGCAAAGCTTCTAGCAATCAGCAGCACACAGCAAATTACAACTAACACATCTGCTGGCCGGAATATATCACGTCTTACATCCTTAGGAAAGAGGTTTGCAGCAGTCCACGTCATGAGTGGATGCTCTTTTGCCTGCTGGGTGGGTCCTAGTGGTACAGCAGAGCTTGGTGGGCACTGCACGGGATTTTAGACAATAATTGGCCAGTGTGCACAAGGCTTAGGAGTTTGGCTGCTGGCAGGAGTGAAGCAGGATTTGGCTGCTCCCCTGAGTCTTGCTAATACCCAGATACTGCAGAGGAATCTAAACAGCTTATGAAATTCCAGGTGGGTAAAGCACTGTGTAGGGTAGGAGCTCACATAGTCGATCCAGGAGAATTAGCACTTCTTCTGGCTGCTACATCCTGCCTAATTCTAACTCCTCGAGGAGTTATTTCACTGTAGCATCTGCAAAATGAGCTATGAAGTTCCTATTGTGCTGACTTGGCTATGGGTACCCCTGCAAAGGAAATTCAGTTAAAACACCCTTCAGAGCAATTCGAAGTTGGAACGGACAAGGATAATCTGCAGCAGGTTGTGCGGGCACCACTCTGAGTTTTGAATGACAGTCCCTCTCAATGTCTCAGTGTTAAAGGTTTCTTTTTGTGACTCTCCATTAATGCATGGTTCTATTTCCCTCTTCCAGCAAGCTCCTTCTGAATCACGTTTCCTCCTGGTGTTTGGAAGAGCAAGCAGCAATAACAAGTGTGAAACCCCTGTGGCCCTGCCAAGTGTGAACCAGCCTCCCTGCTGGGAAAGGTTCTAGGAAAGGACATTTTGGACAATAGCAGCAGGCGTTGCCAATATTCTGTTCTAATCTTTTTTGTCAAGTGCAACGTGTTTTTGTTAATTTTACTGCTGTGGCAGACCTGTGAGCCCTGCCTGCTGTGCCCACGCTCCTCTGCCAGCCATCCCACGCCGCGCTGATTCACTTAACACCCGGGTTCTTGCACATCTCTATTACTCTGAGTGGTCAGAGAAAGCCCTGTCCACTGATTATAAATGCTGAATAGCTTAAAGGTACTTTATATATGATTAAGGACTTTATAAGTCTGTTCATGCAAGCATCAGGCCAAATTTCCTCATTCTGTAGGCATACGAATATATTTTTTGCTTAGTGCGATAAAACCATTTGTATTCATCTCCACTGATTCCACTATTGTTTTCCCTTGCTCAGCAAGATGTATATTACAGTCTGTTTAATTGTGTGTTTGATCTTTACTACTTAACCAGCTCTATTTATCATTACAATGCATCACTACATTATAAAGCTTTCAGGCACATTTATCAACATAACAAAGCTCCCACAGCCCAAGAGTCCTCCAGGGAAATAAAGCAACAACAACAACAAATACTTCAATGCAATTCACTTAACAGTACAAATATTTGTAATTACAAAAATCTTTACGAGTGCTTCTTCCATAAATGGTGTGTTTTACTTAAAATTGCTTTCATAATGTGATAGTGCCTCCAGTTTACGCAGCTGATGGGTTCTCCAAATTAAAGAAAGCAAGGTCAAATTAACTGCTTTCTTATAAATTCCCTTTTGCTAATGTGAAGGAAGAACTCAAGTTCACTGATGTGCTATTGAAAATTTGGTTACCCCTTAATAAAAAGCAAACATTTAAAAAACACTAGTGTGTGATTAATAACTGCTATAAAAAGGTTGCAGCATGAATGCAATGTTACAGATAGCTGCAAGCCATGTGGGAACTAAGTCCACAACAATCAATTAACTATTGATTGTAATGCCTGTTAATCATTGATTAACCCTTTATAAAATAACAAATACATTATCCTTGCTGTATACTGGGACCACCAGGTTATATCACATTGCTATTTATGTTTCTCATGCCCATCAAAGACAAATACGTGTTGTCAATCCGATGTAATTCCAGCACCATTTTTATGTATTTAACATACTTGGAAAATCTGTTGTTACTCCATTACAATGTTTGAGGGTTTGGGTTTTTTTTTGCTTTTGCCTTGTAGGAAATTATTGCAAACTGAAGGACATCCCACGAAGTCAGTGCACATAAACCAGCTGAAAACTGTCATCTCACAGGAAAGGCCTGGGGACATTTGTTTTCTCTTACCATGCAGTGAGTTATACTCTGATTGTCTGTGGAAAGGGCCTGACTGGGCACTGCAGCTCCGCTCCCTGCTGTGGCACATGGAAGCAGGACCTGGTAACACTGGGCCTGACCTGAGCAGGCAGCCAAGGGGCCGTGGTGGCACCTTCAACTGAGCTCTGGGCACCCTGTGCTTTCTGTTCAGAAATCAGGGTAGTGCCCAGCAGAGCTACTCGCACCCCCAGCTATCCTTCCACCTACCATGAAGTCTCCTGCCTGCCAGGTAGTGGCAATGGGAGACTCACCTTCACCTGATGAATATCTATCACAGTATTAAAAGTAGCCGCAAGTCTTTGAAGCCACAAGAACTAAAGGTGAATCTATGAATACAAATCTTCAAATGTCAGCACTAATTTTCTGAAGGCAAGTACTCAAAGGTTAGCAAAATCCAGCCTTGGGATGTTTTGTGAAAGCTCAGTGTGGCCACATGAACATCATGGTGCTGAAGTGACAAGCACCAAGATGCATTTTCCATTGCACTGTATACAGCCTTCCATTCAGAAATCCAACAGCCTTCCACTTGGAAGGACAGTGCTCCATTAAAAAATGACTGGTCAAAAATCTGTTTCACATCTACTGTTTCTCCTTAGACCTGACTGGCATCATTACTGTGCCTAATTTTAACATGTTTACTTTAATGTCCGATCTGTCAGGGACACAGAGAAGCAGAAGAAATCAAATACTGCCCGTGTTTCTCACAGTTCTGGAACAGGAGATTCCCACCACCTTCCAAAACATGGTATTTCAGGTCATTGCTTTGGGGCAAAACAAATTCTCTGCTTTTCCAAGTGAAACTTTTGCCAAAGGAGATGAAGCAAACGTGCCACTGAAGCCTTCCCAGGACCCAGGTGTGCAGCGGATGATTTTCATGTCCCAGCATCTGTGAAGAGTAGAAACTGCTACCCAAAACCAGGTATGATCAGCAGAGCAGAGAGGGGCACAGCTGCAAACACTATTGTCAGGGAACAGGACAACAAGGGCAAGACAGGCTTGGATGTGTGAGAGTTGACGGAAAGGAGCCAGCCAAAAGCACTGCTGTCATCACACAGAGGGAACTGGAAACTTCCCCGCTAGGGCCCCCAAAAGCTATTGAGAAAACAAAAAAAAAATAGACCATGATGGAAATCTGTGACTTGAGACATCTCCAGCAGGCAAAAGCACAAGGATGTATTCCACAGAGGACAAAAATCTCATAGAGTCAAGATAACAAACAACGTAATCTATGCTCAGGCTTCAGAAAACGCCGAGGGTGTCTGTTTGCCCTCCGTTTGGTTTTTTGGATCTTTTTTTCATATTTGTTCCTCTAAATTCTTTGGAGAAGGAATTATCTTCAAATATCTATTTATCTGTTTTAAAATAGAACCTCTGTCCTGAACAGGTCCCATCTGTAAAGTAAGAAGGGAAATGACACCTGAACTGTGTTTAACAGGTGAGGCAGTAGGGACACAGCTTTACAACAGTCTCATCAGGTTGTTTAATACGTTATCCTCTTCAGACTCTGGGATATGACGGCAAAATCTCTTGCCAAAATGCTCTGTGAAGCATTAAACCTTGAATGACCAGCACAGGAATAAAAGCGGGAGAATTTACAGACCTTCGAAGGGAAGATGCTGCATGCACAGTATCTAAACATGCCAAAATAGCTTATAAAAATAATATTTATAGAGGCGGCTAAGAGCAGCGGCAGGGAGAGCCCAGCCCTCTGTTTTCCCGGGGGTTTCACACGTCGTTTCGATGCACAAAGTGCGTTTTGCCACCTAGTGGCTATCGCGGAGGGACCTGCGGTGTCCTGTGCCTTTGTCACCCGCGGCGCCCATCAGCTCCCGGCTCTCGGAGGGAAACAGCAGAAGGGCTTAGGAGAGATCAAACAAATAAGGCATGTATGACAGTCACGGGCCCGATCACCTGGAGCTGTGGAACGCAGCAGAGCAAAGCTCCTGTACCGCGGCACCCGGGGTACCACCCCGGCGGGAGGCGGAGGGCACGAAGGAACTCCGAGAGGGGAATCTGAGAAAACAACAGCTCAGCGTCTGACTTCGCTCCTACTGCAGAACGCAGGGGCTGGCATGGAACAAGCTTAGGTCATCCATCCCGCTGAAGCCAAAGGTTCGGGTCGGTACGGCAGCAGCTGCCTCTTGGCACCTCCCCGAGCTCGGGGTTGTCGGGCGGGAAAGCACATTATTACATCGCATTCTGCCATTACATTTTCATATATTTAACTTGCTGCAAAGGTCAGCCTGCCACTGCTATCCCCTGACACCTTCAACCAGGCAAAGGTTACAGCAGGCTGAGCAGACACGGCGATTCTGGAAGTCCAGACCCCTGGAATGAACAATCTAAAAAAGCATCGAAACCCTCCCAGCATTAACACAAACAGTGAAACATTGCCCTGTCTGCCCAGGAATCTACATCCCCAAAGAGAGTCCAGAGGCTGATGGAGCTGAGCCTAAGCATCTGTTTAAGAGCACTTCCAACATTTTGAGTTTTAAACCGCACAGTAATAGACATTGGGGGTGAATTATCAGATGCGGATTACCAAAGCAGTTTTTCGAAAACAGCACTGCAGGTTGGAGAATTTTCATCCTTCTGTGTCCTCTGGGGAGGGATTGTCAGTGTCCTGCATGTATCTGGAGAGAGGGGGGATAAGGAGCAGTACATGTTAATGTCTCTTCTGGATGGCATTTCATGTCTGCTGTGTGCACCTCCTAAGCACTGAAGCCACTTTGAAACTAGAAAATCAGAGTCCTTGCCATGAGAAGTTTACACCAGACACACTCAGATCTGCAGAGACTGTCCCCGGTTTGCTCCACTGTGATGTCAGGCACTTAATTTGAAAGACTCCATACATTATGAGCTATTCCTCTTGAGATTTCACTCAGGTCACCAAAGACAAGCAGAAGAGAGAGCCCAGACAGATGAATCTAGATTTAAGAACTGCCACCATCTCATGGTTCAATAACAGCCTTTTCAAAGGAAAAGTGTGATGTCTCCTTAGTTCTGAACTCGCAGCTGTGCTGTAGAAACACCACAAACTACTGGGAGTCACCGGCAGCTCTACTGGCAATTGACTGCAGATGAAAACTGAAGTGCTTTGGGGATCACTGCTGTATCAGAAACCTCATCCTACTTCCAGCAAAGTTGGATATTACACACGAAGAGAGTTCTCCAAATGGTGAGGTTCAGTCCCAGACCCAGTGTTTCTGGAAAAGACATTCACTGGAATGACACATTTTGCTGCAAGTGGGATGTGTGCCATGATCCAAGGGGTCACAACTTAAAATTGCTTTTTCAACAGACTTAAGACTTTTATTTTCCTGTAAAACAGGAAAATATTTAAGAAGCTACTAGTTACAAGATGCAAAACCATTATCCTTTATCCTTTGAATTTACAGAAGTTGAAAGCCTTTAAAATAAGCTTTGAGACACAGTAGAGGTTTTGCACCTCTTACCTGTGCTTCTTGCAATATGAGGGCTGTATCCTGACCTTAAAATGGCTGGGCTGCAGGACGAAAAGAAAAAAGAAAACAAAAAGTAAAGCTGTTCAGAGTATGAATTCTTGAAAACCTTGTTTCAGCCACCCATTTCAAAGGACAGGCACTCCACTTCATGCCTGGAATGGAAAGTGATAGCCTTGGAGTTAATTACAAAGGGCTGCAACTTAAGAGACAAAAATCTATCAATCACCACAAA
>JAYRBT010000139.1:67333246-67369683 GCA_036023395.1 Myiotriccus ornatus | reverse complement strand
ACAGTAAAATACAGCACAGACTTAACTTTACACGTGGGTTTAACCAAAATCCTACTAAACAGAGACTTAAAAGGGATTTGCTCTGGTGCTTTCAGGTGTGCAGGGAGGGGGACACACTGTGGAGCCAACAGCTGGGTTGGAGGCAACTGGCTTGAGAATTCAATCCATTGCACCGGGTGGGACACTTTTAAAATGGCTGGAGGGGTTTGGAAACACAAGTACTGAGATGTCACCTCCTCGGATTTATTTTTAGTTGTGTTGATTTGCTGCCCTAACTCTTAGGGTTTATCCCAGAAGCCATCCCCATAAGCTTTTCCCAAACTCTACAAGGACTCTGCTTTCACAGCACAGACAAATAAACAGCACTGTCACAGTGACACATAATTGTCTGCTTCTAATACATCAAACTTGACACATAACAAAGGGTTCTTGTGGTAGTTTAAGCTATAACCTTGCTCCTTTTTATTACTTTAAATCTTTGCAACTCAAAACATATCCAAGCATTTAATTTGGGGATTTTTAAAACTTCCTTACTTTATTTATTGAGTCGATCATTAATGTTTCCGACCAGCAACTGCTTATCCTTTTTAGGCAGCACATGAAAGAAGGGGGAGAGAAAATATGCAGATAAACACTGTGCAAGCAACAAATGCCTTCAAGGGATTGGCACGCTCAGAGAATGACCCACATCACCCTGGGCATGTCCCAGATGCCTCTAATCATCCCAAGGACATACTTTTGTCTGTTTGTGGCAGCCTTGACGTTGCCACAACCCCCCTCACCCCCCAAAAACAAACAGTGCTCCTTCAAGAAAATGCTCCCTTATGGCTCTGAGCAGAAGTGTAAAGGCAAAGAAAAGTGGTGAGACCAGATTTGAAGAGCCTTAATTGTTCCTGTGGTACAGAAAATATAGGAAGAAAACTCCAGATGAGGAACTGCATTAAAAAAAAAGAAAAGACCAACTGGGTGATCCCAAGCCCCAAACTGGATATAAAAAAATCGAACACAGGACGTGGGTTTAGCAAGGTAGTGTGCAAGGAGGTCAGCCAAGGAGAGCTGAAAAGCTGAACAGCTGGTCTGTGTCAAGCTGAAACTCACAGATGGAAAGCAGAACTGACCAAAGGACATTCCTCCTAAAAAAGAGAAGAATTCTAGAGGTAACATTCCCAGTCTCCAGAATGCTAGAAAGAAACAAGGAAGAAGGAGAGGAGGCAGACACTGAGGGTCGAAGAGACTGATATGGGGTATGAGACCCAGACAGGGCCCATTCTGCAAGAGGCAGGCACACAAAGGATGCAGGTGGTGGGATGAAAGAGCACTCAGGCTATGAGAGCAGGACCACTGCATTGAGCAGCTACTCAGAAGACAACAGCTGAAAGTCTGAGATCAGAAATCCTGTAATTTCATCTGCAGGAGATAACCATACTGGACTATGTAATTCCAAAGGGCAAAAGTAAAGAGCCACAAAGGAAAGGATGTACAGTGCAGTGAAAGAAACTGGAAAACAGATGAATAACAAAGTTCAGTCTTCCTGGAAGATGTGTCACTGACCTCAGTACAAAGGCAAATTGGCTAAAATGTGACATGCTCACTAAATTCAAGTCAGCCTACACGACCTCATGTTCAACATGAAACAATAACTGGAATTTGGAGGCAGTTTGGAAAGCCAAATTAAATAAAGCCGTTTAAAAAATACAGTGACTGATACCCCCATTTAAACAAACTATTAAAGGAAATAGCAAAAATCCCCATCACTTGACATTTTAATATAAATACGAGAAATCTTTCTGAAAGATTTACTCTAGTCAAAACATGGTATCAGGTTTAATAAAGACACATATCACATTTAACAGCTTTACTAAGTGGTCAGACAAAATGATCTAATATTACTTTCTGCCCTTAAAACCAATGACACTTCTCCTCCTCCCCCCCTTTTTTTTTCCAATTTACAAAAGGTAGAAAGCTTGCAGTGAATTGAATAAAGGAAGTACTAGCAGTGCTGCCTTCTCCTTCAAGCAGAACCACAGACACAACTGAAGCATCCACTAAAATTAAAGGAGAAAACCCTTTGGTCTGAGGCACGGAGCAAGCTGGGAACAGCCAGAGTGCAGCAGCCACGGTCATTTAGAAAGCCAGCCTTAATCATCTGAGGTGCAAATTGGACAAGAAAATAAGACATTTTCTCCAAAAAAAACACATCCCTACTAAAGGAAAAAGCCTGGAGGCTTGTTAAAAAGGAAGCTGAAGTGTTTTATCCTGAATAGGAAAAGCCTCTAGTTGTTGGTTGGGTAGCAATCTTGTATGACCTTTAAACACTGTTCTCACAGTTTGGATTGTAAAACCAAAGTTATACTACAAAAAAAAAAAAACAAAAACAAAAAAACAAAAACAAAAATCCAAACACAAACCCAAGACCGCAACCCCAGCTGCAGGGACTTCAGGACTGAGTCCCAGTAACTCCAACTGCAAACCTGTCCCAGGACTCCCTGCTGACAGAAAACTCTTCCTAACCCTATTCAAGCCTGTCTGTTCATATACAACATTTCTTTAACTTTCCTCCTTCCTCCACAGCATTTGCTATTTACAGTCATTTCCCCAGCTCTGCCTTCACTTCAAGCTGGAAAAGCCAAGTCACTCTGATTTCCTCACAAAAGCCCTGCACACCACGGGTCATCTTGAGAGCCCTCCTCTGCTGTGACTTCAGCTCGAGCTCAACCTCTTGAAGGTGCCTGACCAAAATTACACAGCAAATGCTCCAGCTCCCATGTAGCATCTCAAATTCATTCCCAGACCTACCAGAGACCATGCCAGATGCATCTGCCACCACGCTGCTCCCTCCCACAGAAGCAAACCCATTAGTTCTACCATGGAAAAACACTCATGGCATCTTTCTCTGACAAGTTTTTGTTTTGTCTTGCAACTACTTGATTTTGCATTCTCACAACCAGGATATTTCTGTCCACTCTTCAACACCACCCTGTGTAGGCTGCAGAGCCTCCTGCCATCCCACAGCCTTTCAGCCAGCAGCAGTTTTGGCAATGCTTGGCCTCCTCCTTCTCGGCCAAGACTCCTAATTCAAATAATGCCACCAAAAGAAAATCATGTTCAAGGCAGGCACTTCGATTAACCTCCTCTTTCACCTTCCAGCACTGCCTCAGATCACCTGTGGCCTCTGCTGCCATTGCCTTCACCACTTTTGTGTTTTCCCACTAACTGCATCTTCTTCTGTCTAGACTTTATTCAGAACATCCTTTACCAGAGAGAGGAAATCTAATCACATTTCCACTACCCAGCAAAAGCAGTCATGAAAGATAGAAGGTTACTCCAGCATAGTGGCCTTTGTTTATTATGGGACGCTTTTCCAATTAGTCATTTACTCCAAGTTTGGGGGGTTTTACTAGATTTTTTTTTTTTTAATTTAGCTTTTCAGACCATAACCCAGAAGTCAGTACCCATCAGTTTTATCATTGTCTAGACAGCTTTCCTTTCTGAAGCAGGAAACTGGATTACTCTCCACCAGTCAGACCAACAGATACGCCTCAAACAGTAGTATAAAAATATTAAACACATTATCACTGCAGTGGCAATGCCCTATCAGACCTGTAAGCGCAGGATTTTGGGCTCAAATCCTGAAAACGTCTGTGCCAGTGGCTCCAAAGCTCTGGAACTGAGCCCGAGAAAGGCGCACAATAAATACCAGTGCCTTCATTTCCAGTTCATCGATGAATCGATCCGCTAGAAACAAAGCTGACTTACACAAGCCGTGTCCAAAAACCCTCTTGGTTTGCCTTGGGAGATTTGGTTGCAAATGTGACTGCCAGCGATTCTCTGCAGCCAGATGTTAAACGTTTGTTTTACATATGGTAAAGAAGCAACTTCAGCCTGACAAAGCAGCATCCTAAAATATGAATTGCCCTTGAAATATGAAGTCCCACTTCAACAGCAGGGGTCTGCATTTGGTGTTTTTTCCAAGTTTTTGGCAACAAAGCTCTCAGAAGAGTCTCTGCTGCAAAAGCTTGCAGCGTTAGGGCTGTTTTCGGTTTTGTTTCATGGAGGGAACAGAAATGGTTTTACCATGAAGTAGGTTGCAATGGATGACATTTTTAGCTCTAAATGTTCAAGGCAAAAACCTGCCACTCTTCCACGGAGACAAAATTTCACTTTTTATAGTGCTCCTTGGGTACAGACCCCCAAATTTTAGTCTTTCTTAATTCGCAGCCTCCTACCATTTCCCTAAGACAGGTGGAGGCTGCTCTGCAGACTTTCAGGAATGGGGGACAGTGACTTTTCACAGAACCCATAAAACCAGTTCACTAACCTTATGTGCACCGTTGTTAGGTCAGATTAGTAGTGAGCAAACAGGCAAGACACCACTGAGGGGGTTTATGTCAAGGCTCACTTTTGCCCACCATGGATTTCCTTCCTGCAGCAGCTTAACTGTTCTGTCTTGCTTTTTTAAAACTGCAGAGGAATGAAGGACATCTTATCCAGGGGCACAGGAAAGGCCAAACCAGCATCCAGCTGAAATCCAACCTGCCTCGAACACACTACCGCCTGTGCTGAGGGAAACAAACTCCTGCAATATAGCAAATACAATTACATCCTGCTGCACACTTCCATCATCACAAAAGCAAATAAAACAATGGACACTTCTCACGTTGGACTTCGGCAAAAGACATTTATTATTATTATTATTATTATTATTACTGTTGTTGTGTTGCTGTTGTACCTCCTCTGCTCTGCCCACAGTGGTGGCATAAATGCTGTTACCATATTGTAGCTGATGATGCCGGTGTACAAATCAAAATCCATCTTAATTTCAAACTCCATTAGAAACACAGGAAAAAAGATCAACATTTACGAAATGTAAAGGGAAAAATGGTATGGAAAGAATTCTTTTTTTTTTTATTATTTTTCAAGCTTCCAAGACAGTATTACAAACAACAGAGAGCAAAGTAAAGCTAGAAATGAAATACTTGACAGCATCTGTTTAAAAATTACAGCTAAGAAACCTAATAAAAGTTGAATAAACAGTTACTAGAAATAAAAATTTTTACACATATGATATTTGTCTGGGATTTTTATTTCTTCAAAATAATTCATACAAATGGTTACAGTCACAAACATGATTTTAACCAAAAATATTGCTAGCCTACCACATTACCA
The DNA here is from genome assembly GCA_036023395.1 of Myiotriccus ornatus. Taxonomy (NCBI): domain Eukaryota; kingdom Metazoa; phylum Chordata; class Aves; order Passeriformes; family Tyrannidae; genus Myiotriccus; species Myiotriccus ornatus. The sequence goes on along the minus strand of JAYRBT010000139.1, from coordinate 67,364,517 downwards.
GGAAGGAATCAATGTAGGCAATGAAATGCTGCTACTTTTCAGTAGTCTAGTGCCTTTTCCAGATACCACCAATAATATATACTTTAACTGGTGACAAAAAGCACAACGCTCGTTTATACAAAACCTTTTTTTTTTTCCTCAAAATCTCTTTGCAAGGTTGTCTTCATTTTGAAATAAGGGAATTCATGCCAAAATTAGGAGAAACTGTTTTTCTTTTGTTTACTAAATTATTCTAAAAAATAAGACAAGCAGGTAGAAAAAACAATGCACTGTGTGGCGTAGAAAGAAAAATGGGAAAAATTCATTGTCCTGAGAAGTTTGCCAACTGCCTCATTTTTGGGCATGTCTTAAAATATAAAAGAAAGGAATTTTAATCTCAAAATTGGTTTGTTGAATGCCTCCCTTATGTTTTTCCTTGTTGACAGCTAAGCAAACAAACCCTTTTTAATGTTCTAAAAACTGTACACAGACAAGTACATTCATGATATAATTAACTACTAACTTCTCTTGCTTAACAAAGAACCCATAGGACACAGAAACAGTGAATCAGTCCACTGGACAGGGACAAACTACAATTTATACGGAGGAAAAAAATGTTTCCGAATCTTCTTTTTTTTTTTTTTTTTTTTGTCTCCCACCTTTTCCTTTTATACTGTATATTGGACCAGTTTCTAAAACAACAATCGTCTCCTCCTGTAAGTTCATGGTTTTGCCTTTAATCAAAATCCAGGGTTTTGCTTTGTAGTTTTGTTTTGCTTTGCTTTTCCACACGCTGAAGTTGAGATCTCCGCTGCTGGGAATGCTGCTTTTCGTAGGCTACAATTGGTCGCTTGGGTGGTCTCTATCAGCTTCTGGTTTGACAGTTTGGCCGGGGGAAGGAGCGTGGGGCGGGTGGGCTACAGCGGGGAGGCCGTGTGATAAAGACATGGGGTTGGGGACTATTCCTTCTACTGCTGCAGGTATGCCAGTGGAAGCCACGCTCACGACGCCTGGGGGATACCTGCTGGGAGGAGGAAAACAGGAGCACACATTAAAACCACGAGGTGACCGAGCGGAAAGCACACCCTGCCTCCTCCTAGAGCCACAGAGACGCTTCTTTTGTTTTCAGAGCAGCTACGGAGACGGGGAGTTAAGCTCCAGATGAGATGCCAAATGCAGATGCTGATAAATTGTTCCTTCAGATTTAACAGCGTGACTGACAGCACAGCAAAGGAAAAAAACAGCTCCTCTCAAAGCATAACCTCAACCAGAAGTAATTCTGGCTGGGTCCGTGCAATGTCTGTTCTTCAAGCTGACCTTCAGAGTTTTTTGGTTTTCTGTTTCCTCTTTCATTCTCATGTAGAAGGTTTAAATTTTCATTGTTGTGGTTTGCAAAAGTATTTGTTTATACTACTCCTGCAGTCCTAACTTTCTGGTAGCGCCCCAAAACAGGAATTACACTCCCACACTCCTCAAGTGACATTCAGATGCCTACCAAAGCTGAGTAACTTTTTCAGCATAAAGCTTCCCACTGCACTTGTCTGAAAGAGAACCAGTCCTAGTTATACAGAGGACAGGTGCTTTAGTCACACTTCAACAAAGAGAGATGCAAACACAAAAACTATGGATGGTTTTAAAGATTCCTTTACCTGGACAGACACCGAGACCTAAATATTTTATGAATTCAACAACAAAAAAAATCACTGATTCAGCTTAATTTTATGATGGCTCTGACACCATCAGGCTAAAAAAAACTCTTGTAAATCTAAATCTACTGCCTCAATCCCAAAGTTCAGATGTAACTGGTGAACACTGGTATTTCCCAGTACTGTATATAAACAACAGCTACACATGAATTTAATAAAAATATGTGGTTTTTTTAGTCAAATACCTCAATACCGATTTCCAAGTTACGTCACACTGGCCACTTAACACTGACTCTTTGCCTCCCCTCCTCATCACAAAGCTGCACACCCATCCCTTGTTCTCTCCTGATGATTATTCTGCTCATCCAAGCACTGTAAAGGGAGTGTTATCCATTTGAAAGTCTAAGCACACAAACCTACCACTCACTGTGGCTTTTGCTATCCAAGTATTTACTCAGGGCTGCATGGGAGAAAAGGCACTTGCAGCCTTGTCAAGCTTTTTCAAATATCATGTTATTGTGCTGTTGATTTTCTCCTCATCAGAGTTCAACACTGAATTTCACCCCATTTCCGCAGCATCTTTTCTAAGGTAATACATGTTTGTGCTGCTCATCCTAAATTCCCCTCAAACCGACAGAAAATTAGTGCACAACTTACACAAAACTCAGAGGAGGATAAAAGTTGGATGCAAGCACATTTACTTATTCTTTTTGATTCCACCAAAGAAACCATCAGGGGAAGTGCTTTTTGCAAACACTGCCAGAGGGGCTCAGCACGGCTACCCAACACGGCACAGGGACAGCGAGGACACCACACACCGGTCTGGTCATCCTGGGAAAGTTTCCTACAGACCAAAAGGCTGACTCCAGCCTGGGATGGATAACCAGGATGTGACAGATCACACCACCTGGAGGCCAGATAACTTTGTTCCCAATTGTACACATATTTACAGGGCTTCCTATGCTAATTCCTTTTCCAGAGAGGTTCCTTAGAATTAATTTGCAGTTGCTAATGGAATTAGTTGCTTGTTTCAGTAACTCCATTTGAATCTTATTAATCAAATTTGCTTCAATTCCTATGAAAACTGTCAGACAGGGTATTGTTTTACTTCCTCTAATTTAATTTTGAAACAGCTTATCTGTTACTCTAGGTGCTTTGCAAAACACAACATGACATAAACTTCCATTTAGAAGTCCTACACAGCAGCTGTTCCCAACATAATCTCTACTTTTTAACAACATATTCCCATGAGCTTCAACGTGCTGGAGCTGGGAGCAATCAAGGAGAGTGCAAATTCTGCAACTGCGTTTCCCTCAGGAAGAAAAGCCAGAGCCTCCCCTCGTGAAAATGGACAGTGCTGCATCAGAACCATCAGCAGTCACCTCATGATCACATTAAGCAGTTCGAACTACACAGCCTGTATATAAAATTTCCCCTTGGACACCAAGTTATGACAGCCAGGACTCCACCTGCCAGCACCTCTCCTCGGGTACAGGTTTCCTCCAGATTTCCAGTAACGTCCAGAGGCCCTACAATTGTTTGTGGCAGCAGCCAAAATACAGGGAACATATTGCTCTACAGAAAATGTATTTTACTTGACAACTCCCAGCCCTAGTTTGCCATTCTCTTTTTGTAATTTTTGTCCCTTTTCAATGTAATCATCAGTGTTGTTTAAATCCTGTCTCTGAAAGGAAAGGGAAAACTCAACAGCCTCTACCCATGAGTGTTTCTATTCTACATAACCATCCCTTTTGTTGCTATTTAATGCTTTCCTATTCTTAAACAGAAAATACACTCCCTCCAGCACTTCATGAAGTTTCTCCCTATCTTCCTCCTCTGGCAGCAATAGGACATTTTCCAGATAAAATGTCCACTGAATTAAATTTTTGTAAAAGCAGAAGCAAGAGATCAATCACACCTCCTCTGTTACTTCAGAGTCTTCCTTCCCCTTCCCCCATGTAGTCTTAATTTAGGAAGAAAAATACATTGTAATTCTTAATTACAATGAAAGGCAACTTTAATTTCTATGTTAATCCACTGTATTTTTTAAACTGCAAAAGCACCTTGAACTCACTATGTGAATCTCTGTTTGAGAAACTGAGTTTGTCCCAGCAGAGGTTAAAAATTTAAGTGCATCCTGTTACCATGCATTACAGAGTCTGAAAATCACCAGTGAAGTACCTCAACATGAAATACCTTCTGAATTACCAAAATCCAGCTATTCTCATCCAAGTACCTCTTCAGTATTCATAAATACTATTCACAGAACTGTTTTGGTCGGAAGGGATCTTAAAGATCATCCAATTCCAGCCCACTGCCATGGGCAGGGACACCTCCACTAGACCAGGCTGCTGAGACCCCCACCCAGCTTCCTCACCTCCTACCTGTCAGAAGGCAGGGAGATACCTCAACATGTCTATAAATGGTGCAGTCACTGCTTACTGGTTGTTAAATTTCACTCTGCCCATGACCTGCCCGCTCTGTGACACACAAAATGGCAGGGGCTTATTTAACAGGCAGCTCGGTAACAAATACACAGCAATAACACAAGACTGGGGTGTATTATGCGGCTTCACCAAGACCATTACAAGTAGTTCCTTCTCAGGAATATTGTCAATCTTTACTCGTGGGATAGGTCCTGTTTGCATGACCTTTTGTGCTGATAGGGCATCCTGCATTTCGCACAGTAAATGGTTTTGTTTTCCACCGACTATGGTGATATTCAGATCTAGATTATATTCAGCTGACGAATGCTCACTGCTCTTGACTTGTGATAATATCTGATAATTTGAGAGTTCTGTCCTACATCAAAATACAAGTAAATGATATAACCAGAATAAAAAAGCCTCGGTAGTTTTAGTTCCCCAAAAGAGCTATTTGCATTTTTTAACATATAAATTATTATCCCAGGTCTTATCTTCTAATGCAATTACATGACTACAATACAGTTATTAGCACATCTGAAACTTCATACTGCCTTGTGAAAGACTCCAGAACTCACTTAGCTGAACATAATCTTGGATTGGAAAGAAAAGATGGAAAAATTTGGTTTAAACACTCAATTCAAACACTGTACTTAATCCAGGTAGGAATTTAAGCATCAGCAAAACACTGCTATTGAAACCAATTTCTTCATAAAACCTGAGCTTCAAGTGCTGCACATTTTGTACTGCACATAATAAATGCCTTCATCCACATTCAAACACTATTCTATCACCTCTCCAAAAAGAAGCTTTTAATATTTATTGTATAACTGTTAACTTCTGCCTCAAAATTCCCAAAATGAGTTTTGTGTTCAAAAGTAATTGCGAAGTCAGAATTCTACAATGAATTTTCTTTATTGAAAAAACTGACCGAAACAATGTCTTAAAAAGTCATTCAGACCTGTGTTTATCCTGCTTAAATTGAATACATATGGTCCTTACCTTGTAAATCATTAACTCCCAAAACATTCCTAAGTTAAAATTAATTTCTGGCTGTGAAGCCTGCTTCTGCTGGACTTGTGACCCCCAAAATGAGAACAAAACCCTGCATTTTATTTGGGCATGGAACCCTGTTCTTAACTGCCATGACAGGGTTGGAGTTATTACCCCCAGTCTAGCAAGACCTGCCTTTAAGCCCCAATTACACTCAGCCATACCCTCACTCCTCCACACTAAAGTCAGTGAAATCACAGGCTGTGTGGAGGAGAACACAAGTGCCTGAACTCCTCATTTAAGCAAATAAAAACACACTTCTTCAGATATTTGGGGCTACGGGTACTTTTTCCAAAAATAAAAAATCTTCATGCTACATGAGATAAACGCACATCGACCAAATCCAAGTTATTCTTTTCCTTCAGTGCATTTATGGCTGCTGACAAAGGGATTATGGCAGAGGGTGGTGACACTCCCCTGTCACCTCTCCATCATGTTCTGATGAGACTGTTCCAAGTCACTGGGACAGAAGAGCTTTGCTTCACTTCTCAGCTGTCACAGCTGCGTTCCCACATGGAGTAACACAAAACCAGGGATTCCCTCCCTATTAAAAGCACAGGGCAGTGCTCCTAAAGATGGGCAAAGATAAGGTGGCTGAATGAATAAGGACAGGGGAAAGATCAGGATAAAGAGGTATGGCAAAATAACGAAATGCACTGTCCCTTCCCTCGAGGCATCAAGGGAAGCATCTGTTTGTAGCTTCCTCAGCCACTTTCATCCTACTTATGTGTAAATACCATACTGGAAGATTAAAAAACTGCAGATGTTTTTCATAAATAAAAATTGTCTGAAGCTGGCTACTAGGAAAAATCTGTTGCTAGAACAGCTGCTAGGGATAAAGGACAGAGAGAGACTCAAGCAAACAAAGTAACTAAGGAATGTGCATATTGGATGTAAAAAATTGCCCCTTCCTATTAATTATTAAGACCTGCTTTCACAGTTGATTGAGAATAAATAGATCAAGTCCCTCAAATGCTTCTGCTTAAAAATTAAACATATAATTTAGAAAATGCTATTTTAAACTTATTTTAATAATCACCACAGGCTGTTTCACTGTTTTCAATACTGAGTTACTCTTGTGTCTGGAGGCCACAAACCAACACAAGAATAGTTTATTACTGAAAGTCTATCTGCAAGCTACTGCTGCATCATTACCTTCAGCAAAAAGAAACATAAATTTCCACTGCACTCACCAGAGATGACCAGAATTGTTTTACTTGAATATACAAACGTGTTTAGTTCATATACTAACCAAACAAAAGAGATTATAAGAGGAATCATATTTACACAGCATGACTGACTTCAACTACCAAAACAAGATTATTCCCCTGAATGCAACAATCATGAAATCAATACAGCTGGTGTCTAATCCAAATCCACTTCATCTTCTATCTATTCTTGAATACCTACATCTGAACTAAGGAGGTCTTTCTCCTGCATCTTCAGCACTCTTACCTGTATGCAGCACCATTAAGCTCTGGATGAACCACTCCAGGATCCATGCTGGCCCAATGCGTAGCTGCAGTCAAATGATCTTTGTTAACACAGTTTTTCAGACTGTCTGGAATACGACCTAGGATGAGGTGAGGGAGAGGAAATAAAAATACACAATAATTCTAGGCCTTGTGCTCTTAATGTGTCTATGTTAAAAATAGTCAAAAATATTTGCAGATTTAAATAAATACGTAAAATTACACCGAGAGCTTAGTTTTGATCCTCATTGTTTCTCCTTTGTCTGGGAACTTAATAATGGCCAAAATACTCTGCATAATACTGATTTCTCTCTCTTTGTGTCTTGCGAACAGGGTCTCAGTAAAACCCAAATAAACAAGATTCATGCTTTCCATGAAGCTGTAACTTGAATATAGAGCACGACTACCATTCAAATTCAATAATGCAGCCTCCTACTCCAAGTCTTTAACATCACTTTCCTCCTTTTCCCTCCATTTGTAACAGCAGTAAAAACACTTACTGAAGAATGCAGGATTCTGAATGGAATTCTGCTATAAACCTGGATATGACCAACACCCTGTCCCCCTGATCTTCCCCTTATTTATCTCAACTGCTCTTCACATTTATTTATTATCATGTATTAACTCTCAGCCATCCCTTTCACTCCTACAAAAAGTGAAAATACATGAGAAATTCCCTTCTTCATTTCTCCAAAACCTTTGCTTAACCTCTAAAGCATTACTAAAGTTTTAAGGCTGTCAACCTGATTCAGCACATAACTGGACAAGCCTCTGTCTGTCTTCTGCAGAACTATCTCCACCCCTGCAACAAATGACATGAACAGATATAACACACCTTTTGTTCATGGCAACAGGAATATTTCCACCTATTTCAATGGCAGGAAGATCAACTGGAGCCACTGTTTTTTTCTGACACCTTTTTTAATGTATCTTTTCTAAAGTTTAATCTTATTGTGCATTTGCACAAACAGGGGTAGAAAGAGATAAGTTTGGGTCCACCCCTGCTACTGCTGGCGATGGTACTCCAGAAACACTTCCAAAAAATGACCATGCTCCATCATTAAAGAATTCAGGCTTTTGTCTTCAGCTTCCTATTGGAAATTTGATTAAGGACTTCACTACTCTTTGCCTGCTCTTTCTATCCATCAGCCTGGCCACAACAGGGCTGTAGAAAAGCCTGTCACAAAATCGCTTTTCACGTAGTTGATACCATCAAATACTTGTTACTCCATGACTTGCACTGACGTCACTAAACTTGGTCACATCTCCTGTGCACAAGCTGAAAAGGCTTTTTTTTCCTCAGTATCAGACAAAATGTGGTATGTGCCCCATGACAGGTGGATTCCTACCACTCCCCTGATTAGAAATCATATTCTAGATGTAGCTGAAATACACACCCATCTCAACTCCTGCCGAAATTGTCCACAAGTTTAAACAGCATCTTTTTTCTTCTGATGTTTATCATTCTTAATCATGTCTTCCTCTTTGCCCCTCTCTCCTCATTTTGCTAACTTCTGTATGCATGCTCTACTAGTTCTCCCCTTAAAACCAGGATTTATTTATTTTAAACTTTCACTTGCCATGCTCGCCTTCCCCTCCTGTTTTCAGCAGTCCTCTTTATTTCATACTTGGAATGCTTTCAATTTTAAAAAGATACTTAAAGATATTTAATCTCTGCTTATTATTTTTATTTTATACATCACAACACCATTGACCTCTTGGCAACAGCACAACCACTTCACATCTTTATTGTCAGATGGTAGCCATAGTCTACATTCCTACTGTGCACCTTTTTCCAATTATTTTCCCCCTACACACCCTCTCTCTGCTGTGTTCCCCTACGGCTTTCACATATCCATCTTTATCCCACATGTCCTGTATCTTTCCTACATTTGTTTCATGGCAATTCAATGTCATTCTCACCTCCCTAACGCTGGTCTCTGTTTGGTCTTACTACAAACCATATGCAAACACCGAAGTGCTGACAGCCCCGATACCAATCAGTGATACAGATCGGTGAGAGCACAATCACACACTTTAGGGAATCGTGGGCCTGCCCTCCTAGGCACCTATGTTTGGGCTATTGCACAAATTTAACATAAAACTAGCTCTGGATAGCTCTTATTTAGTTTTCAGGCTGTAGCCTATTAATGCTCACTTGCACATTAATCCTCCCCCAAGCAGGTAGTGGGTGATGGTTTGTGCAATCTCTCCCGGAGTTATCTGGGAGCAGGGAACAGTTATACAACACCCTGACAAACAAATGTACTACTGGAGTTCTTCTTGAGTACTGGCACAAGGATCAGTTCCAGCAAAGGGATGGTCAGGCTCTTTAGGTCACCTCCAAAACAGAGAGAAACAGTCTGGTAAAGGACAATTCAGATCAGGAGTTTAAGAGGGGCCTTTAATTAGCATCCAGGAGAATCTTCTTTCTGCACAAGCTATAAATGAAACTAAATTGCCCAGCCTCTCTAGGCACAAGCCAGAGGGAAGGCTACTGCCAGTGCTTTTTGTACAGCAGAGCAATGTGTTGGCACTGAGCTACTCTCAAGGTGACACAGATGGCCCTGCATGTCTGCAGAGCATTCAGACTGTATCGCCAAGGGGGAAACAGCAAAGTCCAACTAAAGAGAAAACATTAGTGCTTAATGAATCATTTTCCAGTATGAAAATCCTTCCTTTTATTTTAGGCTACAAGGGATTCAAACCAATGCCAAATGGCTCAGTCTTCTCATTTTATTTATTAGCAGTGCATGTTCGAGACGTAACTGTTTTCTCTTATGTGAGCAGTTTACAATTACATGGTAGTTATATAACAAAGACACTCTGCCCTTTAAAATGCCAGGCTTCTCTAGCAATGCTTTAGAGAGAGGAACATCTAAAATAGAACAACCTCCCAACAAAATACTTTGATGTAGAGAATCAGAACTGTTCCTGACAAGTATAAGGGGAATACAGGAAAAGCTAAGAAAGATACCAGCAATAGCAGGATGCCTTGCAGTCAATACTTACATGCAACGAAGAAGAAAGGCACTTAAAATACATTTAAATACATTTCTCTTATATAAAAAAGCACTTATTTTGCAGTGCCTGCCTTCCTTTGTAACTACAAAGAACCTCCAAAACAACCTGTTCCAGTTCTGAGAACAGACTTAGTGGGCATTCGCTCATTTCTATGTTCAAAATACTAGAAACGGTAAACAAAAGCTAAGGCTGGTTCTTTTCAGCGTCTTCCAAGAGTGAAGAAAAAGGTTTATTGAGAAGAACGAGGCAGGGAAGGAGCCAACAAGGTGAGTCAGTACCTGTGATCGCCCTTCGGATCTCTCGTGCTGCTTCCTCCCGCATCTCAATTGAGGCTTGTTCACTATACCAGGCTGCGTGTGGGGTACAGATCAGGTTTGGTGCATCCTTCAAGGGGCCCTGACTAAAGCTAAATGAAGATTTAAAACAAGATCAAATGACAAAAAATACTGGGGGGGAAAAGGGGGTGTGAAAGGGGGGGGGGGAATCCAGATGGATTTTTACATACACAGATTAATTTTTACAACAGAAAAGAATTGCATTTCTATTCCTCGATGCGTTTAATTCTGTCATTAATTTAATACACTACTCATGGTATAAATAAGCAACAATCACCTTTTATAGACTCAAAGGGTAGAACCTAAGCATAGCAGCAACATTAGCTTCTGTCCAATGCACTTATTGTAACTACAGCCACTGCCACTCCAGTTCTGGGGCAGAAATGCAAAAAGCAAAACCCAAATTAAATCAGGATGCCATTCCATTTGTCCAGTTCATCACAATTTTACTTTTACTGCATTAGCCAACAAAGCTCTGTTCTTTCTGTCAATGTGACGTTCAGTCATTTAAATAAAAAAATCTTACAATTGTTTCCAAATCAGAAGTGTGACCATCAGCACACAAGTTTTTTTGATAATTCAGTTGTTATTTTTCAATTATTTCTAACTAATTTTTTTCCTTTCCCGTTCCTTTATAGAAACGCCACAGAAAGAAGGAAATTTACTTTACAGATTGATTTTCAGGGAAGGCAATGAATCTGTGTAAAAGTGTTATCACAGATACAGAGTAAAGAAACTGAAAATAATGGAAACTTGCTCCTCCTATTTATTTCCAGCTTTAATAATCTTGCAGTCAACTGTAACAACGGGAGAACAAATACTTTAAGACAAAAGCGTGCTTTCAGAGTTGGTCATAATTCAAAAAAAGAGACAGATTTCATCTGTAGTTCAATAAACATCAAAATATATGGCAAAACTCTTGAATAAAGAGTTGCATGCTGCGATCAGATAGACGTGCAGCACTCAAGCCAAAGGAAATTGTGGCTGTAATCCTGCAACTGAATCTCTGCAGATGGCATCTCCATGCAGTAAATGGGGCTTCCTAGAGGTGCAACGGGCTGCTCGTGCAGATCCGAGAGTGGAATTGGGAAGAATGTATGGAGCTGGTAGTCCCTTGAGCTGTTAAGACTCCGGCTTTGCACAGCACTGCTGCATTGTAATGACTACATTTAGGAGTAAATGAATGCAGAGTATGCATAAATAAAATTAAATATTTGTGATGTGGCATTGTGCCTCAGTAGATATAAAAATTCTGACTAAAGGGATACTATTCTAATTTTTCAAAGCTACTATTCCCCAGCCCCAAGCTGGTATGAGAGATACTGTCCTCTCTCCGGTCTTTACAACCCGCCCCGTATCTGCTTCTCTTCAAAAACTTCTGTGGATTGATCCACTTAAAATTAACATTTCTCCCTGTCCAGACTGAAAAAGGCTTGTCACATACAAGGACTCAGCTACAGCAGCCTATTCTCAAGGACATATGAATAGGTTCATTTCTGATTAGGAGTGCAGATATCGCAGTGCCAATGCCACTTAGGGGAGTGGTACATTTCTGCCTTAAAACACTGGACTTCTGAGCCATTCAAAAACTCAGGCTTGTGCTACCAGCCCCGCTCCTGAAGCAGAGTTACTACTCCCCTGATAAAGGGTAAAGCAAAACACAACCTGCACTCTTGACAACTTCCTTAACGTTTTTTTTGCAACCTATTACATTTATGGTTTTCCTGCAGAGGTAATCTGGAAAAAAAAGAAGTCTTTTCCTTCAGAAAGGTGTCATAAAGCAGTTATTTCTCACACCACATCTCAACTCTTTGCCTTTGAAAGACTCTGTTCAGGCATAAATTATTAGTTGCCTCCAGAGCTGCATCAATGACAAAGGTGCACTGCCCTCAAAGCCACGGCCAAAGCCATGCCCAGGATTTGAACCAAAGCCCCTGCTATTTCTACTAAATAAACCCACTTATTTTTTTTTTTTTTTTAAGGAATTAAATCTTGGATGTGGCTTTTTTTCCACTTCTGACCACATACACAAGCTCCATCTACATTTCCATTAGTCCAGTGCTGCACAGATTCATGTTGCTTTGCTAAGGAGTCTTTAGCTACCAAATGAACGGAAAACTCAGTTTACTCGTTGCTGTTGATTGTATCATGCACTAAGACTTAAAAATAAGAAAGTGAACGAAATAAAAAGAAAAGAAAAAGGAAAAGCACCTGAATGGTTCTGACTCATGTACATCTAAGGCTGCCCCTCGTATCCTTCCTTCCTTCAGGGCCTGTGCAAGTGCTTTTTCGTCTACTAACCCACCTCGAGCTGTGTTGACCAGGAAAGCCCCTTGTCTCATCTAGGGAAAGTTAAAAACAAGAATGATGAAATAAAAATAAATGAAATAAAATCGTTGTGGCATTATTTTTTACCCAAAAGAAGCATCCATTACAACAAAGGCTATTCAGCTGGTTTAAACTGTAACACAGTTGTCTTCCCTTTCCATTGGAAAGTACCACAAAATGTGATGCTTCTAACATGAAATGCTATTTCACAGCACTTAATAAGCTTTTGTTTCTTGTAAGTAGTGTCTTTTAATAGAAGCGTTGTTTCAGATATTGTGCAGTAACATGATCAAAAGATACAACTGTGCATAGGAAAGTGACAGATCATTTTATGCCTTTTTATTTCACTGTGAAATTGCATGAGACAGAAACTACAGCACATTCTTAAACAAATTCATATTTTGTGGCTTTCAACTTTCACACAAATAAAAGCCTACATGATTTTTTCAGAGAAATCAATGCTTTTGAATTTTCAAACACTTTTCCCTTTAGTTGCCAAAACACAGTAGATATATGTATTATTTTTTTTTGTTACTTCAGCTTCCTCCTCCCCTGTGAGACTTTTCAAATAAAGGCTTAAAGAATTCTTCTATTATTCAATTAAAAGGCATGAAAATGAATTTGGTTGAGAACGCTGTGTGCCCAGGAGAGAAGCTGTGCTGTGCATTGTGCAGATTAGCATTGTAGATGACACTGTTTGGGGAGAACTACAAGAATTTACACCACAATATATCCACAACTTGAAAACAAAGTGGCAGCTTAAATAAGAGAGATGGTACAGAAAAAAACATAAACTACTACATCCTGCTTCCAGCCACCCTAATACTTCATCTTTAACCAGATGTCTCAAACACTTCAGTGCATAAGGGTAAAGGATATGAAGAGCAGGAACCATGGTGAAGACGAATTAGAAAAATCTCATTTTGTACTGACTCCATCTCTCAACATATGAATAAGAAAACCCCAACATTTTGACACCAACTTAACTGTTTGAAACCTACACATCAAACTAAACCTTATGTAAATGGATCCTCACGCTGAAAGACTGATTTAAAATGCCAAATTCGTGAACAACAAGGAGGTTTGGATGAAAGTCAGCTATGAGGATTTTTTTTGTTGTTTTTACGAGATCGTAGGGAGGTATAACATACATATGCTTGCAGTATTTTATGAGGAAAAAACCCACCATATTTTTCTGGCCAACTCTCTAGGTTTAGCACGGCCCTGCCTCTCTCCATTTGCAGATTCCCGGGACAACAGAGAACCATCCATTGGTGGGTACAGCAAAACCAAACTGCACTTACAGAAGCACAACTAAAGAATGCTTCTCTCACATTTATGTAACTAACTTGGGCATTAGAACAGTAAAGAAACAGGAGCAAGATCTTAAGTTGGTTTATTAACAACGTGACATTCCTTATGGGAACTACCACTGCATCTCCAATACTTGGATCAGCTGTGAGAATTATTATTAAAATTAGCACAGGTGGGCTCACCAAAGAGACAATCACACCTGCTGCGCCGTATCCATTCGTGGGAGCTCATTTACCCTTCCTATCTCTGTGCAAAGGGGTAACTTGAGTTTAAAGTACAGCCCAGTGAATTTATATGCCCTCTGAAGGACTTGAACACTTTCACTGAAGTGAGCCTAGATAAAATCTTCTGTCCAATCTGTCCAACCTTGCTTCAGTTTTCACTTTAGGGCTACTTACAAAACTCTAAAACTAGTACTAAGGAAGTTCAAATCAAATAGAATATGGCTGCATAAATGCATTCTGGTGGAAATGAATTAAGTGACTCATGATAAACTGCCAGGGTGGATGCAGCTGGAGATGATCCTTAACAATGGGTGGAAGCTTGAAAGAGCTTCACAGCTAGAACTGCTGACAGCTGTTATATTCACCTACACTAAACCTGCACAGCTGCTTTAAAATGTATTGTGTTTAAACTGGAGAGTCTTCTTCTCCAATCCATAAAACTAAAGATGACCTCAGCTTCTCTTAAGAGCACCTGATTATCACAGGTTCAATGAAACACTTCTGTGAGCTACTCTGGGACTACGAGGACAAGCAGGGTGGCTAGGCAGAATGCTGACTAATTCAAGGGAAAAGCTACTCAAAGACTGTCACCATATATTCAAGCACATGTTAAGGTTATGTAATTTCAGATTCTAAACAAAATTCAGGGTGAGACTTTAGTGAAATGGGATGCACCACACTTCTCTGTATGTTGTTTAAAAATTGGTTATTACATGAGCGTGCAATATTGGACAGAAGAGTCATGCAATGATCTCTAGAAATTTTAGGCCTAACGTCTGTCTGCCTAAATCATGATCAGGAGACAGAAACTAAGTAGTCAGAGGTGTTACAATTTTATGGTTTTCACATCAGCTTTTACTGTACAGACTGCTTCACCCAAACTCTTACACAAAACAAAAACTATCTTCTAACATTTTAATCCTTGCTTTGATCATGAAAGGAAACAAATAGCGAAGATAGATGCTTGCAATATACTTTCCAGTGAAGATTTTATTACAGGCATTTCATTTCAGATGGTATTACTCAGTTTTAACATGTTTCTCTATGTTTGTTTCTCTGAATAATGCACTAAGCCTTCTCCAAAGCTTGACACATTTATCCACCTCCACTCAAAAACCTCATGTGGCAAACTGGCCCTAGTTTCACATCTGCTATATAATGAGTGACCACTGCTCGGTGGTCCCACTGAATTCAGTGTGATTCTGTCTGGATCCAGATGTCTGCTTGCAAAGACATCTAACCATGTAATCACCACTGAATGTACACAGGCACACAACAAAAGGAAATGTTCCGGGCAGGGTGACGGAGCTCTGTTCTCTTAGAGGTTTCATTTTAAGCTTCTTAATTTTTTCGAGTTTTAAATCCCAAATCCTGATTTTATGTTGGGATGGATTTGCAAAATCCTTAAACTCCCAAATCAAGAAGTGTGTTATACTGTCGGTTTTCTGCCATGATCCTACATGACTGTGAAACACGTCCAATAAGTATTTCAGTTCTCAAGTTCAGGAGTAGTGGGTGCAAACTATTTCTCAGAAGACAAGCAATGCTTTTACTGCAAAAGAGTGCTACTGTCATTTTTACCAACACATACAAACACTCTCTATATGAAGAACAGCAAAATCAACTATTCTATCTTAGGGTTTCTTTCCTGTACACTGTCTCCACTCTTATGTCTCAGCGTCGTATTTCTCGCTGTCACCTACATTGAGGTCAGAGCAGAAACCAGACATTTAATGAAAAAACTTACTTACAAATTACTAATAACAGAGCACTTACTACACCCAGATTTTGAAATTATTTTAATATTACCTAAAACTTTGGGGAGAGAGAGGATAGTACTAATTCCAAGAAACATTATTTTTCCCAATAACACAATGCTGTAAATGAGCTCCACCCATGAAGTGCTCTGCGAGCATCGGGACTGAGCACAGGGGGGAGCCATTTAGTCATAATCCTTAAATTGCATCGAAAGAACTCAAACTGAGGAACAAGAGTGAAAGGCAGAATTGCTACCTGAAAATACACATGTAAAGGAAGTAGCTACTACAAGACATAGGAAAAGTGCTTTTACACCAACGCCACTTTATTAAATCTGAACAACATTAAGAAGAGCAAATAATTTCCGCAAATGCAATGTTACCAAGCCAAAAAGACAGTAAAAGCAACAATACATAAGCCACCAGCTATTTCCCAGTCAACTATAAACCTGTACGATCTCAAAAGCAGCAAAAGGGAAAGACATTTCTTTCAAATGAGAATCTGCCTATTTACATAAATAAATGCTACACAGAGTTGGCAACCAGCACCGGTGTGGAGGGCGCCCACAGAGATTATTACCTGCTTTATGGTGAAGTCATTAATAAGATGATGATTGTGTTCATTCAAGTTGCAGTGCAGGGTAACACAGTCACTGTGGAACAGCAGGTCCTGCAAAGTGCTCACCCGCTGCAGTCCCAGAGCACGCTCCATGCCATCCGAGAGGTATGGGTCATAGAAAATCACACTGAAGCCAAAGGCTTTGGCACGTAGTGCTACTGCTTGCCCAACACGCCCTAGAACAAGAAAACACGCAATGAGAACAGATGTGGAGCAGCTGGTGTGAGGTAGTCCCCTCCTTCCTAATGGGAACGCTTGTATCAAACTATAACGCTTTGTATAGCAACTGGAAGAGCAGAAAACGGAGGCAGCTCCCACCCCACTCAAAATCATCACTAAACTCAGAAATGATACATCTGGACTGCTTCACACTGCCTTGTTTGAAACAAAGCAGGAGGTTTGCACCTTTTGTAACCAGATATCTGAAATGCCAGAAGATGTCACGTAATCTGCAATAATCTGTGTAATACAAGGCTTGCCTGCTGGGCTTGTTTATGGCAAAACACCACTGCCTGTGAATACATCCTGCCAAGGACTTAGTCTTACCCATGTCAAACCAGCTGGCTTTAATAAAAAGCTATAAAATTAATCCACAAAAATGGATGCAATGAAAGATAATTTGTTTAATCTGAAGCGCAACCATTCTCAATGCACAGAATTGCCTTTCTGAACCAGTATTTTCTTTCATTTTGAGCAACACCCTTCCAGCAATACAATGCCTGACAAGAATCCTGTCACTGAAAGCTTTAAAATAAATTTTATTCAGCTACCTAAATGATAAACACAGTGCATCATATGGCACTAGTTAAGAAGAGTGCGGTCTCACTCGGTATTCACATTGACCTTTGCCTTTCTGTTCCACTTTCCTTACTGTCACATTTCAAGAGCTGTGCCCAAAATCGCTGTATGGGTGTGACTCCATGCCACATGTATCAGGAGCTGTGTTATTTCCCTTTGACACACTACCAGTAAAACACAGAGAAAAAACCTGAGTGAGTACACCTAATGAGTTATAGGTATTCTGAAGAGCAAGAACTAACACACTTTTCAAGTTAGAAGCCTACACACTAAATACTCACTTTAGAGTATTACAAACGTTGGATAAAGATGTTTCAAAAGCATCACTTGACAAAGTATAATAATAATGTCTCATTTGAAATAAAAAACCAAAAAAAGTCAACAAGTTTTCTTTTGTAACATCTGAGTTTGTTCAAAAAAGCATCAAATTAACCCAGGGAAATCCCACCTCTTCCCAATTGTGCTTGAAGGGATTTCCCTCTGCTTTTCAGTTTCCCTTTGAATAAACTTGAGAAGCCACAGGAAGAAAGGTTTTTTGTTGATCATTTAACCTGAACACAGCAATTCTGCAGTGCTTAGTGACAGATGTGCTTGGAATATTAAACAGTATGTCAACCTGACAGGGGCTGTCTGCTTTTCTTTGGGGACAGCAAGTTAAAATATTCCTCAAAATCTTTTATTTTGATACTTGCATGCATGTTATTTGTTTGCTTTCCAGGCTGTTTTTGTAAACTTGAAATATAAAATTTTCAGCACAAACAGTGTATTATTTTCAAATTTGGCATGTTCACAGCTTAAGGAATCAGTCACACAACTGTAAACATTTTTTTTATTTTTTTTTAACAAAGCAAATAGCTGTTACTCCAGCTCCATTCATTTCCACATGCAACATTCTGTCATCTGCTCTTTCTTACACTCTTTACAACACTAATACCTGAGGGGATTCACGACAGCGAAATCTCTCACAACAGACTCTCCAGTTGAAGTCACACTCCCCATTCACTGCAACTAGGCCAATAAACCAAAACCTTCTTCAATGGGCACAGAAGTTTCGTTCTGAAACACTTTGGAATCATGCCTGTACTTCTAACCAGAACTGTCGTATTACAATCAATTTATGAGATAAAACTCTTCTGCAATTGGTAATTCATATTTAGTCTCAGTCGTTACACACACAGAGAGATGGACACGTATCATTTGCCAATTCCTTTCTAAACTAAAATCCAAAAACCAAAAAAACCTATAATGCTTTCTAACCTTTCCAAAAAAACTTGTAAAGTAGAAGACTCTCCTGGGCATGAGGGGTGGCTCAAAACCTACCTCAGCACCTCACAGGCAATACAGCTCACAAATCATCCCACCTTTTGGACAACCCTATGTTAAGAGCATACAGAATTGTTATGAAAATGCACGGCTGCTTCCAGGGAAGGCAAAATCTTAACTTCAAAACATTGAGTGAACTTCTTGTTCTGTGGTGTGAGAAGAATGCAGAAAATGCGTGTTGCACACAATTGCAAGAAAAGCAGAAAGCAACAAAAGCCTATTTTAGAAATCAGAGATTTATACAAAGTTCTAGCAAGGTTCCTGCGTCATTTCAAAAGAGAGCCTCAAAAACATCCGAGCCTCCTATTACAGTCTCACCCATTCACTCCCCCAGAAGTCTCACAACTTCCCCCACGTGTCCCAATTTGTAGGTGTCTCTGACCCTGACTCTGCCAATGACCAGAGTGTGACAGTACAGCAGGTGCAGTTGTCAGTGACCCTGCTCAGCCCCTGGGCAATGAACACTCCCCCTATGCTGGTACTACAAAGTTTTATAGAACAACCTTGATACCATGGAAATGTTGATGACCTGCCTGAAGATTTCTCTGGAAAGGAAAAGTGCTTTCACTTAGCAGCTCTTCCCTGCCTATGCAACAGCCATGGAGAATATGGCTAATTTTTCCTGCTTCTTGGAGAACTCTGCAATGCAGACAGTAATACCACCCAACTCTTAAGCCTTATTGTCTTATAATGCAGCTTAGTAATTAGGCCAACATCTAGGTAGGACTGTGGGACTGTTGAGAAAATAGAGCAGGTGAGGAAAGACAAACTGAGTGATGACATTCACTGTGATGTGAAGACAAACTTATTTGGAAGAATTTCACCTTTCTCAAGTGAGGAAATGCATTAGCTATTAGTCATCAGCATTTGTCACTGGGAAGGAAGGGGAAGGGAGTGTGACTTCACTGCTATAAAATTATCATTAGAGCAGAACCAGATCCACCTATCTATTCATTCAATTACGTACATGCTGCTGATCATAAATATTCTTTCTTAAAAAAAAAAAAAAAAAAATCCTATATGTCTAAATATAAGGTGGAGGTTGCCTTTTTTTTTTTTTTAATGCAGGGCTTACTAACAACACTTTTGATGCATCACTTGAAATATAGGACACTGGATAGTAATGAAAATTAAAAGTGACACAGACAGCTGTTTAATGATGTGATATTATTATATATGTAATGCTCAAAGAATCCCACACTTCACAAATACAGAAAGAAACAGAAGCTGTGCCCTAAGGAGCTCAGGGTCTAACCAAACCCCACAACAATGACGGATGGGATCCCACAGACACGTGAAGGAGGCATTATGCTGTTGAGTCTCTGCTTATCTTCAAGCTCAATACAAGAAGAGGATGAGAGATGGGGTTAACTTTAAAGGAAGAGCACAGAGTAATAGGATTAAGCGGGATAGACCAAGTGTCAAAGCAGGAATATGCATGAGAGAAGGCAAAGAAAAGAGAGTGGGTGATGGAAAGAAGGCAAGTGAGTCATGAAACTTGGCTAGACCAAGTGGATAAGTGAGAAGCTCAAACTTTGGAGGGAATGACATAGTCATTCCCTAGCACAGAGATAGGCAAGAGCTAGGGTGTTTCTCTTGAGAAAAGCCCAGGAACAGATGCAAAGAAGGCCTGGAGTTAGCTGCTGCAGCAGCAAAGTGATAAATTTAAACAACCCACTGCTGAAGAGACCACAAGTTTTAGACAAGAATAGAGAAACACAGCTGTGGTTGAGAGGAGATGATCTCAGACACACATTAACAAGAAAGGACAGAAACTGCGACACTACACAGAACTACAGAAAAGCACTTGGTAACAGATGATGAGAACTGTTTATTTTGTGTGTAATACATTCACTTCACAGCATCTGAGTGGACCATCACTTCTGACACTGACATGTTAATAAAATAATAAATTGAGGCAAAACTCCAGACACAGGAAGAGGCCCCTAGTAAAGCAACACAACCTAAGGACAACAGTCTTTTGGAGTCTTTTGGTTGTAAATACATATTTTAGTCTGAAACTAGAGACAAGTAGCCTCCTGCAGGAATCTGTGCTAGAAAAGGGAGTACCTCACAGTCTAAGTGTCTGAAGTGCTCACACAGAAACTCTACTACAGCCACCAGTAGCACAGTCTACATTTTACACAGTCTTCATTAACACAGAGCTACACAGGAGTTAGAACAGGCCGGAAATAAAGTGTTGTGCCTAGTCACATCCACGCACAAGAAGGAAGAGTGGAAGTTTCCAAAAGTGACTTTACAGCTTAATTTTCCTTGAAATTGTGAATATTCTATTGTAGGGAAAGATAAAGGAACAACAAAAGACTAGAGACAGTAACTGGTTAATAACTGCAACAGATGTGTGCCTTTAAAATCAGATTTTGCTGGTTTTTTTTAATATACCATGTACATGAGAGGTTTGCTTTTTAAAACTAAAACCAAAACCTAGCATTCTATAAAGCTTCAGGCACATATTGGCAAGGTGATTTTCCATTTGTTTCTCTGTACTTTTCAGTCATTCACAGCAAAACCAACACACAACATTCACTTAGGGAAGTCAACGATGAAAGACTTTTTCTAATCTCAAGTCTGAATTCCTTCAGTGAAAAAAAAAAGATCCAATGACAACAGGACAGATATTTTCAGCATATATGTACGTCAGAAACACAGCATGTGAGCTAAAAGCTTAAGTTTCAAAAACTAGGTGTGCATTTCCATTTTGGAAACACGGCAGGCAACTGTCTGTTATTTATGTAAAGATGCTGTGACTGTGAGTGCAATAATCATTGCGTGTTTAAATGAGATGCATAATTACACGTGTATAGATTTGAGAAAGCATCTTCATGACTAACTTCTTGAAAGTCATATTTTAAAGGCAATTCTTCGATTGTGAAGATGGTTTTGGTGTATTGCATACTCACTTAAATGAGTATTATGTAATGCCAGGCTATTTTCAGCTTCTAAAAGTAAGAGTTCGTGGCCTGAGTTATTTGACAGCAGTGTGTAACTGGAACAGTCATTTAAGTATGATGCTTTGCTGTCAAAATCATATTATTAATTCCTGTGGATGAACAGCACAGCAACTGCATCCACAGTCTATCAGATCTGTGTAAGACTAGCACATGACTGAATAATTTTTATATAGAAACTGACTTGCTTGTTTTTCTTCTCCACTTCTGTAACAGACAGTAATTAATTCATCTCAAGCAAGCCTGTCCATCTGTTGGATGCTGAAACACATTTAGGGCCACTCAGAGAGGTAAGTAGGTGATTTTATTAGGCCTGGAAACATTTCAAACTTTCTTGCATATATTTTTCCTCTCATTAGAGCTGAAATACAATTTCAGATGCAGCTCAACCAAATGCACGAAGTAACTGCTCTCCAGGCTGTTACTGCAGAGAACATTTTTCAGTTATGTAAAAAACAGTAAAAGGAAAGCAGGCCAAACAGAACCAGATATGACAAGGCATAAGGAATAAAACATATACATGTGACACTGAGTTGAAGCAGCAGGACCTTTGTCCTGGAAAAGGGAAGTGATGATGTCTCCTTCTCTTACAACCAGTGTGCCTGACACCAGGCAATATGACAACAGAAATATGTACAGAAACTAAAAGAACTGAGAGAATATCAGCAACAAAATCAGTTTTCTGAGGAAAATGATTATGTCTAAAGGGAAAACATTTCAAATATATAAACACCAGGAAAGATGAGGGATTATACACAATGTGTGACATAGAGTAGATGAAAGGGTCCCATTTTTATAGCTCAAATCTTCATAAGTGAAGAGCATTAAACCACCCGTCAAGACAACGTACCTAATCCAATAATGCCCAGGGTCTCCCCTCTGATCCTGGCAGCTCCAGAGGCCACTTCCCGAATCTGTTCCACGCTCTGTACTCTCGTGCCTTCCCGCAGAGCCTGGTGGAGCCAGGTGGTTCTCCTGTACAGGTTCAGGATGTGGCACATGGTAGAATCTGCCGTTTCTTCTACGGAGGCGGCTGGCACGTTACACACAGCAATCCCTGCAAACAGGGGGAGAGCACACCAGTTGCCAAACATTGCTTACTTTTTTTCCCATTTCACAGCAGTTCAGGAGTATGATGTTTAAAACTACAGATATTTCAACATGCCTTGCACAAACACTAAGTTTCTGACCATAATGGCAGACAGAATACCTGACATAGTAGTTGATAAATATGTGCTAACTTGTTTTTCTGATTTTTTAACTACTACTGTGTTTTTATTTATTTCAAACTAAGGCAAACAGTAAACAGACCACTCAAGCCACAGAAGGAGAGCACTGAAGACGTCAAGATAGTTTAAAACCAGAGTCTTGGTAAGCGTTTTACATTTCCACTGAGCCTGGTGTTTTGAATAGCAAAGAGAAACCTGCCTTGCTTTCAACAGTGTGTTTAATGATCACTGTTTAACTGTGACTTGCCTTTTTCCTGCTGAGCAGATAGGCTCCCAAAAGCCATCTATGCAAGTTACAAAAAGAATAAAATAATTTATAATGACAACAAGTCCTAGAAAGCCCTCACAGGATGACTATGAGTAATTCCAAATCATGTATGGGTAATCATGACACAGGGAGGGACAATCTGTTATGTTTTGCACACGGGCTTGTAGAATTACAACAGAATCCCAGTCCTTTCCTGGTCCCTCAGATTAAAGAGAGAACCACCTAATTGTCAAGAGGGAAATGCAAAATCTGCTTCTGCATGGCATATAAAGGAAATGCCAAATTAAGTCCAAGTTGCTAACAGCTGAAAAGTTACTAATTGAAACAGGTTTAAAATCAAGCAGTTAAGAGTGTTACAGATTTCCACAGAAAACTGGAAGGTAGATTGATTCAAGACTCACAATAAGCCTTTCTTACTTCAAAAAAACCCAACAAACAGATGGGGCAGCAAGTGCTTGCAATTGCATCCAAGTTACCCCATTCTCCTTTTTACCTTCTAGTACTCAATACAAAGCAGTTAAGCAAAATGTTTCCTTGAAAAAATCTGTGTCCTTTTTGACTTGTCTCTCTTCACTCTGTGTACTGCATGTTCTCTCTCTAATCATCAGCTCCCACAAAATGTTTGTCTCTCAGTTCTGCTGATTGAGACAACAAACAGCACACAGTATAATTTCACGGTGGAGGAAATAAAAACCTGTTTTGTATCCTAAAAACACCCTGTTTTCACTGTTTGGGTTTTTACATAACTAAATATTCAGTAAGTCCTCAACTAATAGCACCGTATCTTACAAAGTAAGGGAGAAGAAACATTCTCTTCAATAATAGCAGTAACAATGACATAATAAACTCATACCATATTTATCTACATTTTACATTCAAATGCCTTTACTCTGCTGCCCATAACTTATTTTACAGCTTTCCCTACATCGATAAAAACCATCACAAGGAACCTGCAGAACTATTTTTCTTTCCTCTTCTGTGGAGATAATAATGTCTGCTGAGTCACTGCCCTCAAACTCACAAAAAGATATACCAGCATCACTTGCTGGAATATTAATCCTGGCATCCTGCAATCATCAATGGTAGCAGGAAACTCACACATTTTAAAAATGGGGAAAAAAGCTGGGGAAAAGGTATAAGACTGAAAAATAACATCCCTCTAAGTACATCATAATAAACAGCTGCATTTGCTTATACAAAAAGCCTTTTTCTTGGAAGCAGAAATGCAGGTTTCAGATGGCAAAGTAGATTTAATAAGCGTGTCTCCTAATAGCTGGCATCAACCAAATAATGCTTTAAAAGGAGCTTAAGGAGTTATATTACGTATCTGGGAAGAGAAATAACATACCTTTCTCTCTAATTTCCTTTCTCTCAGGTTTCCTTAGGAAACTGAGGGAACAAAACGTAATTTCTCTCCTGAACTGCAGGAACTTCTTTTTCCCTATTTTTCTCCAAATTTAAAACCAGGGGTCTTTCAAAAGGCAGAGACAGAGTGAACCACAAAAAGCAGCAAGAGAGGGGCAAGGAGATGAAGAGACATTTCGCACACACTCTCATCTCATATCCATCTATCTGTGCTCCCTTCCCTTTCCCCTTTTCTCACTGTTTTCAGTCCTTCTGTACACAGGTTCAACACTGAGAAACGCAGGAGTCATCAGGCATTACCTTCAGTCCCACTTCACTGGAATCCAGCTACACCCACAACTTCTACAGATTTTCTAGTCAACAATTAATAAAGTGGAGAAAAAGCAGATTTTATCCAAGAAACACGTTTTCATGCTTTTTAAGAAGATAAAACTGCTAATGTAAAAATAATGCTTAATAGGAAAATCTGGTAACAACCCCATGTGCCAGCTCTATGAAAAATAACTCAAGAAGTAAGTACAGGACTATGTCAGATCTGTGGTCTAACTCTAAGTTACATTTCAAAAGTGAACCAAAGGTTTTTATAAATAGCAGTTCACTCTCCCATTACCTCCTTGAGATGTGTATTACGTGCACTGGTTCAACAAATGGAAGGCAATTTGTCCCAGTAGTGGTTAGTATTTCATTGCAACCATTTCACCCAAAGTATTAAAATCAGAGATTTTACTCAGTAATCCTTCCAGAATTTACTGGCTTTTGGTAGAGTGGACAATCCTATTTTGTAAATACAGGGATGCCCAAACAGGTTGGATCCTAAATCAGTCTAATCACAACACAGGACCTGAATGATGGGGAATGTGGCCGTTTAGCATTTCATATGAACGAGAATTTCCCTTATCTGCTGTACTCCTCCTCGAAGAACTGTGTGGCTGCACTTGTTATAAGATTGGGTTACAATCCAGCAAAGAGACTTGCAGAAAAGAAACAGACAACAAACCTGCAAAGATCTTCCTCTTATCAGGAATCTTCTCCACAAATCAGACTCCTGACGTTCTCCACTTTCTCCACTCCTGACTGGCCAGAGCCTTTGATCTGTACGTAGGTTTTGGCTTTTGATCTGGGATTTTACCCCAGGCCAATCTCTACACAGATACATATTTTCTGTGTCTCACAACACGTGCCAGACTGGGGCACCAGTTACAACAGGCAGAACACACCCTTGCACACTCTCAGACCTGACCTGCTCTTTCTACCCCAAACAAGGAGTGTCTGGGTTGTGTCTGCTGGGCAAACTACACTGCCATCGAAACAGGTGAGTGTTTTACTATCATGAGCTGATAAACAGACCACACTACAGCTCCTCACTACACACTACACCAGTGGGGTTATTGCTAGGATTCAGCACTGCCACAAATGTTTCTAAGATCATCCCAGAGCATAATGGGAAACATACTTGGTAACCTCAGTCTTGGCAAAAACCTGAAGAAAATCTTTACACCAAGTGGTAGGTTTGTTTACCTGTAGACTACAGGTAAGAGACAGTTTAACCTAAAGTATGGAAAGTAAAAATCAGACTGTTGCTTTTGTTACAGTGAAACATTAAGCACCATCTCTCCATAGCTGCAGTAGCTGAATTTATTCTGAAGCAGCAACAACTGATCCTCCTATAAAATCAGTATTTCTATTTTATGGAGTGGTTTAGTAGTAAATCTCATGCATCATAAATAAGTCTCAGACAGTTGATAACGATCTCATTTTTTATTCAAACAGAAGTAGTATGCCATGGTGATGGAATTATATTTTGTAATTGGATTACAGCAGTAGTAGTTAAAATATACAATTGGGGTAAAAAAGAGATGAAAAATTATGGCCTTACTCCTTGGGTTTATATAGAGGAGGCAGATTGTCAACCTGTCACAAAGCTGTTAATATTATCACTTAATTAACTAATGCTAGTATTTCCATAACGAGTTTTAAACAGCCTGATGAGAAAATTATACAGCTTACATATGATGCTGGCATAAAACACACAGAAAACATTAATGCAAAGATTTAAATGCCATCGGTTTTCTGGAGGTAAGTGTAAGATGCAAAATAAAGTATGTAACAGTCATACCTAAATCTCCAGCAGATTTGATGTCAATATTATCAAAACCACTGCCAATTCGGACAATTATTCGAAGTGCTTTAAATTTCTCCAGGTCTTCTCGAGTTAAAGTGATAGTGTGATACATCAGTGCACCCACTGCTTCATTTAGTACCTACAAATAGAACGGGAGAAAAAACACATTTTATTCTTTTTTCTTTCATAGCTTAATCACTTATACATAGTTTCAGGTGTAAAAACTGTAAAAGCATTAAATCCAATTTTGTTTTGTTTGTTACAGGTTATTTCTCCAAATATCTTTCAGACTCTTGGTAAGTCTTTTTCATCTCATGTCTCCATTCTAGCACGATGGGATCAGCTTTGGAAGAACTAAGTGACCTGTAGTTTGTTCTTATTAAGAGGGAAAAACTCTTCTCATTCTACAGGTGATGCTCTGCAATACCAAGCTCCAAATACAAGTGCCACTGGACTGCATCTGCACACTCAGATGAAGCACAACACAGGAGTGAACACTCCCTGCAAACAGTGAGTATTTTACGCTCAGGCAGCTGACATTCAGCTCTGAATGGAGTTACAGAGCAGTATCTCTTCACCACACACACACCGTGGTTACAGGCATTCACTGAGCTATTAAACCACTTGATACCTGAATAGAAAACATTCAGTGATCATTACAAACCCCTTCCTCCATAGAGACTGAAATCTGTCAGTTTGTACATAAGAACAAAAGTGTTTGCCCCTCTGTTTACTGATACTGCAACTAAGCTCTCACTGAAGGAAAAGTGGATGTCATATGAATTGGTATTAACTGAGATACCAAAGCTGACATTATCCAGAAAGAAAAAATAAACCCTCTGAGAAATAAGAAATTGCAATCAAGCAAAAATGTTGCATAAGAAAAAAAAAACTTCTGAGAGACCATCAAAAAAAGCAAAAAAAAAAGGATATTCAGACCCTGTCACGTTAGGTTAGAGTGCATCCAAACTACTCAAGAGCACCTAAGGGGAAGGGGTGTGAAGAAGGGGATGGGAGCCACAATGCCCAGCAGCTTCAAATTCTGCTACCAAACAGTGACACTGCATCCCACGCAGCTGATACAAGCTTATTTTTCAGAAAGCAGAGAATATTTTTCTCTTTATATGCAAACTGGAGGATTTCACTTCTTCAAAACACTTCTCTGTGCTTCTACCTTCAGTGCATGAGCTAATATCCTAATCGTTCCACAAGACACAAAACAGGCACAAATCATTCAGTAGCTAAGCCAGCTGTAATAACTTCAAGAGATTCCTATGACACACTTCACATGGAAGTTCTGAAGAGGCTCTAAATTTCTTATTCAATAGACTTTTAGGTCTGGTACATGTACAGATTCTGTCATCTGAATTATTTCTGCTCATATGAGCATTGCCTAGGGTACTGCAAGATCAGCAACAATGATCAACATCAATACACATACTTTTTAAAACATTATTGCAGCAAAACACAGTCTTGCACTCAGAGGATTACAAATGTTGGAACTCAAGATCTGCAGCAGTAATGTCTGAAATTAAAATCTACAAATAAAAAAAATTTAAAGAAATACCAAACTCCATAAAAATGAAAGAAAAGCTCTTCTTACTGAATAGTTCATAAAATTATTTATGCTATTTCAACATGTGTTTCTGGACTGGGAACCTCAGTTCTAAGTCAGATAAAGGCCAGAATCCTTTGAGCAGAATTTACATTTACTAGTTAGAGTAAGAACTGCAAAAAAAATTACAAATTACACATCCTTAAAGAATGCAGCTACAACATAATTCAAAGACCAGCTGTAGGCTCTGATCTTATGAAATGATTACACACACAGAGAACTCCTTGATTTTAATGGTACAGCTAAGTCCTTTGCAGATTACATCTATCAGTCCCCAATCAGAAAGACTGCACTCATCAGGACGTGCTACCTTGAGCTGTTACACAGGGTTAATAGAAACCTAAAACAGTTTATTGGTTTTGCTTCTCCAGTGACACTACAGTTGGCATGGACCAAACCAAAAGTCATATCTGAGGCAGCCTGCACAAGCAAAAGCCCCCCTTAGAACCTGAAGTCCCACCTAAAACGCCCTTAGGTTATTTTTGGTCCAACCAGAGCCTAAAAAAAGTTGTTCAAAAATCTCCCAGTTTCAGTGATAGGGAAATTTCTTCAAGCTCAGATGCAGCACCTGTTACTTCAAGCCTCAAGGTCCTCGAGTTCTTCATGATATCCTGGTTGTCTCCAAATAGCCATGTCCTCTGTTCTGTGCTGTGTCACATATACTTTCCCCTGCCCCTCCAAGGCTGCTCTGGATGGCTGTGCTGCAACATCCTCTGTGTATTTCTAAGATTAACAAAAACTGAAGAAGCTTAGAACTTACAAGGACACCCCTAAGGCTCTTGTGACAGCCACACGCTCCTCTCCCAGAGTGGAAAAGGCCAATGGGGTGTGTGTTTTGTGGGTACAAAGCTGCCACTGCTTTAGGATCTGCATTAATCACGGGCTGAAAGACAGCTGAAGCAGCCCAGACATTCGTGCCTTTAAAATCAGAGTGTTTCATTGGGGAAGCAGCTTTTCACTTCATAATCATGCATATTTTATTAACTCAGCCAGTCAAGACCATCATTTGGACTCCAAGAGCACCGGTCTGGACCCATTACACCACATTTTTGGGACCATCTAGGTTATGGCTTGGCACTGGGAGGAGACAGAAAAGTATTGGAAAGCTTGGGAATGTGTTCAATAAAAGGAAAAATATTTCCTAGCTACGGCTTAATGCTGACACTTTCCATTTCCACAGGCAGTTATTTACCCATCATATGGGATATGGAACAAACAGATGCAAATGACAAATCCTTTAGAATTTCTTTTTTGTGACTGAGCCTCTCCTAGGATTATGGACTAGTTAGCAAGGAAATCCACTGCAGCAAATATAATACTCTGCAAGTGTGTATTGCATCACATTAATTTGATAATTTAGTTATGTTACTGCTTTTTGCAAGTGGCAAAAAATGCTGAAAAGGCAGAAAATAATACCAGAAAATCTGAAATTAGAAACAATCAGATTGGTGAATGTTAAGAATGCCACTTAAGAGATTAAAACAACAGTGAAAGTTTCTGTATTTTGAACTATCTGCATAAATTATATTCTCAGTCATTACATACCTTAAATGCACACAAAGAATTTCGGCAAGCTCAGCAATATATAAAAACAAAACTTGACCTAAATCTGAAGATAACACACAAAACTTAAATCCAGCATAAATGTCAACAGTTTCAGAAAATTAAATAATCTTTAGAAAAAATAACTGCATAGGGGCAATTTACTGATAATTTAACAGAAGTACTCCCAGTGGTGGATGGATGAGAGAAACAGGGAGTATATGTGGGTTTTTTCATTCATTTTCCATAACAAGGTTGATGGAAATAACTTTTACCAAGTTCTAGTACAATTGTATTACAAATACATCAACTTGTGTCACTTTGAGTGAGACAACAATCCAGGCAAAAATTCCAGATGAGCCCAAGTCTGTGGCAGTCAGACAACACTCTCACGATCGCTCACGAGGAAACACAACGGGCAAAACCCGGCAGAGAACAAGCAGAGTTAGCCGTGCTCCTCCAACAGCCACTCCTGCTTTTATCACACTGCAACTGTGCTCTTCGGGGAGACAAGAGCAGAGACAAAAGCTGAAACACAGGACATGAGTTACAAATGATTATGTAGCTGATCTGTCCCATTTCTGTGCCTTGTGACTGCCTTCCAGGTAAAGCTAGAGCTTGTTGCAAGCCCCTTCTGCACCCTCTTCCATGAGGTGACAGCCTTTCCCAATCTCAATGGCTTGGACAGGTCTTTCTGATGTTTTTCAACCCCAAAATGACTACTCTGCTTTCAAAACATGCCAGGTCCCCAAGGCTCTTAGGGAACAGATGACACTGCAGCAGGAGACATTTCTATTTCCAAGAATTTAACAAATCCTGAGTATTGACTACACCAAAAGTTGGAATCCTTTTTAAACATCTTCCCATCTATTTTTTCTGCCTTCTTTCAGCACCAGACTGTTCTAGCCATCATGCCAAACATCACATAGTCACCACAACACACAGACCTCATTATTTGGGGAAGAACTCTCAGCATCTTGTTTTACTTTCACAAAAAAAGTAACATATTGTAACATGCTAAGAATGCAATAGCAAGGCCTCCTCCTCTTTGAGTATCTAAAAACATTTCTGGATTTGACTATGAGAGACTGATCTCAGAAGCTTGTGGATCGAATCTTGAGCACAGAAACTAATAGTACATAAAATGCCAAAGTATTTCAACACAAAGACAGAAAATATCTATAAATTACATATTGACTATGACAAGGTATCATAATTGTAAAAACCAGCTTCTAGAAAAATCATCACTATAAAGTGCTATATTTCATCTGGTTCTAGAAACTACAGGGTATTGCATTTCTTGGAGTTTGATGTGTCATCTCAAAAAAAAAAAAATATTCCAGTATCACCAACAGACGAGATATTTTGCACATTTGGGTGGAAAAAACGTACTTTACCAAAACTGAGTAGGCCTTGCCTTATTTAACTTGCAAAAAGCAGCTGCACATTGAATTTGTAACCAATAGTCTGTCACACAGCGAAGGCTGCACAGACTTGTAGCTGCTCTCAAAGCCTCACTTACAACATTGCCAAGGGTCCATGTGAACCTAACACCATCAAAAGCAAAGCCTGTATGCTCAAGTGGTATTTAGTAGCTCTGCAGAACTCTGCTGGACTGTGCTGCTTTACACAAGTTCCTGCTTCTCTTTAGGAGACTATCAGCTTCCTGTTAGGTTCATGTGATCCATGGTGCTGTCAGCAACCCCCCTGTTTCATGTTTAGGAAAGGCAGGTCCTGTCTGACCAACCTGATCTCCTTTTATGATCAGGTGACCTGCCTGGTGGATGAAGGGAAGGCTGTGGATGTGTCTATCTGGACTTCAGCAAAGCCTTTGATACTGTCTCCCATAATATACTCCTGGGAAAG
>JAYRBT010000139.1:67298204-67333146 GCA_036023395.1 Myiotriccus ornatus | reverse complement strand
GGTTGTTTAGTCTGGAGAAGAGAAGGCTTAGAGGTGACCTCATCACTCTCTACAACTACCTGAGAGGAGGTTGTAGCGAGGTGGGGGTTGGTCTCTTCTCCCAGGCAACGATCAGTAAGACAAGAAGGAATGGTCTTAAGTTCTGCCAGAGGAGGTTTAGGTTGGATATTGGGAAGAAATTCTTTACAGAGAGGGTAATCAGGCACTGGAATGGGCTGCCCAGGGAGGTGGCGGATTCTCCATCCCTGGAGGTTTTTAAGATGAGACTGGATGTGGCACTGAGTGCCATGGTCTGGTAACTGTGGGGGTAGTGGATCAAGGGTTGGACTTGATGATCTCAGAGGTCCTTTCCAACACGGCTGATTCTGTGATTCTATGTGCACTTTATTCACCCAGAATACTGTCTAGTGAGGACCCTAAATACTAATACTTAACTTTATACTGTACATAAATACAAAGATTTTACACAAACATAAACAATAGTTACTTGCAGGCTCCTGAAAACACACTCCCTAAAAACCTATATATCCATACACTGCATAAACTACATATATATATATATGATAGTGTATTTCTAGCCTTCTAAAAATAAACTATTAAGAATATATACATACAAATACACATACAACTACAAAATAACCTGCAGAGCCTACAGCAAGCTTTTAAATACTATACTGAAGTCAGTCTTTCAAAGCCAGGATTTACTGACCATTACATGCAGTATAATGACAGAAGTCAATTTGAGAATATAGACTCTGGAAGCATTTTTACTAAATAAAAGGCTTTAATGAAAAATCTTTAACAGGAGTTCTGTGTGTTAACTTGTGTATTAATAAGGGTGAATTGTGTTCCAGTTCAGTTCAAACCTATGAGACAGTACGAGAAGTTGAACATCTATACCCAAGGATCACTATGTCATGTAAGTCCTCGATGACAACACATCATCCCACACAAACCTCTGTCAAAAAACCTCTTAATAAGCACCAGCAACATTCAAGCCTCAATGACCCTTAGAAAAACCTGGTATGGGTAATGAAAGTAAATGTTAGTTGATAACCGACTGTATTACTCGAATCTACCTGAAAGGTTGATGTGTGCTGCCTGCTGGGAACAGCAGCACCTCCACTCTGCTTTTTACAGGGTATGGTTCAGAGGAGACACTGGCACCCTGCTCCTTCCTGTGATGCTGCTCTCGACCTGTAGCACTGTCACTGCAAATTCCAAGAGACGGTGGCAGAAGGGCCACTGAATGCCAGTCCTGGATTTGTACATACCCTTGCTGTGATTGCTGTAGGGTAACTACTTTGTATAATGAGGTGTAACTTAGGGTTTCCTTTTGTTAATGTTTTCAAAGTCTTTCATAAGGAATCTCATCCAAGGCTCATTCAGTGAATTTACAAGGTTTTGGATCAGCTCCGAGGTGCCAAGTTACTCTGAAGTATACATTACTGTTAGAACAAGGCTGCTTCCTTTCAGTCTAGGTTCTTTGAGAACCTAAATTTGATGGAAAACTAAAATGCTTCAACTGCAGCATGAATGTAAACAGCACTGATGGTGTAAACACAAGACTGCAGCTTTACTTCTAAACAAAGAATTGGAAGCTGAAAAAATTATCTTACTTAACCATTGCTGTAACAGGGACAAATCAAAGAGCTGAACAACAGCACCATTCTCAATTTGTTTGTACCAGTTTCAAAACATTTGTTGCTTTTCAGCTCTTCTTTGAAATGGTCTTAGATAAAACTGTCATCAGTGGAATTGTTTCTACATTTAATTCCTATGTGAAAGTGTGATTGAAAAATTTCAAGTCCTTCACTGGGGAACAGGAAGTTGAGCTTTCAATTTTTTTTTAACTTAAAACTAAGAATATAGAAATGCAGTATCACTTTGAAGACAATTTTACTTTGTGTTCATAAAACAGGAGTCAAGGGATCTGACACATTCTACCTCAATCACTGCTAAGGCTGAGGCACAGGTTTACCAGAGAAACTCTTTTCCCACTTCCACCCAAGAAGACTATTCTCTTCAGTGTTCTGGTGAACTGGGTATCACCTTGAAGCTGTAAATCCAGTTGAACACACACATTTTTTTCCCCCTACGTGATGTAGGAAATCACATAATTACAGAAAAAAAGACCGAGCAAATGTACTCAGCTTCAAACAAACTCCTGACTCCTTTCCAGGCTATATATTTTGCTTTACAGACCATTCCTAATCAGTTGTTCTTCCTGTCTTTTCATCTGGGTTTGCAAGAATCACTATTTCCCCTCTGCTTGGCCGAGACATCCATTACCAGTTCTTGCACAGTTTGTTTACATTCAGCCCTCTGGATCCACACAGCACTTCCATGTTACAGAACACACAGCAAAGGTCAGGAAGCCCAAAGAGCAAAGAACTTGAACTCAAAAAAATCTTCAGCAACACAAAGATCTCAAGGGTGTGCTTGAGTCTGTCATGCCTTCAAAGGTACAGAAGTGGAAAGAAGCAGCAATATTGCAGATATCAGGAGCGCTGGGTAGGATGCCAAGGAGCCAAGAAAAGCAGCGAACTGCGTGAATGGCACTGAAAGGAAAAGGAACTGGGAGAAAACAGCAGGACAGAAAACAGAGCATGAGATAGAGAATAAAGAAAGTTGTCCTGGAATGAGGATGGAAGCAAGCTAAGTATTTTTAAATATTTTTTTTGGATGAGCAATTGTGTTTTTGGCAGAACAAACCAAAACACCACGTACACTTGGACACAGTGTTAGATGGTTACTGGGAGAACTTATTTACACATCATTAATTGTAAAATAAGAAGCAGTTTAAGCACAGTGAGTAACTTTTATCAACAGTAATGCAATCTCTAATAAGAAAGAAATTTAAACACTGAAATCTTAAAATAATTTTTACCCTAAATGACAGAAGTTTCCTGATAGGATGCAATGAACCCAGTTCCCAGTTATCCCATGATACAGTTTGGCAAACGTAATGCTCAACTTCACACAGTCATATGCAATATCTACAAAAAAACAGAACTTAGGGGTTAAGGGATAAACACATCTATTGCAGCCTTTCAGACTGGCTTGAAAACAAACTTGTTCTAGGGAGAATGGGAAAACAGCAAACCAACAAAAAATCAGTAAAACTTTACACATTACTAATCTCTGAAGTGTAGTCAGTGTCCTCTAAGCATAGAGTTATTTCAAAACCTTGGATCACTCTTAGTAAATGTCAGTATTCACTTAAGCACTGGCAGCCTGATTTTCAGTATCTTCACCATCCAAGTTGCGTTCCAACGCAGCAGAACAGGGAACGAATGCTTTGACCTGAGATGAAGCAGAGTTCTAATACATTTTATTATTTACCTGTGACTTTAAACTAGTTACTTATTTTTCACACTTTAATCTCCTCAGCCATAAAAAATGATTGAAAAATGAACTCTTGACATAAGGGAGCTGCTACAGAATTGCAACTCGGGCATTACCCAGTTTGGAGAAAAACTTTCTTTACTCAGCACACACAGTAAGGTTTAACAGTATTTGGTAACATCCTGCTTCTGTCACGGCATACAAATGGCATTCAAATCCTCATTACTCTTCCTTCTCTCTGTATGTGTGAAAGTCTACCAGCCTCCTTGCTCCTCTGTGAAAGCAGTATCTAGCTTGTACTTTGCTGTCTCACAAACTGCTACAAATCCCCTTTTCACTAATTCCTTAAAATATCAAAAAGACAGTATTTTAAACCAGTCCTGTCACTGAAACCTTCTCAAGACCAGCAGAAATACCTTCTCCAAGTTCTAAAACGTTCACTCCTCAAATGCCAACTCCTCACACCCTGGTGATCAAGGTTCCACAGCTGCACAAGCTGAGTTTATGTCAGTCCTCACTCTCCAAGCCATCCTTTTGCAGTCTTTCACTCCCTTCCTCCCCAGGTGATTCTCAGTTCATGTCTTTTTTCCCCCCACATTACATTCATCTACAGTCACCCACCTAGGAGTATCAAACAATGTCAATCACCTCTTTCAAACCCCATCCTCAACTTCCCAGTCTCTGGCCTGCCTCCTGCAACTTCAGACTAAGTGCATCTGTATCTGCCACCCTATGAATTCAGTAGCTCTTCTTAAAGACATGAAATACATAAGAAAAAACAAATTTCACCTTCTTCTTTCAGCAAGCTCTTGTCAACACTAAACCTTCTCCTGATTTTCAGTCATCTTGTCTCTCACAATGGGTAACAGCCTTTTGCAAATTAACATCCATTATCAAAATCTGTATTTTAATTAACAGGACAGCATCATTTAGTATGGACAGGAACGTGCACTCATAAAGACAAGAACATTCTAGAAACTGCTTTAAATATGCAACTTCTCATTTTAAAACTTTCTGTGAAAACAATTTTATATTTAGTAAAGCACCGTTCCCAAATAAGGTATTATACAAACAGTACTAAAATAGAGATATTTCTTTAATGTAACTCTAAAGATAGTTGAAAAACAGCCATTTTTTATTGCAGATGAACA
Source organism: Myiotriccus ornatus (assembly GCA_036023395.1). Lineage (NCBI taxonomy): Eukaryota > Metazoa > Chordata > Aves > Passeriformes > Tyrannidae > Myiotriccus > Myiotriccus ornatus. The sequence goes on along the minus strand of JAYRBT010000139.1, from coordinate 67,328,647 downwards.
GTGAACACTTTTCAAACAGAAGTGAACAGTGCTCAACACTTCATAAAACTGATCTTAAAGTCTATGTTAAAGTAATACAACACCATGATAATGAATTAACGTTTGTGGGTTTTATTGCAGAAATTTACTACGTGGCAGAACAATGGCACTTTGAAAAACCCAAATGTTTTAGGACTGCCTCATCCTCTGGAAAAATTAAAATCTTGTTATGGCAATGTACTGATAGCTAGAGAAAATATTCCTGATTTATTACTGAGCTCACTGAGAATGAATTACTTTTGTACAATGGAAAGCAAAGGACACAAGATCATAGAGATCAGCAACAGATTACCAGTGTCACTCATCAGATATTTAAATGCTCTTCCGAAGCTACAATTTGAGAGACACACACTCACTTTCAGGATCTGAACAGTTTCATTTACTACACTGATAACAGAAGACACTCGGTGTTTCTAGACCTGGCATTTATGGCACACAAGAATTCCCCATTTTTGATGCACCAGAAGTGAACGATGTTGATTTCAGTAAGCAAAGCATAAAACTATACAGGTGGTGCAGTTGCCAATGTTATAGTGTTCACGTGAAGAGGAGACTGCTGTTATCTACTAATAAAAGCGGAACAGCATTTATATTACTTATTCTCCAAGTGTCATTTAGTCCTTGTAAATGGAATCCAGCTATTTCATGTATTATACTTCTGACAGTGGTGCGAGACAGGAAAACAGTAAAATGAAAGCAACTTTTCAACATGACTGAAAAGAAACAGAGAAATAAGGCATTCTAGCACATTTTAACTCTTGATATATAATAAAAGAGAACTTAGAAAAAATATTGGGTTGAATATTTCTCTAAATTAAAAAACTGAAATATAGTCTTTAACCCTATAAATTAAGCTTTATTTCACTAAAAGCCCCCAACAACATCTCTGCAGTTCCAGCTATGAATGAAGACTCAGAAGTTTTCACTAACTTGCACGTGTTCTCACATTAGGTTCTCATTCACCGCATTTTCCACATAAATTTTGAGTTAGCATTTGTTTTGAAACCCTTCTGCAGTGACCACTCGCAGTGCACAAGGCTGCTTAACCCAACCTGCACAATTTCTGGGGTAAACAAAGAAACTACAAAGTCCCCCACACAGACAATCCGATACTGGGATTTGTCTTTCCTGACAAAGGCTGAGTAACAGAAATGCTTCCAAGGAGCATTTCAAAATGCCATGCAATAATATTTTTCCCAGAACTCTCTCCATGAAACTAATTCAGTAGGTAATCATATGGACAACATCCAGCCAAAGGTACACTACACAAAGGCAGTACTTCAGCATACAGACATTTGAATCTTTGTTTCATCATCATATTTCATGACCTATTGGAAATGACCATCAAGTCACTCACTGAGGTGATCAGCCAGTAACTAAAATGCAACAGCTGACCACGAAGTCAGAGCTGACACAAGACTGGATCTGATCCGAATCGTCAAAACATCTGCATTTTTCCCAAACACCTCAATTACGCCTCTGGAATATTACCTTTTCGTGAATTTCTTGTGTAGACTGAGCATCACAAAACGCCACTGTGGCTACATCCTTCAGAATAGGCATTTCTACTGTACAATCCCTGCCATCCAGCAACGCTACCAAGGGGCGCGGGTGCATGGGCCCGTTCATGATCGGAGGTCGAATGCCTGCAAGGAAACAGAGAACACTCGTTAGTCAAGCCATGCAAATGTAATTAAAAAATAGGTTATGGCTAGTCTGTTTATTCTGATGGCAGAAAAAGATTTCAAGGACTGAAGCTAATAAAACAGGAACAAGTTCACACTCAGCAGTCAACCCAAACATGGAAGACATAAGGAAAAAATTCCATGGAGATTCAGGAGGTTGAACAATGAATGATGGATAAAACCACTATGGAAATAGTATATTTGTTTTTTAAAGATATATCCTTACTGCACTATTAAGAAGTGTGTGTGCTATCTTATCCATGTTTTGATTGGATTCCACACCTTAGTGAGCTCCAGACAGAGTGAGAAATATCTTGTCCAGGCTTGCAAGAGTGTAGCTTATGGAATATCATAAGCAACTCAGTGAGGATTTGAGAGTTCAATTTACATATATAATGATGATTCTGCTGAGACTAAAATTTAACTGAGAAAAGCCTACAACAGCAAAATGTTGCATTTACTGAGGATCCACTGTCCAAGTTTACAGGCTAATTACTCATCTATGTAGGTCTGCTAAGACTTAAAAGTTTTACAAAACAGTCCTATATAGCTTAGTCAAACACATCATACTTAATCCACTATTGAATACTCTTATAAAACATGAACAAAAGGTCTCTCCCTAAACCAGCATCATGCTTGGAACATTGTGGAGTGACAAAGGAATCCACATTAAGTATCTGGGGTCAGGAAAATCAGTCCGAACTGCAGACTTCACTTACATCCTCTTTACAGAGTCTTGAAATGAAAAGTAATCCTTAAGATAGCTAGAGAGCATCTTTTTAACAGTGTAGATGGGATAAATACACAACAGTACTCAGTGGAATAATATTAAACCAGGAATAATATTAAACCATTACACTTACACAAAAGTAGTTGAGCGTGGGCGGTAAAAAAAAAAAAAAAAGAAAAGGACTTCCTGAAGAGATAAGGAAAACCAAAACCAAAAGTATATGGTGGATTTTTTTCCTCTTTTAAAATAAGAAGTTTTAAACACTGCAAAGTGAAGCAGGCTAGATCTTCCTTATATGCAAATATCAACATATTTTTGTCGCAATGGGAATTTTAAAACATTGCATATTTCCTCGATAATCCAAGCTAGTCCAACAGTAATGCAAATGACAGAAGTTCCCCAGTTAACCTCTACAAGCTATCCCTGTATCTTGAGTCCCAGACTGGGTCAGAAAGCAAGCCCTGAAAGACCGGTATCTGCATTTTAAGTGGATGGAAAATTATTAGAATCCCAGCTGTACAAGGTATCTGGTGAAGAAAAGCAGCTGCTGGGAAGAGAGATTTTCACAAGTCAACAGAAGCAGCTCATTAGTCCCCCACTGGGACCAGGCTCAGGTCTGGGCTGAAGGAGTATAGCCAAGGAGACTCCTGCCCTCACAGTCCAACCTTAACCCATAAACTCCATGTCCACCCCTAACTAAATCAGGATGACAGCCCAGCCCTATTAGATTCTGGTAATTAAGTTCCTCAGGCATAAAAACTGTTTGAATAGGTAAAGAAGACAGAACAAGAGTCACTACGTTCGGCTCTTCCCTGTTCTAGTCACAGTCTCTCCCAACATCTGATGATGCCAAAGGACTGACCCTGCAGTGCTCTCACCATAGCACAGAGGCACTGAGATGTGAAAAGTACTCACCAGCAAAGTTTTCCATGAGTACAACACCCATGAAAACTATGCTCTGTTGTAAGAACACCCACTCCTAACCTCTACTGTGATAGACATGCTTAGAAATGCTTCTGGTACGCATATTCTTTCAGTAACATCCAGCCACTAAAATTAGATGAGAGCCTTTTAAATATAATTTTTGAAAAGTGCACATCCTGTTAACTTCCTACTGATACCTGTTTGAACCAGAAATGGTCACATAACCCTTATATAGTAATTTTTAGTATACAAACCACACATTAATAACGTGATACGTCAGGAACACAACATGAATATACAACAAAGCTACAGTTACCCAGAGAACAATTACTATCCTTTAATGGGAACTTAATTATAAAACCCCACATTAAATTTACTTTAAAAAAAACCCCTAAGATAAAGCATGTTATAGACTTGCTCATGTTTCTTTCAAAGCAGTATATGTAATAGCATTACCTAAAATGCAATTAAGTGTTGAAACAAATGTAAAAATGACATTGCAAGTCCTATTCATTTTGTTTAAAGTAACTGTGCTCACTTTAGAGCTCAAATGTTATGGTCATTGTCTTGCCAGTACAGAAAAGGCAGAACTTCAATGACAAGTCTGAATGCTAACTAAAATTTAAAAAAAAAAACAACAAAAAAACAAAAAACCACAGAACTTTTGATACTCACGTCATTGCAGATGAATGAGGAAAAAGATGGCACAGAGCTACAAAAACATGGCATAGACCTACAACTGAAACACCTCTGTCAACAGCAAAACACATACAGTCCAAACAAAAAATACGAGATTAAAAACTCTCACTTCTAAGAAACGCTTTTCTGACTAGAGGAATCTCAGAAAACCATGAAGTGAAACAGCACAAAACACAGCCCTTTCAGATAATGATTTCTCTAAAATACACAAAGGTGTGGTCTGGTTTTGCCCTCACACCAGTGTATCTAAAGATTTCAACCAAGTTACCTGTGTAACATCAGTGCTAAGTGGAATACCAGACTAAGCCACAAAGCACAGAAACAGAAGTCAAATACAACTACAAGGACAAACCCTCCCCGAGAGACAGACTTTTGTGTCAAAAGTCTCCAGAATTCAAATACATCCAGTGACCTTGACCACGAAAACCCTACAAACCTTTGCTTGCCAAAATCCTTTCCGAACTTCAGCACAGACTTCCCGTTGCACAACCCTTCTGCCTAAATATCCTGTCTCTGAATCGCAGGCAATAACTCAACACTTAAGTAAACTCGCAGGAACTTCATCACAGTGGCAGCCACTATTTAACGTTCCCATTCGGAGAGATGCGGCTTCACTATGAATCAGAACCTTCTGAACAAAACCCTTCCTTTTTCACCACTTACATATGTTCTGCCCATTTCTTATCTAGAAATGTCATCCTGCCCCGTGCCTTTGGCTTTGCAGCAGCCCCTCGGAGAGGCAGGAGAAAGCAATGTGTATTTAAGAGCCGTATTTCCCATGCCTGCATTTACAGTAAATCATGCAACTCTGTGCCAGAGAGAAATAACTGTAGAGCAGTCAGAAGTGACATTCAACACCACAAATGTGAAACTAATTTAAAGAAGTAATTTCACTTAGTTGGCTTATTTAAGTATATGGCATTGCATTTCACATTACACAGATAACAAAAATTATACCATCCACCCCCACATCCTATAATCTTTCATTATGGGAAAACAATCTCAGTTTATCCTAACTCAAGACTTTCAGGAACCCCTACCAACCTGACATTTCTTAATCTGAGCTTGATTTCCAGGGTCATGAATTCGATTTCTCAATGCTTTACAATCTTCAGTATTCTGAGGCAAAATAGCAGCCTGTCATTCCATCCTCATTTCCATGTCTTTAATTTTTCTTGCAGCCTCCTGTAATCTTGAACCAAAGCTTTTAAACTTCTTATCCACTGCAACCTCTGCAGCCTGGATGGCGTTCAAATTTTTACTAAAAATTAAACACAAACAATACATTAAAACAACATTAAGGGTCTGACTCGTGCTCACAGAAGGCAGGAAACTCGAAGTTTAAAGCTTCTCACTGCATCTGTACCCTTCCCCCTTTGGCTGCTGGCTTTCCACCACACCTGCTGTGCTGCCACAGGCCATTAACATACCAGGGGAAGCAGCAGAGTGTTTAAGGCACACAGGGCACCTTGCTCAGGACAGCAGGTGTATTGTACATACACGTACCTGGAACAGGCGGCACCGCTCGTGCGGCCGAGGCTTCGCCCGGGTGAGCAGGGATCCAGGGACAGTGTGTGATCTCCAACACCCCCCCTCCCCGTGCTGGAGGGCCAAGCGCTCCAGTGAGTACCAGAGATGGAGTGAGAAGCCTTAACTCTGATCTTGCTGGTTTTGCTGGGTCTAAGTCAGGCCCTTAAGGTTATCTAAATGTATTTATGCAAAAACCCAAAGTTTTCCCGACAGTTCTAATCCAGCTACTACTTTGGGGTTTCTGCCCACTCCTCCCCCCAGTATGGAAGTAATCTGGTGGTGAAGCTCTTGCCCCAGTAACAGCTACTGTGCCAGTGAGTGCTGGAATTTTTCTAAATCAATTCCAGGTATGAGGTGCACAGACAGACAGAGCAGCTCTCCGTTATTCACCATACGAATAACAAACAGCAGAGTGCCCTTGCACAGCTGCATTCTGGACCAGCTCTCTTGGAAAGAAAAACCTATCAAAACCTCAGTCTAGTCCAGCTTTTATGGCGGGGGGCGGGGGGGGGGATCAACTTGGAAATTAAAAAAATCAGTTTTCAGCTGCAGAACCCTGGAGGAGGACGGCCCCATGCGCAAGCACTTCAACTGACTGCGGGGCCCACAAACAAGAGGATCAGTCAACTCGCTGTCCTGGTTTGCAGCCAAAACAAGAGAGGAAAGGCCATGAGTTATCCTACCTCTATACCTCTGGCACCACGAAGACGGTGCCAATGATCAGACCAAAATCAGAACGACAGGCAGTTTTTAAAGCAGAAAGAACAGGAACTACCTAAGCAGTATAGTGTCCTCACCGCTCCCAAATCCAGCCTGTACCTCCTGTTGCTCCTGAAGCAAAGGTGATTATTTGGGCTACACTCCAAGGGGGATGAGCTGAAGCCAATGCCATTAGGCATGCTCACGACTGGAGGGTAAGAAAGCTCTTCCTGACATACTCTAGGCTGTTAAAATGTATTTTAAACCTTTTGTAAAACAATCTTTCATGTGACGAACTGACAGTAACTGAAGTGATCACTGCACAAATAGCAGGGGCTGTCACCGCTTGCTGACATCAGAAAACAAAACAAAATGCAATAAGCAAAGCTATTAGGATTAATGATGATTAACAATGTCATTTTCATATTTTTCTGGTGCTGATTAACGGAACATCACTAGGATCAGGAATGTCTCACATAAGGCATACATGCTAAATTAACTAAAGGACATGGTCAGGTTTGTAGGCCCAAAATTTGACCTACCTTTCATTTTCTTAAATCTGTTTGCAAAGTCCATGTAATTCTTTAAATGTGTTTTCCTTTTTTCAAAACAAATGCTTCAATTCTTTTTTCTGAAAAATACATCAATGCCAAAAAGCACAACACTTATCAGTAACCCTATAATGACAAACCAACAGGCACATGAAATGGAGGAGAGCAGCCTGGCAAAGGACAGTTGTCATGTCTCTGGGGATTCTTACAAATGCAAAGATTAAATAAGCAGGAAAAAATCCCTCAACAATGTCCTTTTTAAAGGATTTGTGTTACAAAACTTTCTTTATACACTGTAAAACAACAAAGTGATTTACGTTTTTAACAAATGCAAACTACTGAAAAATCTAATCAATATTTACAAAAACAGGAGCCAAAAATGACAGGTTGGATGTTCAACTGATTTACAGCCTTGCACATGTAGCATGAGACTAATCCCCTGTGGCATTTACCTTTACTTTATATTCTTACCTAGGTGTAAATTCAGTGAGAGCTGTCATTTATTTACCATAAACCCTCAAAAAAATTTGCATGTTTTTCAAAACTAAATGCTAATATTAATGCAAGTAAAGAACGAGTTGTCAAAACAAACAAAAAATATCCTCCTCATAACATGAACACAGAAGCTGTTATGAATTAGGTCTGCCAATATGCACTATTAAAATTCCTAGAAACATCATACTTCAAAAACATATTTTAAGGTTCCTGACCTATCATGCATTTTTACACTTTGGACTTTGTTTCGAGAGTCTCCTTGTTTTGTGCCCCATGAACTCAAGTGACATTGAGATTCAAGGTAGGGCAAAACTCTGAGAGCAAACAATTAGAAACAGATTTTAAAACACAACGCAGGTACAAGGATCAGTAAAATGGATGCAAGGAAAACAAGAGCGCTTACCAGCCTTCAGTATTTTGATATTCAGCATATTTAGATGCTGAATATGCAACACAAAAATCTCCTGATTCCACCAGAATCTGAGCCAACACTTTTTGCTGCTGCCTTCAAGACAAGCAGGATGTAATCTCCCATGATTTGGGATGTGGGACTGGAGGGGAGCACAGGGGAGAATAATCTTAAATAAAGAATACCAACATGGGCCATGCACAAAAATGTGACAGCCACCTCTGGAAGACTGCATTACTTAGCAGATTAAATTTAATTTAATTTCCTTTTTTCCTCATGTCATTTAATGCTTCTAACTACGTTTCCTAAGATTTTTAGGAACCTGCTGCAAGGCTTATTAAAATTTATAGGAACAATCCCAAACTGATTTTCAAAGGAACAAAATCTGGACTTCACAGTTCAAACATGAGAGAAAACTGAGTTATAAACTTGACTTGAAGCACGTGTTCAGTCCTTGTGGAAGTCCCCAGGGCTCAGAGGTTAAGGCTGAGCACACTGAAACTTTACTGGAAGAGCAGAGCACATGAACGCTGTTGGCGCCTATGCTTTTTATTTACCCAAACTCAGTAAAAACAAGTCATCTTCCTTCTTTTCTTTTTAATTTGCAAGAGACCAAGAAAAATACAAGTGGTTTCCTGTGCTGTGTTGACCCACTGATGTGCAGAGCAGTCACACCCGGCTGCATCCTCCTGGTAACCGTGCAGGTTGAAACGCACCCAGCGCTCCGCAGGACACTCACAGCTCGTGCCCTCACACAAATGTAAAACCATCACCACTGTCATTACCACCCTGGCCCTCACACTTCCACGGTACTTGGATTTCCGCACACATCCCAGCATTATTTCACCACCTGTGAGAAATGAGCCTGGGTACCCAAAGCCATCACTCCGGCAGGAAACACGAAGGCCTCAACACAGTGTTGGGAGACAGTGCTCTTACCTTGATTTTCCCTTTTGGTACAATCAAAACAGAATGACCCAGTGATTTCTATTTAGAAAAATTCCACATTTCCCTGCTGTTACTGGAACCTGAATCACGGTTCGTCATTATTTTCCCACACTCACAAAGCAGGCAAAATTGCCATTCTTGGACATTATTCTGACAACTGCGAGGATACGGGTTTCTGTTTTATTTCTTAAACGGTGTTCCCTAACCAGTCTTTTTTAAATATCTAGTAATTTTGCTGTTATTTGTCTAGCATCTGTCAGTGTCCACACAAAATCCTAAGTGCCTGTCAAGGTACAATAAAACAACAGGTCCCACAAGGCACATCTTGAAAGCCTGTGATCAGAAATAAAGGTCCGATAAGGGGAAACAAAATCATCTGGCAACATTTTCTATTACTACACATGTACTTCTAACTTCCACAAGAAGACTGGAAGTATTTCACATCTGTCAAAAAATTACTCAAATTACATATTTGGAGCATGCTGTAATGATATGCCTAATCTTAACTAATACTTTTCAAAATAAGACTGAAAACAATATGAATCACACCTATTTAATGTCAAATAAACAAGCAGTAACAGCATCAAAAGCTATGATAAAATGTTTTAATTTTCTATCACCACTTACAAAGCAAAACACATTACAAGATTCAGTAACAACTGTATCAAGTACCAAAGCCAGAAAGACTAAGTATCTGCAATAAGACACACAAAAACCAATGTTGCAGAAGCGCTGCCTTCAAGTAACACACACATGAAAGTAAACTCCAGAGAAAAGCAAAACATTTTTAAGGACTGAGCTTTCCCTGGATATGCAGCATCTTAGTGCCTTCCACAGTGAATATTTCATAGTTTCAAATATTTTTAGCTTTATTAATTAATAAGGAAGGAGGGAGGGGAGATAAATAAATAAGCAATGGTGGAGCTGCCCTAGCTGAGTTCACTCCCATCAATCCCAGCTTCAGTGAAATTCTGGCTAAGGCTGCCAACTTCTGTTACTTATTCCATGAGTTTTACAGTGACTGTGGAATGCCCCTGCCCACACATGCTGTGGCAAAAGCCACAAACTATTTGGTAACTTACAGGAATCACTGCAGGGAGCTGGGGACAGTCCCTACAAATTAAGAATCAACGAACTTGAGAATTATGACCCTCAGTAACCACGTCTGCCATGACTGTGGACATCAATTTCCCAGTTATTGACGGGGCAGCTTCTCCAAAATAAAGAACTGAAGGCACGAATCGAGTCTGCATCACAAATGTTCCCACAGCTCACCATATGCTGGGTGTGTATCAGAATACACCTCCACCTTCATCCTCTCCCAGGACAACCACGGAGCAGGCTGATTATAACAACTGGTGGGTAACCCACCCTGACACACTCCCAGCCTCTAGTTTAAAATACAACTGAGCTTATATTTCAGACCATAAATTTTATAGGTTGGTGGGTGTGACTTAAAAAAAAAAAGGGGGGAGGGGGGGCAAAAATTCCTGCTGGCGGTAACTGGAAAAACAATCTGCTTCAACAATTGCACTAGGAGCGGAATGATTAACTCCCCCAGCCATTCCAGTAACAATACAGATCATGCCAAGACTTACTAAAACACTTTCCACGGAAGAAGCGGGACTGGAGATTTTCAGGACAACGTTTAGAATAAATAACACGAGCCCAGAACAGGTTGGCAAAACAGGGCTGTGCTGCACATGAAGGGAAGTACATCAGTGGTTCGTCCCCTTGCTCCTTGAGCCATGTACTCACTACAAAGCTTGCAAGCATTGCTCTCTCGCTTTAAATCAAGTTATCAGAACTGCCATCTTGGCTGTGATCTGGATAAAAGCTGAACAGCCACATAACGTTAATTTAAAATGAAACTCCCCTAAGGAATGACTCTTGATCTGCCTGTAAAGTATTATGTATTTGAACTACGTAGGAAAAAAGAACAAAACAGTAAATTGTTCCTCCAAAAACATTACTCTTACAGCCAGTTATTTTGTTCCACTAGGTTTGGGGTTTTTTTGTTTGCTTTGTTTTAAACCACTGCCTGAGCTGCAAATATGCTTTGGGATAAAATACCGCTTTTTAGGCATTGTCAGTGCAACCACTTTCAGAGTATTAATTTCACATTATGTTTTAAAGACACTGACAAGTATTTATTACAACATAAAATTCCTGAATGTAGGCTGCACTAATGGCTACTCTCTCTCTGTGCTTCTTATATTTTAGATGCTGTACAGGATGCTGTCCCCAGGAAAGAAACCCAGTAACCTGAGCAGAGCCAACATCAAAGGCTTCCTTTATTCTGATCCCAAACACCAAAAGCAATTTCTCTAACAGCACACCTGTACTTTGACCCAAGAACGTTAAACTATTACCTGGGACACTCCTTATTTTCCTTATCAGAAAGTCTGAAGACAAGCAAGTGTGGGGCCTTGGATAATCAAATTAGTTTCACAAGATTTAACTTTTTTTTTTTTTTTTGAGGTCAGTAGAACACGTTCGAATGACACTAAAAATAACAGCACGGAAATATTGTACATATTGAACACTGACATCTCCAATTTCTTTCTAACTCCTGAAACTCTTTTTTTTTTTTTTTTTTCTTTTGGTATTTTGGGAAAGCAGCAAATGTGATTCACCATCCTCTCAGCTGAACATCGTGATGCTGTATGTGTCAGCAATCCTTACAGTGAAACAGCAACAACAAAAAAAACGTGACTCTTGTTTAGGGATGGGAAGAAGGGAGGAGAGTTGGGTTATGACAAACAGCTAAAAAATTTTTAAAAAACCAAATATATATAAATGCATATACATAATCCAGACTTCTAAGATCAGCATACTTAAAACAGGTCAATTCAACACAGCATTAAGGTTTCTGGTAAACGAGGATAATAAAATGCCTCAAGTTACACTTCATTATGTTCTTCTGAAAACCAAAGCACTTCTGACAAACACTGAACCTCTGCAAAGGGCTCCTTAAAGCTCTTTTTTCTCTCTCCCTTTCTGGTTCCTCCCACAGCCACCGACCTCTGCTGTTCTCTGTCAATATTAAGGAAATGGATGATGATGATTACAAACTAGAGAACAGTGCTGTTGTAAAATGAGAAAATTTGGAGCATAATGAAATCAAAGTCCTGCACCTCCCATCCAGGGTCCTCTGCAGCCGAATCAAGCTTAAATAAACAGCTTTTTCTGAAAAGATACTCATTTTGAAGGTAAGCAAATAGGATGTATAAAAATGACAAGCTCACTGAGAATGGGCCAGTAACAACAGCCCAAGTGCCAAGTAAAACAGGCAGTTTAAGGTAAAAGCTGGATTTATATTATCATGTTACATTTAATCATAATATAACCAAAGGGTATGATGTAAGAGAGCTGTTCTACTGAGCTTTTCTTCAAGTAGAGATTTGAGTCTCAATTACAAAGGCTCTGGTCCCAGCATCACAGTTTGAGCTGTACTGAAAAACAGAGTTAAAATTGGGAGTTATTCCCATGACTTGATGAGAGAAGCAAAATATTTCTTCCCACACATACCACATGCTAAAGGGGTTTAGGAAAGGTTTTTGAACATTTTGAGATGCTTGCCACTGAACTAGTGAAAAGTCAGAAGTGTTTAAAAATGACCCATATTTGCATTTTTTCACTAGGCTTTATAGTTTCTTTTAGTCTCTGCAGTTTAAGCATTTTCCACTTGAAAAGAATATACTCACACACATTAAAATGCTTTACAGATAATTATAAATTTTTCAGGGCACAAATCATGTTCTATCTCTGTGAATTGCATGAAACATTTATCGGTGCTAAAAACATCCAATGTAGGGAAGTATTATGAAAGGAATTATTGAATCCACTATTAAGAGTTACAGAATCTTAAGCCAAAAGGGGACCTTCACTCTTCACACAGATTTCTTGCCAGGTTATCTCTCCGACTGTGTATTCTTGGTGCGATTGAGTGCTATTTTTTTGGAAAATGAATTCACTACTTCATTTCCCCGTAAATTAAGTTAGGATGTCAGTTTGTAGTTTTGTTCCAGCCTTTTCTGTGCATGTTTTAGCTTAGAAACATAAACTCGCTCCAGCTCCCGTGTCCTCCAATCTGCAGGCAGAGGCACTTACAAAATCTGCCCACGGCACGTCTGTGCGTCACACAAATGTCATCTCCCCCTCTCCCAGTGACAGCCTTTGACTTGTGCAGCGCCACAGATCGTGAAAAACAGACAGTTACAAAAAAGGGACCCCTTCTGAAACAAAATATAGACTGAAAACAGTCTGAGAAGCAATTACGACGCTCTGGTTTACACTCGATTTGATGCTTGATTTTTACTCGATTAGTAAAAAATTCCCAAATAAAGAAACCTCGCTCCATGATTTTTCTACATTTTGTGAAACTGCAAACAGGAGGGATGCCAGTAGCAGGATAAACAGCAGCATGCCGAAAGGCTGCAGGAGCACTGTGTTTCTGAAAGCAGACAGGAAACACTCAAATTACTTGGAATTTTATCATTCTAAGATAATCAAACAATCATCGAGCACATGCAAACCAAGCTCCAAACGTATCTTGAAGCTCATTCTGTTGTTCAGAAAATGGACATGGCATAGAGAAAGACACTGGAAAACGACTCTGATTCCTACTGCCTGTGATTTCTGAAAAACTGGGAGAGAATGGCAGCTGAGTGCTTGCCCAGTGCAATACAACAGCTATCAGATCACTCCCAGAAACCAGTATGACTATTTTTCAGAACATCATGGGAGAACATGAAACTCGTCCCTTGCACTTGGGATTGAGATACGACAGAGTAACAGGTCTCCATAACACATTATTTTCCTTTTTTTTTCTGAATGGAAGGCAAACCAAACTAGTGCAGGTGTATCACTGTAAAAGTAGAAAACTAAGTTATATTTCTGCTCCCTAACTTTGGTTACTGCCACCCTCTTTTTGCTTATTAGGTTCTTTGACAGCACAACTGTTATTTCAGAGGAAACTGGAGCTCTTAAAATATTTTTTTCAGATCAAGCTTTTCATTCTTTCTGCCCCTCCTCAGTCAGGACTATCAATCCCAGTTACAAAAGGAAGAGGAAAAACAAGTGCTGAAAAGAACAAATGAGATCTGAAAAATAACTCTCTGTGGTGAAAATTGTACATCCCCAAGTAGCCCAGGTGAGGGTCATTTATTAGGTCTGCACTGTAAACCAGGTTAAAATAAAGTACCCATAAACAGTGAATAAGCAGGTGTTGGTCAACGAGCTAAATGCTTTAAGAGGAAACTCCACCTGCGCTTTCTCATTTTTTCTGAAAAAAAAAAAATTAATTAGCATTATTTCCTTATAAAGGCTACATCACACAATACATTGTGAAATGTGACCCTCAAGGGCTTAGACAAAACACTCAGTCAGAACTATATGTTCCTTAAAGCGTGTTCAATACTTCATATAAAGATAATTAAACTGTGATGTCAAAAATATTTAAAGGACAGCATAATTAGTAGCTTAATTCTCTGAGAGGTCTGACAAGGACTCACAGCAGAGTATGGGAGAGTTTTTGATTGGGAAGCCTTTGATTTCAGTGAGTAGTCTACCCAACCTGTGGAAAAATTAATTCAAGAAGGACACCAACCACACACAACAATCTGGTTAAAGAATTAAAAATACGTAGAAAGAGACTGTGCTTGTTACTGAATATTTCGTTCCAGAGAGAACATGAAAGAAGTGATCAATCTAAGCCAGAAAAGTGGAAATTCAGCATGGGGATTAAGTCAATTAATAGTGGGAGTTTTATCCTCAATGTGGTTCTCACTGCTGCCCTTCCAGAACCAGGAATGCCACTAGGCACTGCAGGGAAGGCTGGGGAGGGAAAAAGTAGTTTAGTGCATCTTCTCTCCAATTACTCTGCAAATACACCAAGAAGATGAAAGGGTGGGACCCATTTATTTTTCACTCTTCTCTGTCAACAGACCCACTTGTTTACAAGAGAACGAGGGTGGGGGTAGATGGGAGCAATGGTTTTAGTCTGCATGATGAGATATCGTCACACAGGAAGCAGCACGGCCCAACTTTTCACAGCTGCATCATGGCAAGTGAAAATCTGATCTGGAAACTGCCCTAAAAAGCCCTCGTCTGGTGCATTAAACTCTATTTCTCAGCCTCTGAGAAAACCACTTGCAAGTAACTACAAGAAAGCTCTGAAGAGTTTCAGTAGAAGAGTTTGGCACAAAACAAGATATTTCTTCTCCGCCGAAGTTTTTAAATAGTAAACATCAAAATGTAGGGGTTACACCTATAGGGATTTGTTTGTTTCATTTTATAGTTATTTTTTTTAAAAAAACTGTCCAGAGGGAGTGAGCCAGATGGTTGCTGAGTAATACCGTGAAATTCGTAACACAGGACTAGTGGCATGAACAAAGAATTTCTAATCTGCAGATCTGTAGTTGTTTTACTGAAATTTGCCAAATCCTGCATAGACTTATGCTTTTTAATTTGAACAGTGTGTACTTTAACTTAAGAAATAAAGAAAAAGCAGTGCAGCACTACACCCAAAGAGGCCAGATAAACTGATTGTTTATTAAATATGTAAAATGGAGTTATGAGCAGCACCGATTGAATTTGTCTGTTCTGCACGCTCTCTATCAAGTGATTAGTGAAACGAAGTGCCTGAAGTATAAGCCAAAGTAAATGATTTAAAATCTTATTTTTATTCTGCATATCCAGTCTGTATAAAGCTCTTCAGACAATGGTCTGTAGCTGTTAGGAATGAGACTGAACCTCATCCTAAAGAACTCGAAAGCAACTACACTGAAGGTGGTCTGCTTATAGCAGGTCTTAAATTAGACAGTTATCTCTACTTAAAATAGTATTTATTCAGATACAGTTTCAAATCTCTAAAAATGTGAACAAACACTAATAGTCTAACTATTCTTCACGAGGATGTGTGATAGCACTTCTAGTTCTTCTCCGAGCAGCAGTCGCTGCCACAGACCATCAACATCACCACGAATGCTGCTGCAGTGACCGTAAGCACAGTCCAGAAGTTGATTTCTGACAGTACCGAAGTATTTCAGAAACTTCAAACTCCTCTAACTAAAATCACAAAACAGCTATGAAAGCATTCCCCTACTTTCGACAGTACTGATCAAAGCAGATCTCCAACCTCTTCCAAGGGAAATGCAGCAAATCCTGAAAAGAAAACAGGCCATTCTTCCAATAAAAAAAAAAAAAGAACGGGAGGGGTAATGTCACTAAATACATTACTAAAAAAAAAAACCAACTAATTGAGCGTTGTGATTTTGCGTTGTTGAGAAGTATCACATACTTCTGGGCTTAAATGAATATTTTGTGTTAATCTTTCGTTTCACTGATTTTGTGAAGTTATGCGTATAAAAACAATTTTTATATGAAGTACTGTCTTCATAATACAGTGCACGTGATGGAGGAGTTACTTTTTCCTCTGTTAAAAGAAGGAGTACATTTTCCTCTCTAAGACAGAAGGAAAGATAATTTACATTGCATCAGAAAGCATACAAGTATTAATGATTGGGAATGATGAAGAACATAAATGGCTTCTATTTTCACATTCAAAAACAAGTACCTGCAAATTAATGCTAAAAGCAACTGGCCTATAAGGGAGCCACGTTTCCATGCCAACTGATCACAGAAAGACATATAATTCAACAAAAAATGAATAACCTACAAAACAAGAAAACAAAAAGCAAGCAGAAGTGCTGGAAATCAAGATCCTGACCATACCCAACTATTTTACAAGAACAGCAAAGAACGCAACAAATGATGCAATTTAAGACATGAACGGTTTACAGCTAATGACACTTCATCACTACAATACTTCTAACAGCTGTCAGGAGACAGAACACCTCTATTAAGGAGGAGGGAACACTTGTACAGTTCTCACGGAGGTTTCACAGTTGGTCGACAAGAAAGCGCCAAGTGCACGTTGTGCACACCTTTCATCAGGAATTTTATTTTTTCTCTTTGAGAAGGTCTTGTTTTGCTCCTCCTTCACAGAGTTGTTCTGGGGTTCTGCAGTCGGTCAGCAGAGCTGGTTGCAGAGTGAGGCTGTCGCTACCTGAGTGTTCCTTGCAAAATCAAGCCCATTAGGAATGATCAGATATGGATCTGCACACAAGTGGTTCACATGACAGTGTGCACAGATGTAACCTAATTAATATTATATATATATTTGATAATCTGTTCTAATTAATATTTTCTATGTGTATGTGCGAATTTAACTTCACAATTGATAAAACCATGCTACCACTGACAACTGGTTTTTTACTGCAGCAAAAAAATAAGTTGGAAGTTCACTTCTCATGGAATATACAGTCTATACATGTATGCAATTGTATGTGAAAAAAACAGACTTAAGCAACAAAGCTTGGAAATACTGAACAGATGAGAATGCTACAGACCTAAATATAGCTGGTTCCAAGATACTGACATGCAATAAAACCAGCAGTTTGAGTATATGTTCCTTAAAACCTCAAGAAATAAATAACCCCCAACTAAAAGGTCCATAAACCCTGTGTTCTAAACTAATACAAACTGAAGACAGGACAATAAATTTATGTTTATTAATATGTCTTTATCAAGGAAGCAAGAGTGCTTTTCTTCCAATTTAGTTCTTAAAAACATATTAAAAGTCGTTAGAGGTTTGAATTATGGTCACAGAACTGGAAGTTGGAAATCCATTAATGGGAAATGCACAATTAATTTCAGTGCATTTGAATTTTACTGTTTTGTCACATTCCTCATGAGAACACAAAATTACAAGAGCTTGTACCCACCCTACTGAATGTGAACACAGATTACATGACAGTGAGCCTATACACTGCATGGAAAAAAGTGAAGTTTACATAAAATGATTTTTAGTTTCATTTACTACCCTCAGTTTGTGTAGGAACCTCAGTGACATGACTGGATTAAAGAAAATAGTTATGCAGCCACGTTCCAGCTTATCTAGACAGCAAGAAAGATTAAGGGTTTCACCAGACTTTCTCCCCCTGTCTATTCAGAAGTTACTAAGAACTGAATTTTTAGATGTAAGTTCCTTGCTGACCTTTTAAACAGGCATTGATAACAAAAACCCATGCATTTTCCAGGGAAAGCTTTGCCATTTAAAGGCAAAATCAAACATATTCTAGAAGAAAATACCTAAGCTGAAAAGTTCTTAAGTCACCAAGATGATTCTATTTTTCCAACAGGAGCAATGTTTATATCACAGCCCAAGACAACTGCACAGCAAACATTTAGCATCTCTGAGATTCTCTATGCCTCTGACTACCTTTCCTCAACGTTTCCCTAAGGCTGGACATTGCCAACCAGCCCAGCATTTCTGCAGCTCTTGCAGAAGCCAAAAGAATGATTATTCATCTGTGTGGAGATGCCATGATTTCTGCATATTTCTTCATGTATAAACTATTACTTTCAGGCAATACACACTAAATTCCTGTCTGGGATCCTAAAAAAAAAACCTAATACAAAAAATGCACACATACACTCAAGACACACTAAAGACTATTCCTAATTGATAAAACTCTGTATGTAAAGTCACGCACTTCACAATAACCTTCATGGTTTGTAACCTCTTCAGCAACTCCTAAAGTACAAAGATATGAATTCCAATGGGGAAAAATGCATTTTGATAAACCCCTATCTATCTTAAATATTATAAAAATTACCCCTACTCAGAACAGCAGCAGCAACTGAAAGCTGTCTGACAGTACCTGCACTCCCAGCTCCACGCTTCCCTGACAATTAATTCCTGCTATGTTTTGGAAGGACCAGGGGTGGGCAAAGCTGAGTAAGATGAAAGGTCAGTTCAGCTTCTCAGACCTTTACCTCTTTTCATCTATTGTCAAAGAGTCTCTTCTGTTCTACAAACACCTTTCTATTTTTTGGAACCTTCTGAAAGTCAATTTTCTACTAGTGACATCGTTTCACTGGCACGTATGAAATCATCCACAGAGCACATGGATTTTTCACATAGCACTGCTCTGGACAAGATCCTAAATGGTGAGCTGAAGAGTCCAAGTTATTTAAATATCAAGAGGAGAACAATAATGAAATAAAGAAAAAAATAAATCATTCTCAACAGAGCAACAACTGGGAGGGCAAACAGCAACAATTTCATGTTCGGCAACACTTCTTAGCCTTGGCCAACACAATCTGTTTATATAAATGGAAGAAAGAATGCTGCCCTGAACTTGCCCATTATCCCACAGAAAAGGTATTGTGGGAATGCTAACTTTCACCTGGCTAACTTCCAGAGCCGGCAGGAAAAAACGCCCTCTTAAAATTTTAGCCAGCTGAAGAATACTCCACATTTTTCACATTTTCCAATTATTCCAAGTTATGTATAAACTAACACAGGCCCTGAACTAAATCCATATAAAATGATCATAACAAAATGATGGACTACTCTGCAAAAGAATGAACCAAGGAGTCTCGCATCCAACTGAAACAGCCAGTACCATATTTCACAATCCATGGCAGCTCTGCAGAAAGCAGGCACATTTCTGAAATAGCAGAAATGTTTGCAGTGCTGGTAAGAGCACTTGCTGGACAATATGAGTAGGAACTAAAAAAAAGTGCCATCCCAATTTCAGGAATGCAGCCCAGCGCTGTGATGCTGAGCAGGCACCACGTGACAAAGATGTGATCTGAAGCCTGAATTCTGTCATACAATTAAAAAGAGAGAAATGCATCTTGCTATGCATCTGATATCTGCATGGGCCCTACAACTGAAACCACAACACAGAATAACAGAATTTTTTAGGTTGGAAAAGACCAGCACTGCCAAGATCACCACTAAACCATGTCCCCAGGAGCTACATCTATACATCTTTTAATATCTCCCAGGACAGTGACTCAACCACTGCCCTGGGCAAACCGTTCCAATGCCTGAAAAACCCCTTCTGTGAAGAAATTTTTTCCTAATATCCAATCTAAACCTCACTGGCGCAACTTGAGGCCATTTCCTCTTCTCCTATCACTTGTTATGTAGGAGACTGATCCACACTTGGCTACAACCTCCCATTAAGGAGTTGTACAGACAAATAAGGTCTCCCCTGGGCCTCCTTTTCTCCAGGCTGAACAACTGGACACACTCCAGCACCTCAGTCCTTCTTGCTGTGAGGGGCCCAAAACTGAACACAGGATTAGAGGTGCAGCCTCATCAGTACCCAGCACAGGGGGACAATCACTGTCCTGTCCCACTGGTCACACTATTCCTGATACAGGCCAGGATGCCATTGTCCTTCTTTGCCACCTGGGCACACACTGACTCACGTTCAGCCACTACTGACCAGCACCGGAGAGAGCCAAGCACAGCAACTGTGTGGACTTGAGAAGACCCCAGTACAAAATGAGCAAAAATCCCCTTTCTGTTTTAAACAGACGGCATTTTTCTTGCTCTTTTCCATCTGGCACTTCAAGTAGCTGTCTTTACTTAACAGTCGTCTTGAAGTTTTTAATAAGTCGCACAATGTGCAAACTCAAACTGAAAGAAATCATCCCTTGCTTCTTCTCTTCCAAAGTTCAACCGTTAAGTAAAAATAGCTCGCAATCACGTCTCTGTATCCCAGCAGGAGCAAGAGTGCTCAGTGCCCAACACACCATCCCCACCTTTCAGGGCACAGCACTCGAAGCTGCAGCCTCCTCACTTACCAGCACTTTGCCGGTTCATTTGTGTCCGTGTCCTGTCAAGCTAATTGGTGAAATACAACTTCCCGATTCAAATACACAGGAGGGTTTGGGGTTTTTTTGTTGTTTTTTTTTTTTTTTTTTTACTGTTTAAAGAGGAAGAGCTTTAATGGTGGAAATTACATTTTTAATTTGGAAAAAGCAAGCCCTTCCATCACAGCAGAACGTTCTACACGGCGCTGCGCTCAGTCAAGCCACAGGTTGTCTTTTTAATAAGTGCATTTACCTTAATTCAGCTCACAACTGAAAGCTTGCTGCCTCACAGACTGTTTCCCCGTCATAAAACAAAGAACAAACAAGATCTACCAAGCACTTACTCAGAGCACCATTAACTAGGGAATCCTAATCCTAATTTGGTGCCATTTCCCGCAGATCCCAGAGAGTTTTCCCAGGTAAGCTCATCATCGCTGCATGCACTGAGTGCAGGGTGGGACTGGGCACAGAAAAATTGGGTGAATGATCCCAGGTCACTTCTGAGGCTTCTCGCAAGTGTCAGAGGACCACCATGACCATCTGGGCCATTCCACAGCCACCTGGGACATCTGCCAGCACTGCCATCTCTGCTCCCCTCTATGTTCCAAGTCTCCTGTAAAAAATTAGACCAAATTTGCCCTGGAAGTCAGATCCCTGCACTTCACCTGACTTCAGCGCTCACCCAAGATTTTAAGTAATAAGAAACGTCTTCTATAACCAAAGAAAATAAACAGACAACCAAAAAGACTTTAAGAAGGTGATTCAGCTTTCATATAGGACATACATCTCCTAATACAGGTCCTTTAGAGACATTCTTATTACAGAGAGGTACAAATCCCAAAGAAATTGTATTTATGCCAGAGTGTACTTCAAAACTAGCACACACATGTCCAAGATAAAGTCCTTGCAAAGTACCACATTTTGATTTGGTTTTGCTGATTCCTAAATATCTTAATGCAAATGTGAAATAAGCCTAGTATACTCTTAAACAAGAGTTCAAACAGGCTTGCACTACCTTAACTAACTTGATTTAAAATTGTACATAATTAAATGCAAGCAGTTTCCCAGGTATCATATGGCTTATTCATGGCCTGCTTCTTTCACTATGCACTTCTGTGATCAAAGACATCTTAGATGTAACAGACAAGGTTATTTACCATTTGTAAAAACATCCACTGTTTAATCTTCTTTGTAGAATTAGTCTTCCAAAATGAAAATTAATTTTTACTAATTCTCTTTGAAAATCTGAGAACTAGATGACTTTTGAGATCCTTTTTTCCTGCACAAAAAAAAAAAAAAATTCCCCTCCTGCCAATAAATCTTTAGGGCATTTCAATTGCTGCTAGAACTCTGTAAAACATACTTCAAAATATTCATCCTTTCTATAAGATAGTATCCCCATGATAGTTAAAAACCATACACTTCATTTTCAATTTCTTGGAGGTCTTTTTTTTTCCCTTTGACTGTGGGTGCAAGAAAATAGTTTCTATTTATGTATTTGTTAACAGACTTTTTTAATGTATTTTTTGAAAACAAAGCCACAAAGCTCAGAAGAATCATTACCAGAATTTCATAGGCTTAAAAAACACTCCAGAGGGAAGATTCCAGAGAAGTTATGAAAATCAATGCAAAACTGCAATATTCACGGTCAAGATCTAAATTACCAGCTCCATGCAATAATACACTGTTTTGTACTTCCTTTATTCACAAGATTAAGTAAATAAGACTCATGATTTTGGAGAGTCCTCATAATCCTGGGTCTTCCAACTGAGTGGCAGAACTTGCTCCTCAACTGCAAGCACTGAGCCAAACCAATCTTTGGGCAAAATTTTAACAAGAAGGGTTATCCTGTAATAACTTGGGCTTAGCATGTAGGATGCAGCCAGAATTCTATGGATTTCTGAGCCCACTCCAACTCCCATCGATATCAACCGGAAGCTGAGTAACTCAGCATCCTGCAGGATCAAAATCTGCTAGCAAAGGAAAAGTTGTGCCTGCAACTTTACTGTTCTCCAAAAATTCATCTTTGAAAACCTTTTCTACTTCTTGCTCTGAGGAGACGGTTCTCACTGCTGAATATACTAGATTTAATGCTGGATTTAAATGCTAGATTTATATTTTAGAGGGCTGCAGGGTGGTCACGAGATAAATACCAAGCGTGTTTGTACGCCTCTGTATCTGCAGTAAGTAAGAAGGGAAAGTCATCTGCATTCAAGGATTCAAAATATGAAACCTTTCGAACAAAGCCGTGGTAAGAGAAAGCCTTGAACAGAAGTCTGCCAAATATACAAACAACACACGCAACCAGATGCGAAAGGCAAGGTATTGTGAAACCCTTTCAAAGCCATACAATGCTACGGGAATTAAGTAAACTTAAAAACTCCCCTGCAATACTCCCATCATAGCTAATTTGTGATTTCCTGTACGCTCAGTACTAACAGCACAATGGAGCCTCTATTGTGGGCCTCCTCCCACAAGCTTTTAAAAAATGCAAGACATTCTTTTTATCTAGACTGGTGTGGCTAAAATACATCCAGCTCTACACAGATAAAAGGTCATTTTAGATGCTGCTTTGGCTCACAAAATTAATAATAAAAAAAAATAAAATAAAAAAAAATCTGCTGCCTGGTGGTGCTGAGTCTGAAGTTCACAAAGGAGCAGTGCTGTGGCAGCTGAGCTGCTGACCACCAAGCCTGAGCATGGCAGATGTAGGAAGCCACATCAGTTTCGGGGCAGCAAGAAAAGATTCCACACTGAGAGCTATCTGCAAATTCAACACAATTCAAACTGGCTTTGAGAGTCTCACAGGAGCTAAAAAAAAAAAGAAAATTTGACAAAATTCATGGAATAAAGCAACTGCAGTATTAAGTACAAATCTTGACTGAGGGGGAAGGTAGTGTTTCAGATGCAAGTAAGTGGTTTATAGAGGCACTGAAAATTGACACTGCATTTTTTTAATCTTAAAAGGTCCTGAAGCCTAACACAAACCAACCAAAAATGAGCAAGACTTTCTGCTGGTGCAGAAACGAAAGACAGTAACCCTGGCACATGCGAGGCCAGGAAAGGAGCGCAACCAGCACAGGCACACTTTTAGCATGCGGGAGAGAATTCGGTGAGGACGCAAAATAAAACCTAAAATACTGCAGCGGCTTTGATCAGTACCTTAATGACATCTCTTAGTCAAAAAAACAGTGTGTTAAGACAGAATTAGCTGGCCAGTTCCAGTCAGCCTGGGAATACACACGTTCAGCACTGAATTACTGGAGATCACTTCTCAGTAACGCTGATTATATGAACGGGAAAAATCAACGACGTGGGAAAGGCTGTGATACACATTAATACTGTTCAGTGAAGCACCAGACACGCGTTAAGATGGTTGGTAGACCACAAATGTGAAAACGCTCATTAGCCGGTTGAAAATAAACAGTTTAACATATCTGGTACAACACATTAAAGTGAAAAAATATTTAAGTATCAGTTTAAGAGTTTGGAGACTGGCTTGTGGTTATCTCTGCTAAACACTTTTGTCCTTCATGACTCTGCAAAGGCTGAAGCTACGCACTCAGCAAGAGACAAACTGGCTGCAACCATCTAATGAAATTTGACTCATCTGGGAATTTTGATGAAGTGCTCCACACCACTGCTTCTGCTAAGCCATATATTTTCTTTATGGGACTGAGAGTGCCATGCTGCAAATATGCAAAAAGCAACATCAATTTTGGGCCATTTGGCTTAAAACAGAGGTTAATTCTGAAAATCCATATTCAGGTAAAAATCCCACAGAAGCCGATGGAAATTTCGCAATTATAAATTAAAGATACCGGGATCTGCACCAATGGCACAGTCATTACTGTCTGTCAGCCCCCAGCAGCACCTCTTGCCAACTGCAGGTCTGACTAACAGCTGCCTGGGGCAGCTCTCCCTTCCTGCAAACCCTCCTGCACACCAGCCCAATCTGACTGGAGAGCACACATCCTAGTACAGCTCCTTTCTGGCTCATTCTCCCAACTTCTGACTCACCCAGGAGCTATGATGACATACTGCAGAGTGAAAAAAATGTATGTGTAGTAGATGATGATGAAAATACCCTGCAGTGCTGCTTCTCTCCTGTCTTCTCCCTGAGCTCTGACTGGCCATTCCTCTGCTTGGCCGGGCACAAGGGGCTTTATGGCACAGGGCGGATGCTCCTGCCATGGGAGAGGAATACAGCCCGATGGGAATGCAGCAGGCACAGCCCTGGAGAGTCTGATCTGCCATTTCTGCTGTCATCAGATAGCAGCCATGGGCTAATTCCTATTGATTGTGTTTAGAGAGTGGGAGAGAGGGACAATCTGCCACATGGCAGCAGCAACAGCAGTGAGCCTGGCTTTTGGAGACTCTGACATAAGCAATACAGAAAGCAGGACCACTCTGCTGCTGCCACTATCTGCTGTGGTTAGACCCTGCCCTGACTGTCCAACAAGGGTGAGGGCCTAAATCCATCTTGCACAAGACCAGACCCATTTAGATAAACAGGTATAACACGGGGCTGCCCACGGTGGTTTCCCCAACTACTGACATTTCTCGCTGCAGAAGGGAACCAGGCACAGAAGATGCAAAAGCCACGCCTGCTTTAAAAGGCAGCAAAAGTTGCTTTCTTGTCATGTTCCCCATGGTGGTGTCAGAAGTCACTGCTATTAAAGCTTCCATCACCCCGCCCCCCTTATCACAGGGTGTGTCCATGTCCGACAGCAGAAGATGGAATTTACCAAAAAATACTGGGGCTGTTCCAGAAGGCCATTAGTGCACATCCAACCATACGGAATTTGGACTGCAAACAGGAATCTGGAACTGTGACTCAACTCGAGTAAGAAATGTTTTTCTGCTTCTTTCCTTTTTTTTTTTTTGTGAGTTGGCATCAGAGCTCCCCTAAACAGACTAAAAGGAAAGGAGGGGTAGCGTGGCGAGCCCTGGCACACACAGGGTCAGACAGCATGAACAACCCTCACTGCAGACTTATGTAACTCTGCCGGTGGTGACACAACTCGCTGAAAGTGGTTTGGGCACAGAGAAGGGACATCCACTGACCTGTAAACAGAACTGTTAAAATATGCCTTAAAATACCTCACATAAAGCAAAATTATGTAATCACATTACCTCGTGCTTTAACACTGAAACAACAAAGGCTTCATGTGCAACTGAAATAAAAGCTTTCTATTAGTATCACAACTTCACAATTATCTCAACAATTGTCCCCAGCCCCCAGGGCCAGCCTTTTCTGCTTTCTGCAGAGAATCCCTTCTGGCTGACTACCCTGGCAGGTTACACTGTAAGGAAGTTCCTCCAAAAGCCCCTTGAAATAGGCAGGTACAAAAAAAAAAAGATGAAAATGCAGGGATGAGCACCAGTCACCCAAAATAAATATCAGCATGAAACATGCTATTGCATTAGCAGTGCTCAGTTCAAAGAAAAAAATCAAACAATGTCAATTTTCAATTATGTTGATTAGACACAAACTGGATAATTAGTAAATGGAATAATAATACAGGAAACATGATATGTTTGAGATGAAATGACAAAAATATTTCATAAGAGAGACAAGTTAATTTATAATAATCTTCCTCAAAAATTAAATTCTTGCTCTGCTATAGCAAACATAAACATGGTATGTTTTGCACATCAAAAAACAATTAACCTATTCATCTAATGCATAGATGTTTTTTCCATTAGAGGTTTCTTTTGAGTGATTTCTTTTTATTTGGGGTTTAATTTTACCCTGTGAAGTTGTGGTTTTTTTGGATTATTAATTCATAACTGTTGGAGCACCCATGGGTTAAGCACCTGGGTTTGGGGAGCTGTCCCTGGAGCAGCTCCCAGGCGGGTGCTCCAGTAGCCAGAGCCCACGGGTGGGGCTCAAGAACGCCGAGCTCCAGATCCTCCCATCCCGAGGCGCCGCAGATAGCAGCTACCAGGCGGCACAAATTACAGGAGCCCAGGGACTGTCTCGTATTCCTCGAGGAACCGGACTGGTTTCTGGTCGGGTTTAAAAACAATTTGGAAGTTTTTACTCTCTTCAACCATCAAACCAAAGCGAACATCAAAGAGCCCCAAAAGCGCCAAAAAAAGTCTAATCCAGGGACTCTCAGCACCCGTTTTTGCATCATAAACAATTCGGGACATACTCCATTTCTCCTTCACTCAACACCGTCGAACGAGGCCGCACACCACTCTCACTCAGCCAGTGCTGATGTTGCCAGATTCCCAAAACACTTCTGATCACATTAATCATTTGGAGAGATGGGGCTGAGGGCCACCGTGCACTGGAAAATATCCTGCCATAATCACAGCTCAGAGATCCTAAACCGCCCACCACAACTGAAAGTGCCGCCGCAATGCTCCAGTTCTCCCAGAGGAATACTGGTGAGGGAGCAAAGGGTTACATTTCAGCAGGAAGTGTTAATTTTAGATTTATCTGCAATGCATGTTTTCCTGATCAATTCGCGGATTAAAATGAATCATCGTCTTTGCTCTCAAGGCAGCAGGGGAGAAAGAGACCCGAAACTACAGCTGGGAACTTCTGTCTTCCCAAACTGTAAATCCGTTGCTTTGCTGTCTGGGAGTGAGAAAGCACGTGCGGGTGAGGCACTAAGGCTAAAGGGCTCTGTACTACAACTTTTATCCTCACCTTAAATTTTAGGACACGTATTAAAAGTGTAACTCCATCTCTACTCTCACACTAAATAAATAATTATGGGGCCAGGAGGTTAGGGAGCCTCAGAGGAGGCTGCTACGTTGCTGCACTGCCAACTGCTATGGGATTTGAAAAGCTTGACAGGTGCTGGAGTATCACCTCATCAATGTTCCCAGCTGGCTTGGGAGGCGAAAACCTGACTACTGCTCTTAAAGGCGGGTCTCTCACACACGGGCAGCCAGGCTCTCCAGATAAGCTTCAAGAAACACAGTTATTACAAATGTGTGGTGGGTAAGGCAAGACAAAAAGGTAACGAGCAATTGCAGTCCAAAATATCTGCATGATTTTGAATGCTGTATTTCACATAAGCCAATTAGGGATCATGTTGCTCCTCAGCGTCTTTGCTTAAAGGACATTAAAATCTGTGCCTTTCTGCACACTTACCGCTGTTCAAACTATTTTATGGGAAAATAAGCTTTTCTAACTTCCTTTTTTTTCCCCCCACCCACACTTATGGCATTCATGTAAACAGGTACTTTAGGATACTGTCCGTTTTCTCCCCAAAAGGGATGGCCCAGCCTAGTCATCAACCTGTGGTTGATGTTCTTATTTGATAAGAAGGGACTGACTTTATGTTTCAAAACACTGGCAAGTGCACCACTGTATCTGTATGATAACACTCCACATTATCCAGCCCAATCCTAATCTCTCGGATCACACTTTTGGCTGAGCACTGTGACCGCTCTGTTTACATTGTAAATAAAACAATAGCTCTCAGAAGCAGGGAGATTAGTAAATTGAAGGATCGCCCATTTTTAACAAAGGGCAGATGCTATTTATCTTTATGATTCAGAAGGACAAGTCAAGAGGTAACCAAACTGACAAACCTAAGGGCACTCGTAATTTGTTTTATCGTGCTATCAGAACTCCACACGATGATAAAGTATCACAGCATATACAATATTTACGATGATGAGCTTCCTACACGCAGTGTTCTGTGTGCTCGAACACCGCACGCTCCAGCTGCTCCTCAACTACGTACGACAACACTGAACTGAAAAATTCACAGAGGTGACTGGAGTAGTTTCATTTCAAAATAGCAGTTTCATTGACTAAACCCTTCTACTGAGCATGACTACAGCAATTCTCAGGATTAGTACTGTTTCACCTGCCAATTCAGTACTGAGATAACACATTGCCTGACAGAGAAATATTGGATCTGTTACTGGGGGGGGGGAAGGGGAAGGAGGAGGTGTTTACAGAAGGACAGAGAACACACCACTGACTCTGCATCAGTTTACACCCTCTGTGCCATCAAACATACACAAACTCCATTCACATCCCAAGTATTATTTTACATTAACAAAATGACAGAAACGAGGAGCAAGTTTAACTCTCCTGTTTCTCCCATCTGGTTATGAATTGCAGCCACCTCAGAAACACCCATTTCTTGTTCAGGCTGGGGGCAGAGGGCTGTTTGCTTCATTTTGGTTCAAAATACACCAGTGAATTGCAAGTGGGCAAAATATTTTGTCATTACCTTACTCTGGGGATGGCTGACATAATAATAAACCCAAGAAGACGGTATCTGTCACACACTATGGAATTCCAGTATTGAAATCTTGCTGCCTTTGGGGGTCAATAAAGAGCAATGTTATAAAATACACTAAAGTTAGCAGTTTGGGCTGCTAATTTTACATGCCTGCCTCACCAACGCACAGCTAAAAATAGATAAAACAGATAAGAGCACAGAACAAAGAGATGCACTGGACAATTATCTTTCTGCTGGCAGTCTAATTTATACTCAGCTTTTTAACCCCCTTTGTTTATAAAACAAACAGATTTTTAAAGTGTTACTCAATGTGATCTCAATCTGAAATTACTTAAATACATTTTATTTTTCTTGGTATTTTCTTGCTCCCTTCCTAGTGGGATATAATAATGAGATTTAAAATATTTTAATAAGGGCAGCAGGCTACTTGCCAAGGGGCTCGAATACTAAATAAGAATATTTACATCTTTTAAGACCCTGGAGGAGGAATCAGTGCAATGCACTCGAAACACGTACGCACATCTCAAATATGACAGTTAATTTTAATTCACTGGGAAAGAAAGTACACATTCACTTCACTTTATTAGGTCTCATTATTAACAATGAGGCTAAAGGGATGATTATCTTTAGCGGCTCCATCGTGGCCTAAAAGCAAACATTCTTCCTGATCAGAACAACTTATTAAAATAAAAAGCAATGTTAAATTCTTCAATTTTTAAGTTACAACAGGTGAAATTTTGAAAACCCACACCGATGGCAGCGTTTTCTACCATTATTTTGTCCAGCTTGGTACTATGACTGAAATCCTGACTTTTGTATTTAAATTTTGAGAGGAAAACAAAGCAGCACAGCAGATTGACTCACAGCTACATGGTAAACAAGCTCATTCTCTGCTTTGCAGGCTCCTTTTGGTATCATTTGCTTACAAAATTATGTTTATAAACAGAATCGACATTCTGTCTCCTTATGTCTGGGGGCAGGGGGAAAAAAAAAATCACCATCAGATTAACATGAGAATTTATGCCAAGCGATTCTGGAGGTGTATCTGAAACAACACCCCGTGCATACTATTCATGTTACCTTAAAAAACAAAGGCATAAATGCAAGTTTAAAAAAAAAAAATAAAAAAAAATAAAAAAGAAGATGAAAGAAGAGAAATTAATATTTAGAGCGCAGAGCCTTACCTCTGATACACAATCCGTCCGCAGCTCTGCCAAAACCACCCCACCAGCCAGGCCTTGAGCACTTTTTACAGCAATAAAACGCCGCTTTTAAACTTCCTGTTTATCCAAACACCGGCCCAGCTTTCCCGCAGCTCCGAGCCCGCACCGCTCACCCCACGGGCGAGCGGGGCCACGGAGCACCCCAAACCCATCCTGGGGGACGGAACACCCAAATCCCTCCTGGAAAGATGGAACACCCCAAATCTCCTCTTGGGGGACAGAACTCCCCAAAAACCCCTCTCCTGGAAGGACGGAACACCCCAAATCTCCTCCCAGAAGCACAGAACACCCCAAACCCTCTCCTGGAGGACGGAACACCCCAAGCCCTCTCCTGTAAGGACGGAATATCCCAGATCCATCCTGCAATGACGGGAACACCCCAGATCTCCTCCTGGGGGACAGGACACCGCAGATCCTCTCCCGGAAGGACGGAACACTCCACATCTCCTCCTGGAAGGATGGAACACCCCAAACGCTCTCCTGGAAAGACGGAACACCCCAAACCTCCTCCTGGAAGCACAGAACACCCCAAATCTCCTCCTGGAAGCACAGAACACCCCAAGCCCCCTCCCGGGCGCAGCTCCAGCGCCGTTCGAGTTCGGCGCTTCAG
>JAYRBT010000139.1:67278339-67297558 GCA_036023395.1 Myiotriccus ornatus | reverse complement strand
CGCCGCCCGCCCCCGCGGAGGGAGGGGAAGGGCGGGGTGGGGCGGGAAGGCGGGAGCGGCCGCCGCCGCCTCCGGCTCGATCTCCTGGTTCTAGGCAAGGCTGCGAGGCAAACGAGACAGCGGGGCGGGGGTTTGGCCGCTCGCACCGATATCTGAAGCTGCCCGGGGACGCGATGTCGCCACTGTTTTGCTTGGCGTTAATTTTGTTTCTGTTTTTTGTTTGTTTGTTTGTGTTTTTTGTTTGAACTTCAGCGAAGTTAACGCCGGCTGCGTTCGCAGGATGGGGTCGGGCTGGAAGAGACCCCAGTGGGCCATCTGCTCCCAGCCTCCCTGCTCAAAGCAGGGTCACCGCAGAAGCACACGGCGCAGGCTTGCGCCCACACGGCTCTGGAATGTCTCCACTGAGGGATCCTCCCTGGGCAGCCTGTTCCAGCGCTCGGGTCACCGCCACAGGGAAGTTCTTCCTCGCGTTCCGGTGGGACTTTCCCGGGCATCAGTTTCTGCCGTCCCAAAATATGAGCGTTTCTGGTGTTTCGCTGTCGCTGGGGCTCGGCATTAAGGCTTCTCGCTCTTAGGAATTAACAGAGATGAAAACAGATAAAGCCCTAAGGCCCTAATTTTGCCCCCAAGTGAGGGTCAGCGCCTCCTGCATCCTCCCTGACCCCAAGGAGCCCCAGAACCGCACGCCGCGGGAACCGCCGCGAGTGGCAACAACGCGTTTAGGGAGAAAGCAGCGAGCTGACCGAATTTAACGTAACAGTCACTGAAATCCCTCCCCACTGGAGAATCCCGCACATTCCCACTGAGTCCCGCCAGCCCCCGGTCCCTCAGGGGCCGCCCGCCATGCGCCTGCCCTCACAAACAGCGGCGGCGGCGGCGGACGCGAACCAAAGTCGCCGCCGCGCCCCCGCGGCCGCCGGGTCGGTTGGCGGCGGCCCCGCCCCGCCCTGCCCCGCCCGGGCGCGGTGAGGGAGCGGCGGCCGCCATGGCCCCGCTGCCGCCCGCCCCGCGGTCCTGCTCCCCTCGGAGCTCCGGGCTCCGTGCCAGCCCTCCCGGAAACTTTTATACCTCTGGCACAGCCGCCCCCTTCCTCCTCAGCCGCGGGCGGGGAGCGGAGCCGCGGGCGCTCGCCCGCCCCTCCCCTCCCACGGCCGAGCCCGGCAGAGAACGTCCCATCTTCGGGCTTTTCGCAGAAATAAAGCGATCGGTGTCTTGCCAGCAAACGGCTCCCCCCTTGGATAAGGACAGGGAGCCCTGGGCAGCGAACAGGAGCAGTCCAGTGGGATAACTGACATGGCTGTGCGTGTGGGGGTGTTGGGAGCTGGCTTGTTGGTCTGAGAGCAGAGTATCTGAACCCAGAGGTTATAAAGGGTGGTTTCAGCCTCCCAGGTTGTGCGGATTTCAGGAATCCGCTCAGGGCACGGCAGCTTTCAGCAACTTGGCTCCACCTCCCTAATAACTTGTTTTTCCCCACCGTTCCCCAGGTATGTCCATTTCATGGGATTATCCAGCAGCATCGGGAGGTAACTCCCAGGACAAGTTGATGCAGCCTCTGACTTATCTTCATTTTCCTCCTGTTATTCCTGGGAAAGCCTTTTCTGGCTCAGCACAGACGTCTCAGACATCCCTCAAACAGCACAGTTTCCCTAAATTCTCACTGTGCAGCACTAGGGCAGCACCAAGCCAAGCGCCTCATGTGGGGTTTGTATAAATAAATTTGGGTTTAATCACTTTAAAGTGGTTAACCACTTTATTGCCATTTATGTATGTTAGCAAATATAAAAAGTTATACATATCAAAGCTGTTAAGAAGAAAATAATGATTTCCCCACACACACACAGTACTTCAGTTGCCATGTGGCAAAGTAGCAGCAGGAATGAGTATTAGGGGTCGAACACGCTTAAACCACAAGTGAAATATCTGTGAATGCCAATATGGATATGGAAGCATCTCCAGAGGAAAATCACTAGTGGAATATGGAAAAATTTGGAAATTAAATTAAGAGTTCAGTTACATTATTTTTATAGAGAAACATAAACAGAGCCCTGAGTCCATGTCCTCAGTGGGGTTACACGACTGGGCAAATGCTTAGATCTAAACTGGAACTGCTGCTTCGGGGAGGGAGGGGAGTGTGCCACAAAATATTATGACAAGGGGAGTGCTCTAAGTGAGGATAAGTTGGCATGATGAACAGATGGAGGATTCAATAACAGGAGGTTATTAATACTGCAGTTTGGTATTCTCTACGCTACTTCATGAAGGGATTCATATGCTTGCTCTTTTTCCTTCCTG
Source organism: Myiotriccus ornatus (assembly GCA_036023395.1). Classification (NCBI taxonomy): domain Eukaryota; kingdom Metazoa; phylum Chordata; class Aves; order Passeriformes; family Tyrannidae; genus Myiotriccus; species Myiotriccus ornatus. The sequence continues at coordinate 67,295,266 of JAYRBT010000139.1, read as the reverse complement.
ATTGTACACAGACCTAACAAACACACACGCTGTAGGTAACTCCAGCACGCACATCACAAGTTCATGTTTCCTGGGAAAACATCATGGGCTGGGTCCTCAGCTGGTTGTAACTGGACCAACTGTGTTCCCCTCAGCAGCAGAAAGCTGAGTTGCACCTGCTGAAGGACAGAAGGTCATCTGACCCCGGCTCCCCAGGAGAAAGGTCTCTCCTCCCTGCTCCTTGACAGCTGCCACAAGGCACCTGCTGGACAGAACAAACCGTGCAGACTCTCAGGATGAAAAAGGACACAAAATAACTCAAGGGCTGTTCAAGTTTTCCTTTAGAACACAATGTAATGTTCTTTCTGCCTAAGAAAATAGAGCTGGCTTTCACCCTGAGTTCAGCCCTCCTCTCCTGTGTGGCTCTCAGTGGCCTAGTTTTAGACTGGACGTGAGAAAATCCAGTAGCAGACCAGCTGACTCCAGCCAAGCCTTCCACTGCCCCCATCCTTTTTGCTTCCTACTTTCTGCAGCTCACCTCTGGGTCACCACACATTCACTCATTTCACAGCTCTTACGCTGTGGCTTGAACAGCAACACTACATCTTCCACAAAAACTAATAATCCCCATCCTCTTACTCCATTTGGGCACTGCTGTCACTGCAACCTTTTTTTTTTTTTTTAACAACTATGTAACACAGCTGAGTGACTTCTGTGTCTTGCACTAAGAATTATTGCATTTTTCAAAACCCCCAAACTCTTCTTAAGAGTCAGCTGGAGGAGCACATGTGTTGCAGAGCAAATACATTGTTTTAAGTGTATCTGTTAACAGCCATATGTATTATTTAAGTACAAGTTTTATTCCCTTCAGAATGTGCAATCATAAGGGCATGACCTTGGGCTTTCACAAATTAGATACATTAGGGTTTGCGATCTACAGCAGATGTGACTTTGAAGATACTGAAGGAGGAAGTTTTACTGTTGTATCATCCAAGCAACGAGCCAAGATACATGTTGAATGTTTTCTAAAGTGAATAATGAGGTTTGACAATTTTCTTACAAGAAGATACTGCTATTGTGTGCTTACAGACTTTCTTTGGTTTGTCATAGCTGTATGTGCTGGTTCTTTCATGCATGTTTTTTGCTTTGTTATCAAACAGACGTCACTCATTGTAGCAGTTTTTAAAGCCATAGATTTAAAACCTTTATGCATTTTTAATCAAAATGCAAGATTATATTTCAGTGGAATATCTTAACTTTTGTCAACAGTAAATCTTGCAGATGCTATTAGGAGATCCTAAAAGGGATTTATATCAGAAGAAAAGAATGGTTGGATAAAGCAACCTAACACTTAACTTTATCCTAAAAATAGATCTTTTAAATGTATAATCAAAAGAAGTCAATTCAATTTATTTAAAATTTAGAAAGAAAACTTTGTTTGGATTTAAATATTGCCTTAATTTTTTCACACAGATCCTGAAAGGCATTTGTTTATAAAACACACAGAGATCATCCTACTTTGATTTTGCAACTGCATATTTTAATTACAGCTTCTTTTTTTTTTTTTTTTTTAGGTATAACTCCCTCAGTATGAAACTTCCCACTGTAAGAAGCAAATGCTTTCTGGCTGATGTGAAAGTCATTTTGGAGAAATTTCATTTCTAAGAAATGGTGGTCATCACAATCCTGTAATAAAATAGAGGACCTTCATCTACTGTTATAAAGAAGGTTTGCTGAAGAATCAAAGTTGCAGAATAAAGTTGCACTTAATGAACAAGAAGTTTGGCTGTGTCAAACACTCCAAGTCATTTCTGAAATGCCAAATGTGCATTGCTCCTTGCTTGCAATGGAACTGCCCCACCAGCTCTGTGCTGGAAATACCGGCCGTACAGAAGTGAAAAAGCTTTTAGTGTGCTGAATGAAGGGAAGAATAAATTCCCTTCAAACACAAAAAAACCCTCTCTCCTCTGATGTTATCTGTATTAAGTGACTAAGAGATTTTCTTCTTGATCTCACCCTCTTCAAACAAGTGTTAAAACCACACGAAGCAGGGTGAAATTAAATCCGCTGCATTTTCTGGTTATCGTGAAATGAGAGGTATTATTTTCCATCTAGTGAGGAGGAATTAACAGACCATTTCCAGGAAGGTCTGTGTTCTGGCTGAAGAGAGAAAGAAGATAGAGATGAACAGCAGAAGAAACCTATCGAGAACCATTAGTGGATGTCAGCCATTGTCCATCTGTTCACAGTGGAATAAATCCAGACCTGAAGGAACAACTGCAACCTGCCCCATATGGCTCCTTCCCTTCTGCGCTGGCAGGGCTTCTTTGGGGATTTGGCATTGGATGAGGCAAAGGAGAAGCGGCACAATCTGTGTTCCCAGGGACAAACAGCCAATTAACATGAAAGGACAAAAAGTAGGTTAGTGACCCAGGGAAGGTTTCCTCCTTCTCACCTGTCTGAAATCTTGGAGCTCATTCAGACTGTAAGTTGCACAGACACTGTGCTGAGGCTCCTGCTACTAACGAAATCTTAAAAATTTACCTCTACCTACTAACAAAATCCTCAGTAGGTGAGTGAGACCACTGATGCAGCTGTCTCCCACGGTGTTCAAGAAGGTGTTCAGAATATGTTACACTCACATTCCATTAAAAATTATGAGGCATTATGCTTTCAACATAATGAACCAACATAACAACACTCTGCATTTACTTTTATAGAACTGGATTATTGAGCAGTAATTTACTTCTCAAGTTTTAAATCAGTCTGGGCCTGGTCATGAAGCAAAGTACTATTTTTTAGATGATTAAGGGAAGTAGGCAGAGTAGTTATGCAGAGTAGTTATGACGTCTGACTGTCTCTTTGAAATTATAAGGAGAACCAGATACTCTTTATGATGCTCCATTCTGCATGCAAAGAAACAGATCTACATATTAAGGCCAACTGAAGGGATCAAACCCCACAAGTGTGCAGTAGATTCAATAACCTGTTTGGTGGTAGTAATTTCACAGGTAATACGGAGAATAATGAGCCATCCAGTAGCCTAAACAGAAACAGTGGATGTCTTGAGTGAACTCGCTACTGTGGGTGTGTCTTCAGGGCAGTCTGCTGAGAAAATCAACAACTGCAGAAAACCAAACTCAGGAGGTACATTCACCTGCGTGGATTCAAGGGCAGGACACTGCCTACACCACTTCCAGAAGAAAGGAGAGATGCTCAGGCTGGATCTCTGCTCTAGCTCTGAAGCCACAAGCAGTTCAGATTTGCCAGCATTACTCCAAATATAAGGTTATTATCTGCTTAGAAGAGGGAATAATTATTCTGGCCTGGCCCCCCAGCAGTGGGGCATCTCTGGGAGATGCTGTATGTTCACACCCATTTGGACTGGCAGGAAGCTGGTGCTCTTTGGGCTGCAATGTCATTCGCACTCCACCTCCTCTTTTGTTCTCTTCTAACACACTTGGCATCTTATTTTTGTCAAAGCTGCACAACAAGTATTCAGGAAAAAAAGCAGTAGTTGTATCAGAGATAGTTTTCAAGTTCCCAAACAATTATATTTGCATTTATGAATGTCATTCACTCACTAGGTGGCAGAGAGAGCATCCTACTTCCTTGTTTGAAACACATACCACAAAACTGAGGATGCCCTCAAGAAAAATAAAGACAGGTATGAAATCAAAGCAAAATTTCTAAGCATTTAGCTGAAGACTTTGCTCTGAAACTAACCATGAAGCTTACCCACCTGAAAAACTAGCATGGACATTAAAGGATGCAAAAAGCAAAACGGAGTTACATGAGAATGTCCATTTTCAGCCAAGGACCTTGAGCATGACCATGCAGTAGGATTATATATATTTATGACATTGAAATGAACTCTCTTGCTTTGTCAAATTTACTTGGGATGATGACAAGTTATCAGGCTTGAATATCATCCTCTTCCAAACTGAACACTGCTTTGTACCCTCATGAAATACTGCACTACCAGCACTCCACTATCACCTACTGCTAAGATAAGAGAGTGGTTCATTAGTGAGCAAAAAGTGACCTCTAGTGAATCACCACACCAGCTCCTGAGACAAACAACATCCCCCTGGCAGCCCCCTGCCTGTCCCTGACTGATCACATCTACGTACAACTAAAATCTGATAATGCTACACCCTGACACCACTCAGCAGCTGCACCCCATCCATCAAGCCCTTCAGGTACCTTCAGTAACTCTCACTGTGAGCAGCAGCTATAGCTAAGGACATCTGAAAACATCTGTATATTGAAAAACCTGCAGACATTTGTTTAAACACAATAAAATCTGCCTATAGGTAACTGTTAGATAATTTAATGGACTATAATAAAAAAGTGCAAGCTCATTTAACTCATTTTAATTGATTTTTAAAAGTAGCATATCCAGAAATTCGTAACCAAATGAGAAAAACATTCTATTAAATATGTAAAATAATGTTGATGATCAGTCCTTTTTACTCTAAGAAAGCAGGAAAATCAGAGGAGAGAAAAACAGTAGCAAAGAGATGGGCAGTGAAAATCAATTCCATGGTTACAACACACGGAACAATATACAGGCTAGGCAATCCATAACAATGAATGGTCGATGATTTTAGAACAGTAAAAAAAAACTAGCAAGGTTTCCTGTGTAAAGCACATACCCCATTAGCCACCAGAAACACATTCCATGTTCTCTACCTCCATATACCTCACAACACACTAATATTTGTAACCCTCCCCTAATATGCGTATCTTTTTCTAACAAACACTTCACAGGCAGCTATCTAGAGCCTCACCTTTTTCTTCTTTACTAAACCAAAATAGAGACTGCTGTGCAGCTTTTTTACTTCCCACGCTCAAGACTTAAAACTCAACAGCTGAAAACTAAACCTCCAGAAATCCTTATCCCTGTGCAAGACTCCTAAGACACAATTCAAATCCTAAAGGACATCAGTTTATGTGACAACTTACACAGTGATATGAGGAAAAAAAATTGTAAAAACTCCCTTTGTATTGCTGTATAATGCAGACAGAAGCAGCCTGTTATCCCAGCATAAAGGCTGCCTGATCACACTACTTATATTCCTATAACATACAATTTCTCTACAGAAGCAAAGGCGATTCAAATAGGTGATAATCAGTATCAACAGATTTACTGCTACTTGAGCTGATCTTCATTGCCAAATACCCTGACTTACAAACTAAGGCAGCACTGAGCATTATGATAGGATGGTATTATTTAAAGATTAATGGATAAACTTTCCAAAGGCCTTATCATATTACACGAGGAAAATGCTGCAGAGAGAGCACATCTCATGAAAATGTTTGCTAAACCATTGTCTTTTTAACGGTTCAACTCTTCTACGCAGGAAGACACCATCTGACAGAGATGTTTTGTTCAATTTGTATCACAGCACAGCACAACTGTGGTCCTACAAGTGTCTTCTGGGAACTCCATCATCTCACAACGACCATTACTCCCGACAGCAGAGTCACTAGTGCAGTTTTAAGGACGGCTATTGTTGTGCCAGGCAGGCGTTGGCAAGGTGGCTGGGCTGATACATCTGCAGTGTTTGTGAGTCACAGTGGCACCGTGCAAAGCCCACGCAGAGATCGTCACGAGCTATAAACACAGAATCAGAGAATCCTTTGGGTTGGAAAAGACCTTTAGGATCACTGACTGCAACCATTAACCCAGCGCTGCCAAGGCCACCGCTAAACCACGTCCCCAGGTGCCAGGTCTTTTAAATCCCACCAAGGACAGTGACTCAACCACTGCCCTGGGCAGCCTGTTCCAATGCTTGGACACCCTTTCCATGACGAAATTTTTCCTAATATCCAACCTAAACCAACACAACTTGAGGTCATTTCATCACAACAGTTATTCACAGGGTATCTAATGCTGCTTTTGTGTAATGAACTATTATTTTTCACTACACTGATGTGCCATCTGAACTACCAGATCACAAGTAACACAGCAAACATTCAAAAATCTGCAACTCTCATGCAACCAACAATTTTAAAGTTTTCGCTTCCATCATGTAATTCCAGGGAAAATCTTAAGGTGTACAAAACCTATTTTTTTCCTTCAAATCCTTATGATTTATGAGGGTCTTATTTAATTCTATGAGCAGCTGAAGAGTCATTGATAACAGCACACTCTTTTATTAATTTGTATTATTTTAGGTATCTGGAAGAATGATCACAGAACAGGCTTGCACATCACTTAAGGAAGAGGAAAGTTCCACAGACATAGACAAAAAGGGAAATACTTCCATGCAAACAGACTGGGTTCTTAATTAAAATGATTTGATACGCCTTATGAACAGTGCAAGTTATATCACAGATGATGAAGTTACCTTAGGAAAAATGTACTTTAAATTAACTACTGGAGGCTAAAGACAACTGAGCTGTAATAATAAGTAAATGTATATAGATAGTGTATAAATAATTAATTCACTTTTCCTGAAAGACCTGGAAACAAATGAGAACACGCTGTGTATTGCTGTACTGTGCTGATCTCTAACTGAAGTGGCTTCCAAGACCCATGACCCAGAAAGGTTAAAGTTTGTGTCTTTCCCAGAGGCTGCACCTCTATGATTAACATTACAGAGAAACCCACATCAGAAAGAACTATCACGAGAGAGGAATGAACAATAATTCATGGAGATAATAAAAAGTCTAAGGAGGGGAAAAAACCCCAAATGATCCTACCTTGGTTCAACAAGAGTGTATTTTGAATGTATTTCCTTTTCAGCAACACAACTGTAACTTTTACTAAATGCCAAGTACTGAAAGGGATGAGTTTTTTTCTTGAGGTTTTACAACCACAAGCAGAATTAAGTGTTCCCAGTCTACTCCTGGATCTTTCCTGATGAGAGATTTCCAATTGTACTAAAATCTATGGATGTTCTGAGATGCAGACAGATGTCTGTGAGGCCACAGGCTGAGGTCATCAAACTCATCTCATTTGTGACCTTAGCTTAGTCTCTTGGCTCTCTTAAAAAAAAAGGGGGGGGGGTAGGGGAGGATGATGGAAAGGACACCAAAGAAACTGTTTGTTAATTTATCTAGAAAATTTTTCTTGTTAATTTTTAAGTTAATAGCACACGCACATTTTGGTAACATATGGCAAGATGGTGCACACTGAGAAGATATATAATATATTTGGTCATCTATCATTAACTGCTCCTCACAGTAATTACTGTTTCTGGCATTATTAGCAGGCAACTGTCTGTTATCTCCTGCACATCTAACCAACCAAATTTTCAAGAACTCACATTTAAATCTCATTTCAAAGGCAGTTTTACAGCACTAAGTGAGCTAAATTGCTTAAATTTATATATATATTACTTAAATCTTCATTTATCAACAAACAGTTCAATTTCTTGCTTCTTGAAACATTCAAAGGAAAAAGTACCACGCTGATGCTGACATCATTTTGGCTGCTTAAGGGAAGATAAAATTGGGTCTCTCAAAGCTGCAGGCAAAATACTACAATGGATAACAAATATTCCTTGTGTATACATGATTGGAACGGCTGTCTCCATTGGGCACTGACTGTACACTGTGGAGCACAGAATGGATTCAGAGAAGATTTTATTGTTAGAATCAGTTCATATGGACAAGCAGTATTCAAACAGTTTATTTTACAATCACTGCTACCTGCTCCCTGACCCCACAGATACCCTTTTGCTTAAAACAACCACTGAACCTCCAAAATACTACAAAAATCCACCATGTAAATAAATATAGCACAGGGGTTTCTATTTAAAAAAAAAAAAAAAAGAACAAAAAAAAAAGAACAAAAAAACCCCACACTAAAAACCAGAGATACAGTGATAGCAAATTTTCTGAATCTTTTTCCCTTTGATGGCTGCAGGGCAGTCTCAAATTTTTCCACATAATCCACTGTTAGCATCAACACTGTTTCCGTTCTGCCCTTAAAAAAACAGAAAAGGAGAGAAAAGGTTTTGCACAGGAGCATTAATAGTTCCACTTGCCCTGTGGCAAATGGGGAAAATATGTCAATGTGAATTACTGTACTGTCTCCATGGATCAAGATTTCTCTTAGTGCTTTCAGAATTCCACTAACAGAAACAATTGCTAAGAGCATTTGCTACTTAGCCTGCTATGCTGGAATCAAATAAGACCCTAGGATCAACTAATGCTAAAATATTATCTTCTCTATTGATTTTCTCTCCCTACATTAACTGAGGAAAGAAACAGCTGAATAATTTTAGCTGGAAAGAACAGTGTATCGCTCTCACAAGGACATCCAAAGAACTTAAATAATCAAGATAATTGCAAAATAGAATTTTGAGCAGCTTACACTTCCAGAAATGTAGGAATATCACGGTATAATTTTACTTCATTCTGACCCCAAACAACTTGCACTACATATTCTACTCACTGCACAGAGTTACAGTGGGGAATGGAACATCTCTTTTTTACAGAAACCAAGCACACACACACAGATGCATTAGAAAAAATAGTTCTAATTGTGTGCAGTTGTGCATGCACATTCAGATGCAAAGGAGTGAGCCAAATACTATTAAAGACGTTCCAAGTCCATTTTCTCTGCTGGAAGGCTACTTTATGGGCATTTTATTAAATTTTTTTTTTTTAATATCTCTTGCCTGGTAGAAGATTATGGTCTCAATTAATTAATAAAGTACAATTGTTGAAATTCTTGGGCCATTGGGCAGATGTGGTATGAAAATTTATTTCTAAACTTGATTTGGCCAACAAGAATGAACAACTAATGAAATCCAGACACATGTACTTACACACTGTTGACTATTTCTACCAAATAGCAAATTATTTTCATTAGAAAACAATAATTCTCATACTACATTCATCACCAGGATTCACAAACAACTAGCAAATGCATCTAAGGCAACCATGAAGTTGGAACAAATTAATAAGAGTTTTGCAAGGTGTCTGGGTTAGCACTACTGACATTCTGATTTAAAAAGTTAGTGCTACACAAAGCTAAAAATAAAAGATAAAAACAAACACATATTAAAAGGATTATGATCAGTTAGCTTAGGACACATTTGTCAATGAAAAACTCTCAGTAGGGATGTTTCTAATGGGTATTTGTCATCATCTCCACCAACGATGTGGACACAGATAGAAAATCTTTGCAAAAATGACTGTGAACATCACAAAAAGAATAATAACTGTCTAAAAAATAATAGCAACAGTCCAATCACACAGTCATTTTGGATCACAGATAAATGAAGTAACAAAACATGCTTTAATAAATCCAAGACAGAAAGCTTTGCCATTAGAACAGACTACTGTCACACTGTCACTGTAGGGAATTAGAGCCTTGCACAAGTGATGTGCAACTGTGTGAGCTCCAAGAATTACACCTCGACATGAGGAGGTAACGTTTTCCTTGAAAAAAACTGCTAAATTCAAGTATGGGGGAAATTTTTGCAATTGTGGACAGGATTACCAACATTATAAACAATGAGCAGTTGCTGCCAGCTCTGGCATCCACATTCTGTATGGTCCAAAGTGTACAAAAAAGAAAAACTCCATGCTGGGGGGAAAAAAAAGCCTTGAAGAACACAATGTATTCAGACTGCCAAAAAAACCTGAGAGATAGCATGATTACACTTTGCAGGGAGAAATAACAGACACTAAATGACTGCCTAATCTTAAAGGAATATAATAACACTGAGCAGCTTAGAAGCTCATTCAAAAATCTGTACTTTCTAAGTTGGTTTCTTTTGTTGTTGTCAAAGTGAATGTTACAATACCAAAGGTTATGGTGGTGTTCTATCTCCTGTACACTTCAAATGCCCTTCTGAAAGATCAGTCTAACAAGAATTTGGGGCTGATCTGTATCAAGTATTTACATGATACAAAGAGGTTTGAGGTAACCGGGAAACTCCTTTCTGATGCTACACTTTGGGGAGTTACAGCTCCAAAAAACTTGAAGTTGATTAATTGTTGGTCACTGCTCTGCTTCCTGTTGGGATGAACAGATGAGCTTTCTTTCTCTGAGCATCATCTACTGATATCAATCTCTCCCTGCTCATGACGTCCATTAACAGGAAGCAATTACTACTGAGAAGCTGTGATGAAGAGGGATGTCTTACCATAAACCAGCTGAATTCCAGGAGAGAGCTCGTGATAATCCCACTGAGAGCACCACGGACAAGAGGAGAGAGATTCTCTTCAAGACCCACACAGCATGGGAAACACTGACCTTGGGGACTTTCAGTACTAAATTAAAAGCAAGTTCTTTTTACTGTCATTAAATAACTCTGGGGTTCGTGCACTTGTCTACCCAGGTGCACTGAAGTAGGGGTGTTTGTAGACTAGCAATGAATAAATGTGCATTGTGCCAGGTGTCTGCAGTGAGATGGAGTTTCTGTGGCACCTTCATCACCCTGCACAGGGAACGCTGCCGGGAGAAGTGTTCTCAGGAAGATGAGACTCGTGTCATCTTGCTCGGGTTTAGCTCAGTTAGTGCTTCTTTAAGAACGTTGTCTCTCGTGCACTGCAAGACTATTCTTGTATCTGGCAAGCAGGACTGGATGCTGCCCATCAGTTTCTGGTATTTAAGCTGCTGACATCTTAACTGATGACACAGCTTAGACTCTTCCATTCAGTTTGCAAAAAAAGTTGCACAAGACAGAGCCTAGAGGAATTCCGCTGGCAAGTGTTTTTGTAAGGGAACAGAGGCGACTCATAACTGGGAGAAATCAGAACGATTAAGGCACAGCCAAGATCTTGAAAACTCACAATCAGTTCCTGATTCTGTCACCATCCTCCCATCATCCTTGTCATCCTAAACCACTTCCCTTCTACGTATCCAGGTTCCTCATCTTTAAAATATGTACAGTATTTGCTTATTAAATGCTCATGCTTGCTGTCAGAGCAAATCCATAAAATATCCAGACATCCCACTACAACTGAAGAGTCATTCTCCATATGTCTAACAAGACTAAGGACAGGCATATATTCATCCATGGTGTAGATCTTTGTGTCAGCAATCTGCCATCATTCTAGTTTCACAGTGGATATATGAAAAATAGACTGTGCTACCCTATAAAGAAACGTAACAATCTGTAACAAAATGACTGTGTAACCTGTAATCTGAAGTTTGTGCTCCCCTGATCCGTCCCATGAACACAGGTCTCCCCTGAGGCCAATTAACTGAAGTTACTACTGCTAAAAAAACGTAATTTTGAAGGCCTGTAAAATTACATTTGTTTTAATACAACTGCTGTGTTTTGGGAGTATCACAGCAGCCTCACACTGAATCATATTTTAACATATTTTTTTGTTAAAAAAATGTTTGCCGCTCTTCTACTGGAGCTAAACTTTTTATTATTACACGAAGAACTGAGCTGAGGAGAGAGGAGTGGTCCTTTCTAATGTAGATAAATCCTGGCAGGTCCAGATTAGGAAAAAAACTTGCTTTAATTTTAAAACAAAAAGTCAATTAGGAAGCTAAACTGTAAAAATAGCAATAAGTATTCTGTTCGGCAAACCCTTGAAAGATCACCAAAACAGTAATAAATTAATCATGGGAGTATGGGAAGGAGAAATTAAGATGAATAAAAGTTATATTCGTGTGTTGATGAAATATTTACACTACCAAAAAACTAGTGTTGTTAGAATCAGAAAAGACTGTTGACCCCAGTGTGGTTTATACACTTTTTTTTTCTGATGCTGGATATACCCATGCTGTACAGAAGAACTAAACAGAGCGGTGTAAGGCAATACTGCTTCCTATGAGATGGCTATCTCAGCTCCGAGCTTTTAGCAATCTGTAACTGTACTCCAATCACAACTGTATTCATGAATAAAACATGTCAGTGCCTCTATCTGCCTGCACGCTCCTCTCATCCTTAATTTTGGCTTTACCCAGCGAAGACGTGGGTGAGTTTAACTCACCATCACAGTGCCACGGACATCCCACCGCTCAGGTCCACACACACACACAGACCCTCTGAATCCAACTGAAACCAAATTCTGCCACAAAGTCGACTCCTCATTACTCCCCCCACAAGGCTACTATTAATTGCACAAAACACTTACTGGGGGAGGAAAAAAAAAAAATAGATCTTTTTCTGGGACCTGAGAAACACAACACAAATTTATCATTTCTGTAGTAATTATGGCATGTGAAGTAAGTGTGAACTATGTACTGGTCTGCAGTTTCCACAATCAGCTTAGCTTGAAAACAGCATTTTTCTGTTTCTACTGGGAAAACTAAAAAGTCTTTTTTTTCTTTATGGACCAAGGCCTGATGTTCCTGAAACGCATGAATGTTTGCCATCCAAGTATTTTTGTTTCTCAGAGCTCTTAAAATAATTATGAACATGAAACAACAATCACTGTTATTCAGACCACAGTTTTCAGGTGTTCAAACTGAGAGACCAGAGGGATTCAATTAAACATTTAATGTAGAGGACAGTATAGTTGAGTGTGCCAAAACAAACTTCAGCTCACAGCTGTACTAAAAACTTGAAAGATTTTCAGTAAAATAAATCCATATTTTATTAAAATTCTTGCTACACCTATTGGAATAACATATGCCATCATAAAATAAATGTTTTAGATCAGTACTGTACACTGTTCTGGATAATGCCTGCCTTAGAATCAACTATCTTGGAACCTCATTCTTATTTTTAGCAAAATACAGATAACAAGAACTATCTTTTACCGCACGGAGCCTCTCAGCTAAATTCTCTCTCCCGTTACAAATTGGCTATAGGCAAGATGACAGGAAAAACAAATGCCAGCAATAAACAGGCATTTGTGGGATCAGAAAACGTAAGGGGTGATTTCTGTGATGGAATTATCTTTTCCAGGAAAAGTCCTCCCTCCAACTTTGTTCAAGGCCAGGTTGGGTGGGGCCCTGAGCAACCTGGTTTAGTGGAAGGTGTCCTTGCCCATGGCAGGGGGGTTGGAACAAGATGATCTTTAAGGTCCTTTCCCACCTAAACCATTCTGTGATTCTATGAACTAAAGAAATTCATACAAGTTCTGAAGTCTGAGGACGCTGGTTACCGTCAAAAGCTGCAGTTCAACTCTGGTATCACGGGGTGCCTTCATCTGTCACTGTTAAACGAGCAGGATGTTCTAACACGACAGATCCCTCCTCCGACTTGCTACTGTCTCCAAAAGACAGAGCAGATGCCACTAAACACAACCTCTGAGCCCCATCATCCAGCCAGAGCTCTTCTCCCCTGGCTGCCCACCAGACACAACCATCCCACCACGCCCCCTCAGCTTGAGTGACACCGTGGGGGGAGCACCAAAAGCCCTGTTCAAACTGAAGGAAATGTTGCCCACTGCCCTCCCCTCATCCCCAAATCAGCCAGGTTTTCATGGAAGTTAATCCACCCAGACAGGCAGGACCTACCTGTGACAAATTCATGCTGACTGCTCCCAGTCACCCCCTTCTGCATCATGTCCCTGGAAACACATTCCTAGTCCTCCTACTACCATTGGAGTTGTAGAAACTTCTTTTTTTTTTTTTTATTTTTTATTGCCCTTGACATTCAAGTCACAACATGAGCTTTGATTTTCCTAACACCACCCCTGCATGGCAGGGCAGTATTTCTCAATTCCTCCTTTGTAGCCTCTCCCTCCTTCCACTCATATGATGCCCTTAGATTTCCAAGTTTACTGGAGGCTGTGTAACAACTCCACAGATCCAATTTACACCTACCATTTCCTGAGCAATTTAGTCTAATGATTTGCTTCCACGTTTCATTCAAAAAGAAGGTGTTTTTTTTTTCTTTTTAAACAAAGCCAAACTTAAGGAGCATTGACATCTATAATGGGACTTAGAAGGCAGCATGTGAGTAGCATTTAAAGGCCTACTGGGAGCAAAATTACAGCTCTTAAGAAGAATGTGGCTTCTAAAACTTAATTTAACTCTTTCCTAGGCCTCTTAAATTCTTATCTGTGCTAATCACTCCAAACAACGAGGTGACTATTCAGAAAAAAATATCCTTTTTTTAAGTGCAGTTTGGGCAATTAAAAAACACAGCCACCCAGATTAGGCAGTATTTCCTAGAGTCTTCCCTTCCAGCAGCCACAGAAATATCATCCTATGGTACATTTTTGTAAATGTGATTAAGGAGTCATTTATATATATGACATTTAAGTAGTAATTGTATAAGCACAGCTAAACAATTGTACTTGAAAATTTGATGATGGAAACAAGTTTTTCTTCCTTGCATTCATCACTACTGAGAATGCAGTGGGTCTTTTAATAAATAATAACCTGATTTCTGGATGTTCTAAGTACAAACGTTGTGATTTAAATATAGCTCAGTCTACTAAATGCTCCTATGAAAGAAAGATAATATATACCTCCATCAAGTATAACTGATAGCAAACTGATAATTTTTTTAGTAAGAAATTTGCTTGGGTAAAATAAAGTTCTAATTTTTTTCCCCCTACTTTTTGCTTTATTTAACTAAATTGACCTAGAGATTAAAAATGTGGCCAGGTTATCAAATATTCATCCACAAATAATGCATAAAATATTATTAGACTGATGACAGTTGTTAAAATTATGGTCTTTTTCATTCCTAAACACTGAATTTAGATAATTTTTTTAAAGCGCATCTCACATAAGTGATTTTTATGTTCATCCCCTCAAACCACATGGACCAAATCACAGGAGTGCAGCCCAAAAGAGGTGAGGTTTCAGATATAAATCATTGAATTAAGCAGGGAAACACAGCAGGGCACTGTGCCAAGGTGGGATTTGTACCTGAAATCACTACACCTGTAACTTTAGTTAGATTTCCCTTCAGAGGAAAATACTTGAAGGAGGCCTTCCCAGCCAGGGCTGGGCAGGGTGTTAGCGGCTGCTTTGCAAGAGAAATCAGAAACAAGAGGGAGAAAAAATAATCATCCAGTGGAAAGCAACATTTCTACGTCCTGTTTCTGATGCAAGAGACCTGTTAAATCCTGATGTTAACGAGTTGACTTCATTTGTACTGATCTGTAGTTTCAGACCAAGAGACAAATCTCCTACCAGTTTCTCAAAACACCACAAACGAATCTCTGCTCTCTACTTCTTTTGCAATTTGATCTTTTTTTTTTTTTTTAAGTGTGGATTTATATAACGAATTCATGAGTTAGAATCACAGACATCACAGTCACTCTGGAAGACCCACACAGATTTCCCTCAGCACAGTAAGTATGGCAGTCCTCACAAAAACACCCTTCAAGAAGGGTGTCCTAAGGATAATATCTGGACTCTGATCAGGAAAGGAGCAAATTCCAGAGTTCAGGAACATGTACTCCTGCTGACTCTTTTTCTCCTGTGTTCTTTGGCAGCTGTAGGTGTCACTGGGCGTTGCTTACACCCATCTGTTGGCAAAACACTGCCCATACATTTCGAACTGAACATCACCCAGAGAACTCAACTTCAAACTTTTCTGTCCTCCCACACCTCCTGCTTTTTAAACGTAGCCTTAACTTTGTGACACTGCTCTTGAGAAAATGAGCAGAAAAGGCTTTAAGCACAGGAGAAATTCCCTAGACCTTGCACGCACGGCTAATGGCACTTCATGACCCTAAACCCATTACTGGGTGCACCTCATCCCACCATTTAGCTCCAAGATGGATGCAGGGTCATGCAGGGCACCACCCGGACCAGCAGGGTGTCTCCATCGCCCAGCTGAGAATAACCAATTTACAGAGAGATATTTGTAAGCTTTCCCATAGAAACCACACAGTCAGGAAAGCCCACATCCACTGTTACCCTGAGCACCTCTGGCACCAGCAAGTCCCAAACAAGGAGTAGCTGAAGATCCTGAAGACCCGCTGCGTTTTGGGTTTGCACAACCCTATTTAAGCCCACGTAACTGGAGTTCATTCATCTCCTGGAAAACAATAACACACATTTCCACTCTCGTATTTACAGTGTGTACCTGTCAACAGGATTTTCGTCATTTCTGCCTTCAGTTTAACAGCACAAATATTTTGACACCAAAGGTTGCAAAGAAGATGAACAGATTTCACGTCAACACGGACCAGTATGAAAACAATATACCCTCAGGTCATTGGATTTACTTGAGTTTTCTGCCTGGTGTTGAACAAGGAGGTTTCTTCCTGTGAATGGCCATTTCATGTTCAAACTAAAGGGAAGGGCAATACAGCTGTGTCATTTGAGGAACAAAAAATCCTCAGGAAGTAAATATTTACTCTCTGCTGAATAACTGGCTGGTTTGGAGCTTAAAATGATTTAAAGGGGGAGTGAACTGCTTAGAAGGTATCACCAGGCACATAACAACTATTTACAGTGGCTTTGTACAGGCACAGAACACAGCAGTCCCCAAAAAAACACTGTGCTGAAAGCTGAGAAAGGCAAGGGGGAAAGGAGCGTACTCTGGAAGTGTTCCAGGCCAGGCTGGATGGGACTTTGAGCAACCTGGTCTAGTGCAAGGTGTCCCTGCCCATGGCAGTGAGGGTTGGAATGAGATGGTCTTTAATGCCCCTCCCAACCCAAACTGTTTTGTGACTCATTCTATAATTCTTAAAGCTTTGTAATTTAAGTGTAAAGCAAAATGAGAAGTGTTCCTCATGTTTTGGACATAAATAAACGTAGAACAGTAATGGCCAAATGGTACCTCTCAAATCCATGTGGAAGGAAGCAGCTTTTCTGACTGAAAATGAAATACTGGGCTAGATGAGACACTAAAAGCCACATCCAGTATCTAACTGCACACAGCAGATGAAGATAAAAGGAGAGTTTACCAACTATGGGAGAAAGGACTGGCTACTTACGAAGAATTTAGGAAGACAGCTAGGATGTTTCAATAAGTGTTGGTGAGTGTTGTATGAGGCAGAAGCATTAGGTTTTAATTGCCAGCCTTTATAACTGTATAACTGTATTTTAATCATCACAAATGTGATGATTAAAATATAGTCAATCTTACTAAGCAGTCCTCTA
>JAYRBT010000139.1:67249072-67278239 GCA_036023395.1 Myiotriccus ornatus | reverse complement strand
TATAACTGTATAACTGTATTTTAATCATCACAAATGTGATGATTAAAATATAGTCAATCTTACTAAGCAGTCCTCTAGTCAAATGCAGGGAAGTAATTCTTTTCCTAAATTATTTACTAAAGACACTTGTGAGAGGCAGTGTGTGCCCGTGGAATCGCCACCTCAATCTTTGTTTCCTCTCTTAACTTAGCCAAGGGAAAATCAGGACGCTAAACTGACAGTGCCTATAAGAAAATGGTGTTTAAAAACAAATATGACACTTCTCCCTTCTGGAGTCTTCCTGGGAATTAGCACTGCATCATTTGGAAAACTGTAGTTCATCACATCTTTCAATGCATTTCTTCTGGAGATGGATTCAGTGCAGCACTGCTCGTGGTGATGGAACACAAAATGCAGGTGGCAAACAAAAATGCAATTCATCTGTCAAACACCACAGTGAAACATTTAAATACATACCTAAACCATCCAAACCCTGACTCTCTTCTGACCAGGACTCAGTTTTTCCTGGTCTGGGAAACACAAGAGGTGCTAGAACATAGTTTTTATTTGCAACATCCAAATGTGGTAACAGGCTGAGTAATACTGAGAAACATTCAGATGGTAGAGTGGGGTGGGGGGAGGTTTTGACCTACATACATAGAACTAACAACTTTTTCTTAGAAAGAAATGAGAATCAGAGAGAACTCCTCATTACAGATCCTACCCAAAGGTACCAAATTTCTCTGCTTCACCAAATTATGTCTTTAATGCTGCTCCTGCTACTTGAGTTTTCTCTTCTTCTAATGGCCTACATGGTCCATCAATACAAAACTTCAAGAAATAAGAAGTATTTCAAGAAAAGAGCACCGACAGCACCAGCGAAGAAATTTAGTCTATTAAATTATAATAAAAAAAAAAAGATGTGAAGGTCAAAAAAATTTTTACAAATTAGAAACAGACGGGATAAATAGCATCCACACAATGTAATGTCTGTATTTTAAAGTAATGATAAATTAAAAATTAAATGTTGAATATGCATTTTATCAAGTTATTTAAAAATGCTACTTTGCATGTTATACAGAAAATAAAAATCAGTCACTGAAGTTTGTATATTATCCAAACTTTCGACTGCTTTGACACGAGGTAGCTACATGAAAAGAAACTAATTCAATCATAAAAAGGTAACCAACGGTTTCCTTGCCAGAGGCAAAAGTTCTAAAGGTGCAAAGTGGTTTTTGTCATGAACTTTCCTTTCCTGGACCTGCAAGAGTGAGGCAGGGAAAGCAGAACTTGTCACACCCCCGGCTGCCTGTCACACACCCCTGCACTCCCCGAGCACATCAACATCTCAAATGATGGACAAAGTGCTCCCAGATGGGCTGCCCCGACGGGACCAACCAATGGATCAAAGGGACCTGACCTGGGTTATGTTTTACCAGAAGACAAGAAACAAATGCTTGGCATCGAAATGAGAAAATGAATCTGGACTTTGGGGTTGGATGTAAAGAGTGAGATGTGTGATCCATAAAACTCTGCCATCCAGAATTTGCTGCCGATGAAGAATTCTGCCACTCCAATATGCAATTATCAAACCAGCAAAAGCCTCAAATCCCAGAATCACCGATCCCAAGATGCTGAGGGAGCAAAGAGGAAGAGAAGGGGATGGAAACAGTGGGAACACTGCCATGAAAATTTAGGGGGAAAGGATCACCAATGAAGGCATCTCCTAAGTACCAGTGTAAAAGGGTTCAAGGCCAGGTTGGATGGGGCTTTGAGCAACCTGGTCTAGTGGAAGGTGTCCCTGCCCATGGCAGGGGGGTGGATTCGACCATCTTTGTAGGTCCCTTCCAACCCAAACCACTCTGTGATTGTAAGAACAGCCACAAAAACAGCTTCTGACCCACTACAGATAAAAGATGACTCTGCCCAAGGCTGAGACACCATAACGAAGGATGACCTATAAAATAATCAAAGACCATCACCTTTATAAACCCATCCTGGGTGCTTCCTGCACACAGCACAGTGTGTCCCCAGCACTGCTGGAAACACCAGCCTCCCTCCAAAAACCCTTTCTCCTGCCCTCAGTGCCTGGTTTCCACACTGCCAACAGTCAGTATGGCTCTGGAAACAATCTTTAAAATAAAAACTTGGTAAGACAACAATATTTTTAACTGGTCATTTATATGGAAGTGTATTTCTTCAGGTACTTCATCAGCCATTTGTCACTAAAAGGGTTATTATACTTTTGCACTGTAACACAAGCAAATCTGGGGAGGACTGAGGGTTGTTTCTGCAGACAAACTTTTTAAAAATTTTTTCTTATAATGACAGAGCAGCTGGAATTCTGCTTCTTTCTTTTGGAGAAAAAAAAACCCAAACAAGCGAAAGAAAACAGACTGAAAATTGGCACTTTGTGCCTGATGCAAATTAAGTGGAATAAACAAAATGCATTTCATTTTTTCTACTGAGTCAGCAAATGCAAGAAACCAGATGACCTCTGGAACAAACCCCTACATGTACTTACAAATAACAGGTTTTCACATGATTTTGTTTCACTTATTTAATCCCCACCATCTCTTCACCATCTGTCTGCAGAAAGGTTTTCTTCTGACCAACTGAGAGGTGAACACAGTGCAGTGGACAGGCTGGCTTACTTGAGGTGGGTGATGACCAACAACTTCGACATCCTGACAAATGAGATAAATGTCCTGGCAGTCACAGCTTATTTGATCATAGGGAAAACTACAGTAAAAAGTAAAATATTGCTGCAATTCGCATTTCTCCTCTTTTCATTTTAGTTTTTGTGGTAAGAACAACTTCCCTTAAAAGCAGATGCTATTCTCTTTTATTTAATATGAAAATGTGTATGTTGAAGCTGCTATAGGTGTGCACAAATACTTTTACTGTATTCAAAAATACATTTAGTTAGCAAGGTTATTCTTCAGTCCTGGTGTTGGCCCATGATGTTTAGAATGATAGAATATTAGTAGGTGGTTAATCCCAAACTAGTTTTATATAATTTATACATGTTTTTATACTAGTTTTACATCACTTTTACATGATCTTTTTACAGCAGCAATTTCAAGTACAACTGTAAATCAAGCTTTGCTCTCTGTAAATACTATCTTTAAAACAATTAGGAGAAATTTTGTATATACAATAATTAAATCTGTTTTAGAAGCTGCATTACAGAGTTCTACTTTCAAGCCAGTGTTAAGGTACAACTAAAACTTTTGCTTATCATTGAGACCGTAAAATGCCAAACACTACTAAAACAAACTTTCCTTTTTGTTAAATATTTTGAAGAGTACTATAGTGAGTACTATATTTAGTAATAGTAAAACTCAACAGCTTCTAGAATTTCTCGCAGCGAATGCGTGCAAGACTCAACCACTACAAAACTAAATGTAAACTACAGACTTTGGAGTTGAAGAGACAGCAAAGGTGAAGAAGCTCCAAATTAAGATACTTTTTTTTCCCCATTTCTTAAATACATTACATCTCACATGCACACAAATAATGGGGTGATTCCATTTCTGAGCCCAAGGGGTATATATATGTACAAACTGTATATCTAAGGGACCTGAAGCTTCTTTATGCAGCAGAAGGCACTTATACTGCAAAGGAACCAAAATGATCTTGGAAACCTGCATTTATTGCTGGAAAATCAACCAGCTGAGAAATAGGGTATCTTAAAAATTTTCCAAACAATCTATTATTATCCCTATTCTTGTAACATCTAAATGTGCCAGATGAAATCACAGCCCCATGGCATGAGCTCAAAATGAGGAAATGTCTCCCGTTAGAGATGAAGGAGATAAGACAAAGGGGAAAAAAAAGGCACAGACAGTTGAAGTGACTTGGTTGATGTCAACAAATGCATCACTGGCCAAACCAGTAATATAAAACCAGTGAGCTTTCTACACCAGAACAGTTTGGAATTTGACCCTCCAGACTGGTATTTACAAAATGACATATCTAGGCATCATATTTACTTGTGCACAGAATTCCCCTTCCTTCCCCACCCCAGACCCCAAGAGGACACTTGTGCAAAAACCAAGAAGCAAAACACTTGCTTTGTGTTTTTCGAAACCAACGGTAAGACTGGGTTTTATGTTTTTCTTCATTCCTTTCCCCGCTCAACTGAAAATAAAAAGTACTTTCGTAAAAACAAAGAACAAAGACATTTTCTCTACTTTTCTTATCCTTAACCCTTTAATCACCATGGCACCGCTCACACACCAATCAACAGAGGCAATTACACTGTCAACCACGCCAGCCCAGGAGAAAAAAAGCAGGAACAAAAAATGTTTAAAGTTCTTCTGGTCCAGATAACTTTAGCTGTCTTATTTTCTGGGTGGACAGTCACCACTAGGCTGTTCTTTTAAAAACAGAGCAATCCCTTTGAGATCACTCAGATGCAGAGCCCAGAGCCTCAAAGATGATACAGTGGAGCAGATTTGGACCTCTGCATTTCACTGCAAAGGGCTCCAGAGAGAAAACAAGACTGGTTGTGGCACTGCTGTTCCTAAAACCAGCCTGAGGAGGGGAGGATGAAGAGCACAAGAAACCAGCTGAACTGGCTTCCCTATCTCAGTACCCAAGCACCCATCAGAAACACAACTGCATAGCTGAAAACCATCCCAAAAATTCAGCCAACTCCTTCCAGCTTGCTAAAATGAAAGCACTGCACATTATGGACCTCTCTCAGTTGGCATCCTGGACTTGTGCATATTTGGAGAGGGGGAAAGTGCAAAATTGTTAAAATATAACTTACATCAACAAAAAAAGAGCAATAGGAGGAAAAAAATGGCCTCTATTTTATCAAACACAAATTTATCTGCATCCTGACCAAAGCAAATAAAAAAAGATGATGGAATAAAGATGCACATTAAAGATTTAGGAAGCATCTCCAATGCACAAAACTCCATGAAAATCAGACTCAAAGCACGTCAGGGATGACTTAGCAGTGGAACAAGGGGGAAAAGTGGAGCTGCATGCCAGAAGCCCAAACCTCCTGTTTGCCTTCTGTAATTTATGGAAGCCCACTCCAGTTGATGGGAAATGATAGCATCTCTGAAGAGCAGCATTAGGAAGGCCTGAATAAATCAGTCTTTCCTATAACTGATGAAAAAAATAGAATACGTTACATGTCAAGCTGTAAATGAAGAAAATCTACTGACTTTGAGTGTGACAAAAATATTACTATATACTGGCACTTTTTTCACTGCCTTCAGTTAATTTTTTTCCTCTGTCACATCCAGACAAATGCTGGCCCTCTTTACTCTTCAAGTCTATAAGCTGTTTTTCATTTTTGATATTACAAAGTCTATATAATATGTGTGTGAGAAAGACTATGATTTAAGAGTAGTGTAATACTTTAAACATGTATTAATATATAATAACTTCTTCTATTTAATCCCAGACATTTTTTAAAATTAAAAATACATCAAATAAAAATCCATGGGAGTCTTGTCCAAAATTACTCCAACCACACAATAAATCCATCAGAAAACTATCTTCTTTGTGTGATGGAGTCCTGAAATTACTCTGTCACATGCACATATAATTATATATTTCAACCTTCTGAGGAATAGTAAAATACGTTGAAAATGAACTTACTTTATAACTTTGAGAAACTGTGGCTCTATTAATCTAAACATGAAATGCAGCAGAACACTTGTAATTGAATATATGAAAATAATGCATCAAACCATGAAGTACAGAAATTAAAGTGAAGCTATGAAAGCATCTAAGGAGAAGATAAACTATTTGTCAAAAAACCCAACAGCATAAAGGTAGTACTTAAAAATATTTTCCAGTTGTGCTTCTTGACCTGCATTTGAACTCTCTGCTGCCTGTCTTCCTCCGTTCCTGGGAGTCCTCCTTTCCTACAGCTGTCTGCTATCTGCTCTGATTAAAACTAGACAAATTCTTGTCCTAGGTCAGACCAAGGACTCAGACAGCCCAGCATGTCGTCTGTGGCCGTGGCCAAAGGTGAATGCCTCAGAACAGCACGAAGGTCAGAGTATCCACACTGTAATCTTTTTCCAAATGTGCAACTTGGTGCTCAGGGACCTCCAAAGCAAGAGCTCATGGCTGGGGGGTAACTAACGACTACCAGATTTCACTTATACTTGCCCAAATTGCGCCAGATTAATCTGCAGCTCCACGTCACCACCAAGATGCACCTTCCTCTACCTCAAGCCCCACCCAAGATCTTCGGTCACAATTTACACTCCACTCTTTGAAGCAAAAGAAGGAGAGAGCTGAGATACCCCAGGAGAGCAAAAGGAGAAAACACAGCACCAATTACCTTAATTTAAAACCTAAAATGTGACCCAGATTCTTCAAGCAGAGCAAGTCTAATATTTAATAATAATATCTAATATTTAAGAAAGATAAAATTATCTTGGCTAGTAAGAAGCGATTAGTTCTCGAAACATGTACAGTTAGGTCAGAAATAAGGAGTTTAAACATTATCTGGTGATCAGGAGGACAGACTGGGAGGTGCTTTAATTGCACAGATAAAGCACAGCTGAGGCCAAGAAATCAAGTTACAACAGATTTCTAAAAGTTGAATTATTCACCACTTACAAACTTCTCACTGGGGTTTGCATTTTATTTTTCTTTCATTATCCCACATGTGAACAAGAGGTTAAATAATGGTGAAATTAACTGAGCTTTACACAATTTTTTGGAGCAGGACTGTACACAGATAAAAATCATATAGCCTGAAAGGCCAACTTTAATAATTTTCTACTCTTGGGCTTAAAAGAACCGCAGCACAAGACAACAATCTCTTCACCTGGCAGTAATATGCACATAAAAACATAATAAGGACGATTCTCTTCCAAAATTTTCTGGCTAGACCACAGTAAATATCCAAAGAGAGAGAAGGTCTGTCTGGCTAGAGATGTCTGTGTAGATTGCGATATTTGCTTATTTGATTTACAAAAGACTGAAGGAGATTTAACGCTTCACAAGTTAGACGTTAAGTGTGGTTGAAAAGTGGGCTTTTTAACCCTGACAGAGGGTTTTACCTCCAAATCTGAGCCCGTCCTTTCATGTAGAGCTTCGCCTCCTCACCCTGCACTCACAGAGCCAAAAAGAAGGTTGCTCACCTCCAAGAAGGATGAATGCTGGATTTGAAAAGCCTAAAATCTCAGTGTTAATGTCACAGGTGTTCACAGAGCAAGCTATTAATGTCAGAGATATTGAAAAGAAAATGGTTTAGAGACTGAAGTATTGAGATGTTTGATTAAGGTTAAGTGGAAAACTCCAGGGCTGGCATCTCAGGTTATGCATTTCCTACGCATTTGAAAGGTCACATCAGTGGTATCGGATGTTTTAAAGCCTGCAAATACACAACACTGAAATACATTTGTTTGTTAATGTAGAGAAGGACTAGGCTACCAAGGGAACTGGAAATTCAAAGCTCAAAATACAGCTTGGAGCAGTCCTCTGCCCCGACCTTCCACCATCCACTACTGTTTGGGGATACTGGAGGATATGACCTTATCTATTGCTCACGGTGCCCACGGATCAGATGTCCAGGAGTTTGTTCCGTCCATTTTTTCTGGTCTATCTGGCAGATACAATTTACTTCCGCAACTTCCCGAGGCACCAAGGTCCGTGTGCTCACCACTTGCTGTGTAACTCATGTATTTCATTATTTCATCATCAGGGTTTAGGCCCGTTCTCCCACCGGATTCACTGAATTGCTCCCCTGCTTCAGTATGAAGGATTGGATGGTTTTTCCCAAGGAAAGCTGCGTGCTCACACGTTACACTGGGATTCAATGGCAATTCAAGGAATAACACTAATTTTTTTCCAGCCAAGTGTAGGAAGGGGGTGTGTGCCTATGGCTTTTTCCCCCAAGTATTTTCTGGTACACTACTACTTGAAATGCTCTTTTATAAGGAACACAGCTTAGATATTTTCATACCCGTTAGTGACGGCTGTGGAAATGCACATAAATTTAACAGGACTACAACACAGTTTGCTATTTTTAAAGCTGGAATATTTTATACTGGGGTCTTTTACCACATTAAAACACAATGAAAGCTAGGCAGCTAATTATCTAAGAGGTAACAAAACTTTTAAACTACACACAGATGTTGAGCTGCACTAAAAGGACAATTATTTGCCAAAATCACTGCCAAATTAAAGTTCCTATTTGGAAACTTTCACACACTTGTGTTTGGTGCAGCTGCAGCTGTTTAATTGCACATAAATTTTGTTTTACCCTTTCCGATTGTTATTCAAATGACATTATAGAGCAATTACAGCAGAATGACAATAACTAGTCTGTTAAAAGTTCAAATTGTACAAGATCTGTTTAAATTTAAATTCAATAAAGTATTACAATAGTAAAATAAATGGATCTCTCTGTATACACATGAATGTCCTTATCCTTTCTACACCCAGGTATGTGTATTCAATACCCATGTCCATTGTACTGGCACCAGATGTAACTGCCAGCCCTGGCTGCTGTAACTGTAAGCCCATGGGCTGATGCTCATCTGCAGATGGGCTCATCATGTGGGGAGAAATGGGCATTTTGGGGGAGCCATTTATTTGGTCACTGACTTCCAGATCAAGTGAGACAAGTAGTGGCCAGGATGGCACTTCTACAGACAACAGGGGCATGCAGGGTGGCAGCATCACACATATTTTTATTTATTTATTTATTTAAATATTTAATGTAAATTTTCTCTATATAAATATATATAATTTCTATGATAAAAATATTATATATGTAAAAATACTGCAGACATCTATGTGTGTCCAGGTAACTCCCACGCAATCCTGGAGCCTGGTTTTCTGGACCCTGGTTTTGTCAGGGTCAGCCCTGAGCAGGCACATCGCTGGTGTGGATGCTGAGCCTCCCAGGGGCTGATTACCAGGCACTTCGTTCAGCTGACTGCACAAATCTTCAG
This sequence comes from Myiotriccus ornatus, assembly GCA_036023395.1. Lineage (NCBI taxonomy): Eukaryota > Metazoa > Chordata > Aves > Passeriformes > Tyrannidae > Myiotriccus > Myiotriccus ornatus. The sequence goes on along the minus strand of JAYRBT010000139.1, from coordinate 67,269,318 downwards.
ACCACAAAAACTCTGCAGACTTCATCATTTTGGTATTTATACTGCACCTAAATACTCCCAATGGACTTGATTACCTCTTGTACAAAAAAAACCCTCTTAAAATTTGGCCTTGGAAATAGACCTGGGGGTTATAAATCAGGACAACTGAACCAAAATAATGGACACCACCGAAACACATCCTGGAGTAGCATCAGTTATGTCCCTAAGGGTTCTCCTTATGAAACTGGGCAGATAAAACAGTTCTGTCTATTGTAAACCTAATGGATTTATGAGATTTTCAGCTGTACAACATCATCAAAGTCCACCTCAAGGGGGTTTATAAAAAGGAGGGAGAGGGACGTTTATAGGGACAGACAGTGACAGGACAAAGGGGCAATGGTTTTAAACTGAAAGAGGGAAGGCTTAGATTAGATTTTAGGGAAAAATTCTTTACTCAGGGGGTGGTGAAGCACTGTAAGATGCTGCCCAGAGAAGCTGTGGATGCCCCATCCCTGCAAGTGCCCTGGCTGCTTCAGTGGCAGATTAACTACTTTTATAAGGTAGCCTGGAAATAAAATGTTTTGCCTGAGCAACACCAACTCATCCCCATCTGACCTGTAAATCTCTCACCTCGAGATTGATGCATCCTCAGTCAAGTAAATACTTATAAAACGCATCATTAAAACGACTGGATTAATCACATCCGTACGGGTGAAAACTTTGCATTAACTACAGCAAATCAAATGCCCCAGTCTCTAATTTCTTAAATTCTTATCTCCATTACTGATGTCGAGCCCTTAAGGAGAGATTTCCCATTTCCTCTTCTCGGCTGAAGGGGATTGGTGCCCCGGCAGCACAGCTATGAGCTCTCCTCTGCAGTGTGCTACGGGCTACTTTCCCAGCTCATACGCAGATGAATTATGGGTTTTTAAATTGAAATGCTTTAAGAATCATTTTTTCAGGCTCTGCATAAGTTAGGCAGTATTCCAGTCCCCGAGAAATACTCTGAAGTCTGCAGATAGCAAATCATTAACATTTTGAAGACTCAGTAAAAATGGAATCAGAAGATTTATCTACCGAAAATTGGTCAATCTAGTCCACTTCCTGACTCTGGAAGTTGTCCAAGCACCTGATGTTTGAAGAGCAAATTTTCTGCAAGTAAGGAAAAAATATATTTATTTCTGACTTGCATTGTCAGTCCTCCTCATACCATCAAAGTGGAGGCTTTTATCACTCCTAAAATTTTCATTTGCATACACTAATTATTCAATTATAAATTCTAACCTGTTCTATTCTAAATGGGCACTCATGAAGTAGCTACATTTTGTGTACAGTCACTTCCAAGACTTGGCATCAATGCTTTCAGCAATGCTAATAACTAACCAGCTCAAAACCTTCCATCCCTTAGTAAACACCCACTTAACACCAAACAAATTTAGATACTTCTTTCCCAACCACTGCAAAATCTCTCTGCCAATTCTATTTGGTATTGTGTTGTCAACATAAAAATATCAGATACCTTAGAGAAATTGCTCCCTACAAGCAAAGGAGACACCCATCTGGAAGCAGGTATTCAGAAAATCAAGAATTACCTGCCAGTCCTGGGCTTCATTAAAAAAGCTCTGTCTGTAATACCATCTGTTCTTGAGTCTATCTTGAAAAAATTGGGCACCTACTGTTAATTTCCCTTGAAAGGCAATAAAGGATACAGCATCATTTGAAAGTACTTCTTGTCCATTTCTGAAGCTAAACATTTATTTAGTTTCCTCTTGTAAGAGGGCTCCGAGATTGGATACAAAAGTACAGAACGAAAAAAAAATATTGGGAAAAGAGGATAACATCTCATTTCTATCAACTCTAGGAATCCTGTCTGTACCCTCGAGATGACGTCAGAGGAAGAGTCAAAGCAAGGAAAATGTTCTTCTCCTGTACAAACCTGCCTTTCTGGATATTCCCTAAGGAAAGAATAGAGCCAAGATTAATATCTAAATTGCTTTCTCTTTTGAGATTCCAGAAATCTGATATAGCAATAAGCTTTTTAAAGTCCCAGCCCAAAAGCAGTCACATCTTTCATGATAAGCACATCCCTCAAAGAACAAAGCAAGCGTAAGCTATTTTTTTATATATTATGAAATATTATAACCTAGAAGATCCTTTTGTAACAATGTAAACAGAGATCTTCCTTTGCTGTTTGCTCCTCTGTTTCAGAGCTTGAAGAGATACACATATCACTTCCTTCCCCTCATAAATCAGAGATGCCAAATCTTGTTTCTCTATACAACAAGCTCAAATGTACATTTAGCAGCAGTGTTTCAGGAAGAAAAAGACTCTGATTTTACTAATGAAGTGCGGTCATTAACAACTGTAATTTGTGAACGAGCTTCAAAACCTCTCTGTGAAGATCCAAGCAGGGAAAAGACTATACAATACATAAAAGGACAATGATTTCACAGGAATCTTGAAGTTGTCCACCAGGAGGTTTAGCAGCTCCAGAATGAGCAGTGGTCATTAGGTGTTCACAGAGGAGCACACCTGGTCAGAGACAAGGAACAGGAATACTGTGCTCAGTATCCAGCCCAGTGCCACAAGCTAAAAAAAAAATAATAAAAAAAAAGAAAATAATTGTTTTGAAGCATAATCCTTCAAAATAAGGGTGGAAGAAGTTCCTTTACCAGGAGGAAGAAATGCTGAGAGAACAGTTTTATAGCCTTTAGTGGATCTGAAAAAAGAGCTCACTCTCAACCAGAGCTAATTTCCTGCTCACTTCCCTCATTTTTCCAGGGTTATCACAGAGCTGATTTCTAAACAGCCATGTCTCTTACCTAATGACTTACTAAGTATCTATCCATCGGCAACTAAGTTATCATCTAAGGCAGAGTTATCATCTAATCTAATAAACAAGAAAACATCACAGGGAAAATAAGGTAACCAGAAATTATGAACACACTTTGATGAACGACTAACCATCTTTCTGAAGTTACTTATAATATTTACATATAAAAAGAGGACTGCACACAGTTTCACAAGTTCATGTATTACAAGCTCTGATGTTCTATCCATCTCCCATAAGAACTAACTGAAGGATGGATGAATTTGCCCCTGAGGAACTGGATGGGAGATAAAAGGAAAGCCAAAGTACAGATGAGGCTTCTATGGTTATGGCTAGTGAAAAGAACAGCAACATCCAGCAGACAAGGACATCCAGTATGAAGATTCAATTACAGAGAGCAGCTCTCAGTGCCAGGGCACGCCGGCACCACGCCCTGGGAAGAGAAAGTTGATTCTACAGAGGCCGATTATTTTAAAAAATAAATAAACTGATTTAGGGAAATGATGGAAGGCAATTAGAATGGCCACTGGAAAACCTGGCAATCAATGAACCATTCTTCAGACCTCTGCTGCTTTAAACCGACTGAAATTTCTGAAATAAAAGCCAGACTAACTAAGACAGGTTCGCAGAAATGACGGTTCAGACCTCCACGATTTCTTCAGAAAATCTCACATGACCACCAGAAAACCACAACTGATTCTTTGTGTGCCTCCTGACATAAAAAACACACTTTCTGGTAAAAAAGGCTCAGCTAACATTAGCATTTGTTTCCACTCATTTTGTCATGCTCTCTGCCATGCTGCTTGAAGGAGAAGGATACGAAACATTTTTCACAAACTGTCACAGGCTTGCAGATCAGTGGGTTAATGTATCAGCCTTTCACCTTTGGAAACCACAGTTCAACAGCCTGAATTACTACGGTAATAAATGTAGTATTGTCTTAGTTCAGTACGGACTTGTGTTTGAAGAACTATAACAAAATACTTTTATAACCTTGTGGAAAAGATAAGAAGTTGGCAATTCTCTTTTATGCCACAGATTTCCTGCGTAATCTCAAGCAAGGTAATTAAACCCAGCCTTTGAAAATAATTCACTAACACTCTGATTTTACTATGTCTGGTTTAAATAAGACTACTTCCTTTGATAAACTAAACTGTGATATGAAACAAGAATAAATTATTTCCATAAATAGGTTCACAGCAGGTAAAACAGGTCATAGGCCAATAAAAATAAAATTTACATCCAGCTCAGGTAAGAGCTAAAAAAATGTGTTTCTTTTAGGAATAGGGAGAAAAAAACATCATTAAAAATCGTATTTTCAGCTTGAAACCAGTTTTCATATTTCAATAATAAAGCTGTGAAAAACACAGCTTGTTAAAAAAACAAGCAAGTCCACACTGGGATACCTTACAACTAGTGAGGACTTACTTAGCAGCCCTGTGACAGCTCTATCCAGCGGTCATTTTGCTCATGGATATGCATCTCCATGAATTTTTAACTTTAGATTCACCCATAACCATAGACACCATAGGGCACAGTGGTCAAAACAATCTTTATAACCAGTACGTTTAAGGGATTTGCAATATCCTATCATCCATCCTTGCCCGAAAGTGGATGGATCTTTAATTTAATATTGACGTATTTTTAAAAACTCAGAGCCCTAGGCAGGCTATATTGTTCCTTAAAAGAAAGGCAAAGCCTTCTAAAACCAAACTCACCGCAAACAAGCGCACAGCCAGATAATTTCCTGCTTTCGTACGACTAAGGGGCATGTTAATTCTTTTACTGTAGCAGGGATTAGAAAAAAAAACGCTATTCTATTGATTTTAATGGTGCTGTCACTGTAGCAGAATAATGCTTTTCCAGTATCACTTTGCATTACTGCTTCAACCTCTGATGACAGATGAAAAGTACTGAATCTTCGCCAAAAGCTGAATACGCCATTATCTCCTTTTGCACAGCTGCACAGACATACCCTAATACAGACTGGGGCTTGCTACCATTTTGTTTAGGGCTCGAAAGTAAAACAAACAAAAAAATAAAAAAACACCCCGTATCCTAAAGGCAAAGACAACCTGAAACTTTGCTCAAGGAAGCACGAAGGCACAGCTCCTCTGCCAAATGTACGGCCACCTCGGAATGCCACATTACCATACGCGGAGTTAGTAACGGGCAGCTGAACTCGGAAACGCTGCTCGGGTTTTATTCTCTGTCTGTTCCTGCCAGTTCGGCAAATTCCAGAAATGGGATAAATAAATGCATCAAGGTTTATATTAACTCAGTCTAAATTATAATGTAATCCAGATACTATTGGGAATAGAGGCACCTAAGCCTGAAAGGGACTTTTTGAGTCACTGGCTCTAGTTTTCAACTACCATTCACACTTAGCTCGTATAAGCCCTTGTAAAAAATGGATCACACTCCACGTTAAAGCCAGCTCGGTGTCCAGACCCACTGTGCCTGTCAGGGCATTCACTCATGGTCAGCAGCCTCCCAACCTCAAGCCTGAAAGCAGTAATTGTCCATCTACATCAATTTATTTCTTATGCTAATGCTAGCATTCAGCTGAAGGAACTCCCTCCTTCTTTAATTCTCTGATATCCTTGCAGACAGCAAACATACCCCTGCTCTCAGCACACGTCTTGCTGTGCTGCCAGCAGCTCAGTCTGACCTTCCCAGGGCACTCCTGCCCATGGTTTCCTCCATTACGTTAACAGATCTTCCCTGCCCTGCCCTGGTATGAATTCTTCATTTGTGAATGTGATGACAACAGTAACACACGTGGTCTGAAATGGTACAAAAGCCTTATTCAATGGCATTATGACTTTCCTCTCTTCAGTGGGAGTTTCTTACGCAGTGCATTGCACTTGACCTCTCTCATGACTCCTTTCCATTAGTGGCTGGCAGTTTACCTGCACTCTTTCTCTTCCTATGTCATTTCGAACACATCCTCATCATCTTCCTCCCAGATGTTCTGATCATTTACTAGACATTGGTAATTCTGTCCTACTTCACCCTCTCAGCATACTGCATTCAACCACCCTTCCTGCAAGATCACTAATGAAAATATCAAATAAAACACACAGTAAGACGAATTCACACACCACTAAAAGTCCTCTTTCTGCCTTACTTTTCTTTACATCAAGTCCTCCATCACATTCACCATTCCTTAAATAATTTTCATCTCCAGTTTCACTGACAATTTCCTGAAGTGATGCTTATTAAGCACTTCACTGAAGCCCAGGCTGAGCAGAAGTATCAGTTACTTATTTTAGTAAACTCAGACTATCCTTTATGACATTTCTATCTACTAGATCAGAAACTATTTCCTCTAATCCTTTCCAAAGGATGTGAGCAACAAACAGGTCAGCAGCCTTTTTCATAGACTTTGCTTCTCCTTCTACAACTGTGGTTGTATACAAATCATTTTTCAATTAGTAATTACTGTTTCTCTATCCTCATTGTCACTAGCCATCTTCTCCATCATTATCCTTTTGGAAAAGGAAAGAGGTAGCTTGAGTATAACCAGTTACATTTAGCCTCAGCTTCGTGCCGAATAAAGACAGTCCCACTTCTGCTTTCCTGATTTTCTTCTATTAACTTCCAGCTGTCATTGAAATTTGCTTTTGCAACATGAAGTCAGGGTGACTTTTTGGTTATTCTCTCTTAATCACTACACCTCTAAGATGCCACTTCCTCCTTCTTGATCTTTCTTTCCCTGGTTAGTCTCTTCGTACATTCCATGGAGGCTGCTCATTCCCAGACCCCTCCTGCAAGTTGCATTTCAACTCTCCCGAGCCAGAACATCTCCACTTTGGTTGAGAACACAAGATATAACCACGGTTTATAACTCTGATCTCCAGATCCTCTACACCTCCAAATTCAAGTCCTCAAGCACGTTGACCCAGCTGACATAAGCAAGTCACTTTTTAAAGTTTCTGAGCTTAAGACACCACATTAGTAAATTCAACAGAAATATTCTCTGGTGATATCAGAAAGGCCAGAAGAAATCAAAGCATTGTGGGAGACCCTCGAGTCAAGGGTATGTGCTCGCTATTATAAATTGCAGAGAAACAGCAGTCTCATCTTACTAATGAGGATAAAACAAGGATATTAACTTGAGGGTGGGATGTAGCTACTTAACACAACACCATTCTGCACTGCTGGGGCACAGCTGCTTTGGTGGGGGACTGACACATTTCTTTGCTAAGACAGCAAAAAATATTTTCCACAAAACTCATGTGTAACCTGAGTAACTGTTTTCTCTATACAGGCTGGGAGGGAGGGAGAGAGACCACAGGGGATCGAATGCCATATAATGAGGGGGAGCATTTAGTGTAAAAAAAGAAAAGGAAAGAAAAAAAAATTAGCAGAAATCAAGAAAGTAGAAGAGAGAGCCTAAAAAGCAAGACTTCGAGAAGTTTCTCAGTCTTCAGAGGGTCTTTACTATATTCTAACTCAGCCTGCTGGAATTTGCTGCGGTACAGTCACAACACGGGCAGTCCCCTGTGAGGGACTTTTTACAAGGACATGTAGTGACAGGACAAGGGGGAATGGCTTTCAACTTAAATAGGGTAGATTTAAATCAGGTGTTAGGAAGAAGGTCTTTACTGTGAGGGTGGTGAGGCACTGGAACAGGTTGTCCAGACACACTGTGGATGCCCCATCCCTGGCGGTGTCCAGGGCCAGGTTGGATGGGGGCCTGAGCAATCTGGGCTTTTGCAAAGTGTCCCTGCCCATGGGGATGAGGTTTAAGGTTCCTTCCAACCCAAACCATTCTGTGTTTCTCTGATATTTAAGCTGGTTTTCAGTAAGAGGTCTCACACTAGCTCATCAAGACTGTGAAACTTTCATTAAGGTTGTATAAAGATATATAACTCATCAGTATCACTGATCAGTTTTATAAACACACTGACTAAAAGACAGCACTCTCACTTCAACAGTTGTTCCAGTAATTTCTTTCTTTGTCATGTAACAGGAGAATAAGAACTAAATTCGCAGGCACAGAAGTCAGGTGTTTGTCATGGTTTACGGATGGAAATCCTACGCTTACGTGTGTTCAGCCACCTGCCTTCAGCAAATTATAGTACAACATGCCTGTATCCACACAGAACTGCTCCCAGGTTAGCAGCAATAAAATCCCACCCAGTGACGTCTCTGAAGTGGTTTAACACATACTGTATTAAAATAAATCTGAACAATAGGCTGAAGTTATATAAAAAAATACCAACAAGCATCTCGTTCTTCATTTAATGCATGAGGCAGGGAGCTTCCATTCCCAAATGCATATATATAATTTTTTTCTTATCAAACCCTTTTATTCCTCCAAAAATGGCATCAATATTTCAGTTGAATAGTCCTTTCTTTATACCATGAGTCACCATAGAGCTGAAAAGCTGTCCAAAAACCCCCAGTGATTACCACCGACATAGCAGAACAGGTTTACAATTAAATCTTCTCCTTTAGGAAAAAAAAGTTCATTTTTCCTACTAAAAAAAGTCTTCATTTGCTAATCCTGTTAGCAGCACCCATCCATACAGGTCTTACTCCAGCATGACCAACTCAGCAACCTCATTTTAAGCGATACATCAAAACAGGGGCACACCAAAACTCACCTGCAATGCAATATTTTCACGTTTAAGTGACGTAATGATGAATTCCCACTGCAGAGCGTGCAGTGAGGCTCCCCAGCTAGACATGGCTGGCATGGGGAAAGTGCTCCCCCTCCCCAACCTTCCCAAACCCTACAGCTGCTACACCAAGGTGCCGTGGGCACGTGGTGCAGTGGCCATCCCAGAGCACACACAAACAGGAAGGATTCTGGAGCTCAGCCTGGAAGCTCACACTGGCCTCATGGCTGCAAGTCTTCTCACAGTGTAATACAAAGCACAAAACCCGCCCCCCAAAAAAGTAAAGATACCACGCTGAATTTATCAAGTGAGACATTCACAGTACAGCTATTTGTATTTCAAGTTATCTGAAAGCCAAACTCCTCTGGAAGAGAAAACAGAATCAGTCCCCTCCCACGGGCATTGCGGTACAGAATGTACGGCGGCAAAAAGTGTACGCAAAAATAGAGAAGTCAAGCTGTGGGTTCTTTTGGGGTGAAATGCTCCAACTTTGCACATAATGACCAAGTGAGGCACACTGCTACAGGCAGGAATGGGACCTAGATTAGACAGATGGGAAATCACGGCACTGGTCAAATAATAAGGAAAAAAAAAAGCTGAAGCCACTTCCCCTCCCCCAGCTTGGAATGAACGCATTCAGGATATTTTTATCCGACTATTTATCATGCTCTTTTGCTCCATCTGCCGGCTCTGCAGCAGCAGGCAATGCATTCCACACCTACTATAATGACAATACCAATAAAAAAGGAAGATAAAAATAAGAGTGAAAAAATATTTATCAAGATTAGTCTCATGAAACTTTATCCATATATTGTCTTCGCATTTATAGACAGATGTCTGGTTGTATTATCTTTTACTTAAATTGAGTTGCTTGAGCTTTTTGGTCACCTATTTTGTCATTTACACATTTAAGCAACAGAAAAATCATATTATGACTATGAAGAATTTTCAGAGTTCAAATTCCTTTACTTCTCGATGGTATAATGAAAGAGCGGAAGGATTTTCCTAGAGTTTAGAGTCATAGCAAGTCTGCGTACAAACAGCTTATCCATATACAGACTTACATGGATACAGGCACTTATTTCATAAATCAAATTCTATTAAGGAAAAGGGTCTTTCCGGAGCGTTTCTATTATACCCCTAGAGGGAATCATATTCCACCACAGAACCAAAAACTGGGACTGGGTGGGAACTAAAGAGATACTTAGTCCATATACTATACTATGTTACTCTATAGTAACACCAAAGTAACCCATTTGAAAAACCTCTAGAGGCCACCAGCTCCTAAAGCAACTTATTCCAGGTAACACCAGCATTGCAACAAATTTGCTGAACAACTTAATAATTTTAAAGCTACTGTTGAACAGCGTTCCACACTCAGAGTCGGATTAACACGTGAACACACGGAGTGTGTTAAGGAGGCTGAGAGCATACACTTTTGGGGCTTGCAGCAAATCAGAGGTATCCCAGCTTCTGGCCCAGGTTTCAATAGGTTAGGATGCACAGTGGAAATGTATATGTTCTTTAAATGCTATTCCCTCTGGCATAAAGGCAGAAATAAATTAATTGCTGTGCTGGTAACCTTTTGGCTCTTCAAAGTTAAGCACACGCATCGCTAGGAAGGAGGGGACTGCTACCTTTTATTTAAGTCTGGCAATTTGATTTTTCACTTGTCAAAAGCACACATGAATTTGACTAGAGAGAAGCCTGTATGGTTTGAAAATTCTGGTGTTCTTGTGAATGAGTGGCAGAGGGAGAACATTCCACTCATGCTCAAATTTTCTCCTTTTTATAATAAGGATAAAAAAAGAAATAGGAGATAGAATAAAGCCAGAATATAAAATCCACTTTGCAATAGGACCTTAACTGAGATACTAATAATTTTTATGATATCAAGCTCAATATTATTCCAAAGTTAGTTCTCCTTGAAATCTGGGGCTTGTGCAGTAAATCACTACATGCTTGCTCTGCTCAGAAACTTTCCCCACGGTACCTGATCCTTCTCAGAGACAAGGAGCCAAATTACTCAGTGTTTTGGTTTGATATGGTGCTGCCATTCATAGCATCTTTATGTTCAAATATGGCTAAAAGTTGAAGCTTCTGATTTTCAGATCGTATCGGTCAGTGCCTTCCTCTGAGGTAGGGGAATGTCTCTGATAGATGCGTCCTCTGATAGAGAATTTTAAGATGAGGAAGCTGCCAAATAATGTATAAAAAATAGAAACGACGTTTTTTAGAAAGCCAAACCAAACATTCAGTATTTCAAATTACACTATCAGATGTCTGCACAACTCAAACCTCAACGCATATGCAGACTGTATAAGGTATCACGTATCTATCTATACTATCTAACAGTAATAGGGGATGTAAATGTAAAGAAATCAGAATTGTGCATCTGTTGTCAGTTTAGTGTGATTTCTGAAGAGACACAAGTCCCTTAAATTTTTTTTAAAAGCTATTACTGAGGAAAATGCTATCTGACCTTAACAAATTTTTCTTCCTCAGATTTTTTCACAGTGTGCCTAATCTTACACTTTGACAGCTCCCACGTTATTTATTTTAGGTCACGTAAGAACATTACAAACAGAACAATATTCCAGAGGAGTATACTGAATATCAGTCAAAACTGACTTGTTTGGTGAGATAACAGAGTGGTGGATGCAGCAGCGCAACAGCAGAACCCGCCTCTTCACGCTGCCTGTTGTCGAGGAACAAAGCTGGCTCCATCCAGACGAGAATTCTCGTGGCACCTCATGGTGCAGCTACAGGTGCTCCCAACACCAGCTGTAAATTAAATAATGAGTAGTGGGGACGGGGTGGGGGACTATGGGTTTGTTTTGATCTGTCCTTTAGAGTCAGGGTAGCAGAGGCTCTGTGCTACCAACCAGGCCCCAGCAATTCTGCACAGGGAGAGAGCAATGAGGGAGGAAAGGGTGACCAACTTTAAAACTATATATAGAGTTATAGAATCATTTAGATTGGAAAAGATCATCGAGTCCAATTGTTAACCCAGCACTGCCAAGGCCATCACTAAACCATGTGCCCAAGTGCCACATCTACATGTCCTTTAAATTCCTCCAGGGGTGGTGAGTGAACCACTGCCCTGGGCAGCCTGTTCCAATGCACGGCAACCCTTTCTGTGAAGAAATGCTTCCTAATATCCAATCTAAACTTCCCCGGCACAACTTGAGACCACTTTCTTTTGTCCTAACTCCCACCTGCAACTTCCTTTCAGGTAGAGTGGTAAGGTCCCCCTTTAGCCTCCTTTTCTCCAGACTGAACACCCCCATCCTCAGCTGCTCCTCATCAGACTTGTGCTCCAGACCCTTCCCCAGCTCCACTGCCCTTCTCTGGACACTCTCCAGCACCTCAATGTCTTTCTTGTCGTGCAGAGCCCAAAACTGAACACAAGGAAGTAAGAGTTAAACTTCAGTCTTCATTAAGCAGTTTCATGTCTGTCCTCTGTTCCTCAGTATCTCACGTGGCAAAAGAAAAGCCCACAGTACTTTTTATACATTTAGAATAAAATACTATATATACACTGCTTGCTAATTATTCAGTACTTTTATTTATGCACATCCCCAAAATCCTTCTCTAGAATTTCAGCTGATGGTATTAGAGGTGTCTGGCTCTGAGAAGTCAGTGAGACAGCAACTGGTTACAGACTTAAATTAAGAGCAATGCATATAGGTTCTATATTAATTAGTAACAAGTCATTTCTACAAGTAAAGATTTTTTTTCCACTTCTTTGCAAATATTTATGCACTCATTTAAAACCAGAGTGGAACTTTGTAATACAATCAGCTTAAACAATACAGTTGAGCTTGCTCAGAATGCAAAACAACATGAAATTAATTTCAGCAGTACCGAAATCTAACACACATTTCAGGGGAAACGCAGGAAAGCCATGGAGCACGACTCCTTCTCCTGGGCCTCAGTACTAATTGTTTGTGGACTCTGCAAGATGTTAGAAACAGTAGAAAACCACACAGCCCTTCTCTCAGTGGAAATCATGAGAAAAGTATCGTTTCTTCTGACCGCAACAATAAATGCTTTTAAACGCGCAAAGTCGTCAAAAGACTTTCTAAGCAACTCAGAAGAAATCACTTCAGACAGGATTACTACTTTATATGTATATCCAGAGCGCTGCAGGCAGACTACAGTCAGATTTGTTAATTCTGCACTAGTTTGCTTTGACTTTACCACAGGGCTTTCGAAACATTAAAAAAAAAAAAAAAAAAAAAAAAAAAAAAAAAAAAAAAAAAAAAAAAAAAAAAAAGAGGTTGAAAACGTAAAGCTGGAAGAAAACTCATATTGTTTTACACCGTAAATATCCTCTATTGGGAACTGGGGATACATGATGCCCTTCCATTTTTGTTTGGCCACCATCAGTCAGAACAGTTTTTCTCCTTTTGCTTTAATCCACTTCCAGCTGCAGAACGGCTCACTGGAGAAGACTCCCCAGAACGGTAAAAAATCACTGTAACTGCACAGCCTGGGACCCTGCACATAACTGCACGTGTGCATAAAGTTGTTCTTATGGAGATGATCAAATATGGATGCGCTGCATTTAGAAAATCCAGCCCTTTACTTATTTATGAAAATTAGCGCTGACAAGAATCCAGTGAAACTTTGCATTTTCCATTGCAAAAGCCTAACCCTCTTCCTCTGTATCTCTAATGTCTGGACTATGAGAGAACAGTTGTCATCCAAAGAGCCAAAATAATGCACGAGTTGAGGTTGGATATACCACTCCTGTTGGTGTAATTCCTGTCCTGGCTCTTGACTCTTCCCAGCCTCCAGGCATGGATGGATGTTAGTTTTTAGTGCACTCAAGGTCTAAAATTCTCTTGTCCCAGATACAACACAATTAACCCTCATCTGGGGTTGGCCTGACGATTTAGATAATTTATAGAAAATACCAATGACACTGTGGATTGACTTGTATCAAAATGCATGAGGTTTTATCTTTTTCCTTCTCCAATCTGAATATGAATGAGAAATTTTAGGTTATCACGATGACTTAAAGGAGTCAATGAACAAGAAATAAAATCATGGATTATCATGATGATTTGAATCAGTCATTCCTAGTTTTATCAAACAAGAAGTACACTTTTCCTGCAAGGATTACCTGTTTATTTACAAATGGACATCTTTGTGTCTTTGAAGGAAACATACCTCACAGCCTGTCATTGAAAGTCTACAGATCCATCCATCCATCCATCCATCCATCCATCCATCCATCCATCCATCCATCCATCCATCCACAAAGTTCAGTTTATCCATACATTCAGCATATTGTCCATGTGCAGAGGATATGACCAAAGAGCATTACTAGTCACACACATAACTAATGCATGAAGTAACTCAAGTAAAATAAACTTCTGGAAGGTTCTTATCAGTGAGTTACTCTGATAGCTTTTAGAGAAGAGAGGAAACAATCCTGGGAAGGTACTATGGGAAGTTTTCTCAGGTCTAGCTGCAAAGCTGGAGGCTGTGAATCTCATCTTGAAAAACTGGCAACAACCTCTCCTCCAGCGCTGGGACATTCAGCGCAGGAACTCAATCACTTCTAGGAAAGTGGCTTGGTATCCTTAGAAACAAAGACTGTATTTTTCAAAAGTGACCACGGCTTGGGTCTGGAAGTGATGATAATCCATCCTCCGAAAAATCAGATGCTTTCACACCAACAAAAAAGGTACCGAAATTTTCCACTTAATTCTTAAAGTGTTGCCCCAGAGGAACACTTTGGAGCTGTGAACACGCCATTCTCTTCCCAGCCCAAAATGCTGTTTAATTGAGTTAATAAGTAGTTTACTTCTCAAATAGTTGTAAAGCAAAATATACTTTCCTGTGCTCTTCAGGATTTTCAGGTTTTCTAATGAACAGCATTTTAACAAAGTATTTTCACACCCTAATGCTTTCTGCCTTGATTTCACTACACATCAGATGTCCCACTGTTCCAGTCCATTCAACAATACACCTGTTGTTCCCAGTACAACCGTTGGCGTGACTAACAAGGCTCTGCTGTTCACATTTCAGTCTAAAATGTCACATTCTGTATATCCTGAAATAGTTTGTTCTGATTTCAGAGGAAAAATACATAATTCAGGACATATGCAAAAATAAATCATCTCGGCATTACAGGCACCAATTTGCTCTCGAGAAACAACGCTCACGTTCTCGCCCAGGTACAGAGATATTCACTCAGAGGAGTTCTGCAATCTAGAGAAGTCCACTAGGAAAACAAACTTCAAAATCTCAACTTTACTCAGGATAAACTTTACTCTAAGCTTAGCACCCCGTTAGTTTTCCCACAATAATCTGTATCCATCAAAATATACTCATACACCACCGACGCAAACAAAAAGCTCGCTGGGCAATGAAGCTTAAATGACACCTAAACATACAACAATGAGGCATTCAGTGATTAAACATCATCCACAGTGGAAGGGGGGAGCTAAATTTATGGGCCCCCCCGCCGTGAAAACTGAACTCATTATGAAACCTCGGTTAGAGAACAACTTGACTGCAGCCACCGTATCTCAAACCTTCCGTGTGAGCGTAAGCAGGAAAGATAAATACTGGTATATGTAGAATAACACTGTGATTATTTATTAAAATGTGTTTCTCCCTATACAAATGTGTTAGATCCATATTAGGTTCGTTCCTATTAGGTAAAACTAATTTATTTGGTATAAGGCAAATGGAGAAAAAAACGAGACCATTTTAAAATTGCCTAAGGTCACTTCATGGGCAAAACAATGTATTTAAACCGCAGAGATGACAACATGCTTAATATGACTACACAGAAATTGCTTCCTTGATGACAATACATTAAAATCCTCATTGAATATTCATAGAATTTTTGACAAGATTGAGTGACACACAATCCCGGCCCCAGCAAGCACCGACTTGATAGTCTCCCTCGTGCGAGGATGGATCCCGCACCAGCCAGGGTGCTCCCAGGGCCAGGAACGGCCGCACGAAACATCCCCCTTTCCCGGTTTTAACATCACATCAGGCTGACACAAATAGAGGAGAAGAAGGAAATCAAACGTACAGAGCTCCTCTGTGTATCGGACGCCGGGGAGAGGAAGAGCCTTTATCAACCACGGTGCAATAAGTGAGTGGAAGAGCCGCAATTTCCTTGCGGCGCGGCGACGGAAAATTAGGGAAATTGAGAAGAAAAATCCTTCGAGTGACTTTCACTTAGTAAGTTATGACCTCTGCATGATAAATAGGTAAGCAGAGTTTAAATGATGTGAAATATGTCAATTCAGAGCGCATTAGGATGCCATTAACAGACAGCAGCTTAGACATCAGGAAAATATTAAGATGGATAGATCACTTAGCAACAATAGGACAAAAGGGGTTTTAATAAAGGCAATGCAAGACAACGCCAGACTAATGCCACCAATGATCCAGAGCGCCTTTTTATTGTCAGATGTGTGCCAATGTGATAAAAAACAATTGTTGTTGAGACAAACAAGGGTAGACTGTTGAAAAACATTCAAGCCAAAGCCCTGTCTATTAATCAAGTAAAAAATTTGACTGCTAAATTCTGTAGTAGTAATGGAAAGTGATTAATACCACAACAAAACTGTTCCATGATTTCCTAACAGCAAAAGTGATACATAGCATATGTATTCCCTATGCCATCACTGCCATGTCAGTAAACGTCTATGACAACTTAATCTGATACATTTTTGGATGGCCCAAGGCCACAGCAGCAAAGCACTTGTTTGCATCATGACATTCCCTGCTACCTGTGTCCTGCCAGGCAGGGCATCAGGCCATGAATCCATGGAAGAGCTGTGACAAACCTGTGAAACTGCACTGATGCTCTTAGGACCACTGGGATCTGACAGAAGTTTACAACAGAAAATTAATCATATACAGCTGCATCACAGGGTAACTTTTAAATTGGGTACTTCTGCTTGGTTTTTCAGCTTGGAAACAAATGAATTTGTAAAATACTTGCAGCAATACCAGCCTGGCACAGGGGGCAGTAAGGAAGGCATATGTGTATAACACTGCACAGTAACAAAAATTAAAAACAAAACCCAGATAATTAATTTTATCTTACTGTTTTCTTGTAAGCCCAAAGCTGACATCTTTGCAGCAGCTCCAGCCACACAGTTACACCTGGTACACAAAACTCTTTTTTTTGGTCATTCCAGACCCATTTACCTTTGACTTTTACAGTATTGACTATTCACATGAGCTGCTCATCGAAACCTCTGATCTACAGCCAATAATGCAGAGGTACAGGGGTTCCCAGCAATGCCCCTTAAACCCATCACTAAGTGCATGGACACGACACACTACAGGCTCAGAGACTATTCTTCAATCTGCCTCCACAATCTGCCAGCCCCTTTGACTGTCAGTCAGCCCGACCATGTGAGTGTGGATGTGAGTGATATTCGAGGATATTAAGAGTTCCTACAGCATGAACACTTAAACCCCCACCCCAACAAACACCAAACAACAACAACAACAAAGAACATTTCTTTCTGCTTGGAAAATATTCATGTTCCTAGAGAAGAAATAAAAATCGGTTATGACACGGGAAGGGTTGTGAGGCCAAAGCTCTGCCTCGTTTGAGCAGGCAGTAATATCATCAGCAAAACAATCGGGGCAAACATTTTGGACGTGGGGCTGCACAGCACAGCTGGCTGCAGCTGCAGCACCGCATCCTGCCACGTACCCCCACGGAGCAGGGCAGCAGGATGGAGAGAGGGCAAAGCCTCAGGGGGCACAACCCCTCTGTCAGAGCCACTCATTTACAATTATATTGTTTTAAATAACTTCTGAAGTGAAGAAAAAAAAATAATAATAATCTTCCTCTGCCAAACCCTCAGCTACAAGTGACAGGCAGAGCCCAAGTACAGCAGTTTTTCTCTTTTTTTTTACCCCGCTTACATGACAGCTGTAAGTGCAGACACCCGATAGCACAGATAATGACAGCAACACGCTGCTCTAAGCTGTGTACCTTTCACAGACGAGCCTCTGCTTTCCCTTGCTACAATCCTGCTCAATGCCTCACACAGCTGCAAACAAATAACAACATGTTCTAGGGAAATAGCTCCATTATAACCCACAGAAGGGTTTGAGTTGGAAGGGACCTTATCTAGTTACAACACCCCCGTCATGGGCAGGGACACCCTCCACGAGACCAGGTCACTCAAAGCCCCATCCAACATGGCCTTGAACACTTCCAGGGATGGGGCATCCACACCCTTACTGTGAAGAACTTCTCCCCAATATCTAAACCTACCCTCTGTAGGTAGGCTGTATCTCATTCTTGGGCAGAAGTTGGCATTACACAGGATGCAACTGCTTTGATGGAAAATAATTTTTTTCCCCCAGTATTTGCAAACTGGCCTTTCAGAAACAACTGTTGTATCTAATATTGGTTTGGTTTCACTTCCCTTTATCCTGCTGGGAGCAGAAGAGGGGCAAACACTTAATACACTGCCCTGTGCACCTACTCCAGAGGATGCTCTCAAGATTCTGGTTTCTTCTGCAGTAGGAACTGGAGCTCCCACAGTCATCCACCCAGCTCCTCCTGCGGTGCATCCCCCAAAATATAAGCAGAGATGAGCTGTGGACAGTGAGGGCAGGCAGCTTCATCTGAGGCAAAAACTTTGGAAAATTTGAATAAAATCTTTCCAGCCACTTCTAAAAGGTTATTTTCAACTCACCCCAGATAAAATCATACAACAGTGTAATTGAGATGAAAATGCAATGCTGCATTTGAAAGAATTCTGCTTACAGAATTAAACAGTGGCTCAACTTAAAAAAGAAAGAACACCAATAGTGCATTTGGCTCGTTTCATAGAACTTGCTAAAAAAGGACGATTGGTGAGACCTTTAGACAAGTGGATGGATTATAAAGTTCAAAACTGCTTTTGCATGGTATTTCACAGTGCTTTGAACAAAAAGCCACCTGCAGCATAAGCAGACAGGGGAGCCTCTGTCAGGTCCTTCCTCACTTAAATTATACTGGGTTTGTTTCACACTTCTTACAAGCTCTTTTCCCCCCTCCCTAGCATTCCATTCCCCTTCTTTGAATGCAGACAGTGCTAAAGATTAAAATGCATTCAGGAAAGAGGTGTTGAAAGTTGGAAGTAAACCCGGGGAAATTTTGCAACAGCAAAGGAAATGAAAAATTTCTAATCACAAGCACTTCAGTGCAGCCTACTGCCACGTGGGCTGATAGGCTCTGGTGCAGAATTACAATAATTACTGATTTTCTTCTAACTACATCCAATGTGCATTTGTACCCTCTGAATCACCTTTACAGAAGCAGCAGGATAAACTGGAAAAAAAGTTAGTAAGTTTATCAATGGCATGTTTTCAGAAAGCAATATACGAAAGGCAAACGCCCCCTCATAGTGGGCTCCTACACCCAGATTAACTCCATCTCATTTAATATAAAGCTGCATTTTCAGCAATATTTTCAGCAGTGCTGTTTGCATTCACTGAATTCTAAGCCACTATATTTATGTGTAAACAGACACTAATTAGTCATGCCAATGTTTCAACTAATGTAGCATTAAATGTCAAAAGTTTCCCTTTTTATGGAAAAAGTGTCAAAAGTTTCACCTGTTTCACTTCTCAGTCTTAATCGAGCACCAACATTCATTTTCTGCATTTAATAAATACACTGCTTTACTTCACTGCCCAAGTTTGCTCTTTACACAAGGTGAAAGCATATCCCCAGGAATCACCTGAGGCTAGTATTAACATCTGTGCAAAACTTTGCACTAGAAAAATAAGGAAATTTTCCTTAGAAAATGTTCCTTTCACCACTTTTGAGCCCCAAAACAGTCCAACATCACTGGTACAGATTGACTAATGATATTTAGTTGGAAGTTGCTTCTCTGGAAAAAGCAAATTCGTCAGTGTTGGCTTCAGTCCTTGCCCACTGAAACGTTTCTGATGTGCACAGTAATACATTTGATGCATAACAGGAAGTTAAAACCAATTGGAAATTCATGTATCAGCAAAAAAAAAAGAAGAATCGAATATGTCACGATTGTATGAGAAAGGTACCAAAAAAGAGCAAAAGGAAGGCATGAAAAGATGGTGCTCATCAGCCAGTCAACCACAGACACGAGGCACGGCCGAAAGGGCTCTGGAATTACCCCCTCCCAGGGAAGCTGATCACTGCCTGCACAGGCTTCTGGCACAGCATCGTATCAAAAAACTTCTTCTATCAGAAACTTCAGGAATAACCTCACAGAAACTCGAGACACCCTTCCAAGCCTCGCTCCGCAAGCACATAAAACCCCATTCATCACCACTCGCCCGCAGGCACTGACGCTGAACTACCCAGGGTCTCCAGATATATTTTAAAAAGCCCAAATTAACTTGATTCAGTAGCTGCAAGAGCTTTACAATATTTATCCAGCTGCGGGAGGGCTGGGATAGGGTTTTTTAAAATATGTGAATATTTTGTACCAGTGTTTGTTAATTGTTTGATAAAATAACATGAGGCAGGAAGTGACGAACTCCTTGCACATCTCCGAATTCGTCAGCTCACCCTTCATCCAAAGCTTTCTGTTTGATTCTGACGACCCATAAAACAAACAACAGACCTCAACAGATAACCCATTCAACAGTTACCTGTGGCACATGAGGAATACAACTCCAGCAAGGCAAAAAGGCTGGCAGGAGCCTTCACATCCCAGCAGCTGCATTATTACCAACACATTATTAAACAGCAGTTATTGATTTGCCCTATTCTGTTTTAGCTGGAGCCTAAAGAAGTTAACAGAGAGCGCAGCTGATGGGAAAGG
>JAYRBT010000139.1:67229844-67248972 GCA_036023395.1 Myiotriccus ornatus | reverse complement strand
AGCAGTTATTGATTTGCCCTATTCTGTTTTAGCTGGAGCCTAAAGAAGTTAACAGAGAGCGCAGCTGATGGGAAAGGGTTTTGCTTTCTGTTTTGCTTGGTTTAAAAAATGAAATCTTAAAGATCTGGTAGCCCACGAGTCAAACTTCAAAACTTTAAACTTTCACTGTATAAACCAATGGAATTTTACATAACTGAAAATAAAAACAAAGATGGGAATTAAAAATTAAAATTCTAAAAGAAGGAGTAGCATAAAATCATAAAAGTATGATTTCCAGCTCTTGCAATACGTGAGTTACAACTGCACTATCAGCTTCCCTCTCTGTGAAAACTCACAGGGCCATGTCAAATAAACAGAAGGCAACCAATGGAAAAAAAAAAACAAAACAAACTACTTCAAATAGGACTGGTATGCATTTACTTTTCTTTCATGATCTACAGGCAGGACTGTGACAAGAACAGCTCTCCAAATACCCCAGAACATCTTCACTGGTGCTTAATGTCTGGCTGGAACTTGACACATTTTTTTAAAAATTCACTTTCAGAAAGTTTCCCTTATTTTGGAAGAGCACACAACTTGCACGGATCCATAAAGAGCAGTCATGGACACTGGGAAGGATTAACTTACAAGACATACATGTGGTGCCCAAAACACCCAACCCATTTCTCAGATTTACATGTGGAGTTGTTGGTTCCTGGAGCTTCTCTCTATCTGTATGCACAGGAATGAAAACTGCTGCAGATATGACATTTTTATGCCTGTAAGATTTACCCCCAGGCTGTTCTTCCACAGCTGGAATCTCCAAAGGTATGTATAAGTTTCCTGAATGGTATACAGATATATCATGGCTATCACCTACAAAATCCCATTGCATCACTCGACAACATTCACACTTTAATTGGAGAAAACCAAAGCCTTAGCATAGACAACTGACAAAAAAATTCACAAACCAAGAAAGAGAAATTAGTAGTTTTTGCCTCAGTTTTCTCGAGTGGAAGTGAGAAGAAATACATCTCAAAAAAAAAAAAAAAATTAGATATTGAACCATAAGCAGGTACTAGGAGTAATTATAATCTGCTGACCTGCATGTGTGAAACACCAAGATGTAAGAAACACCCTTCAGTTTATACTGGCTTTGTACGTCACCGATGCAGAAAGTATAAGCACTTCCATCCTTTCCACAAGATTCCATCAAATTTTTCAATCATCAGTTAAATGCATCATTCAGCATCCCTATTTTAGTGTTTTCTGAGACATCGTGATCTCTGCACGAATCTGCACCCTTCATTTAAAATTACTTTCCAAGCAGCAGAAGAAATTGAAATAAACTGAATGAATTTAAATTCATTATCAATTAAGTGTAATTTAATTCATGATTCTTTCAACTTTCTCATGAGAATTGGGAGCTGCAGGAGGGATGAACACCTGACTGATGGGGCTCGATTTACTGCTGCTGCCCCCCCCAGGAAATCACACAGAGCTATATATAGCTATCAGAAACCTCTTGGCCCCCCAAAAAAAAAGGATGTTTACAAAAATAGATTTTAAGAACAACATCTGCGTAAGAACTGAGCATGTGTTTCTAAAAAGGTAACAACATGCTGGCTTTTAGGAAGATAATTAAACCCCCAAAGTTAGCATCCAGGATGGTTAATCAGAGAGGCTCCAGAGCTGGGAACCTAAATGCTTACAGGCACAAAACAGCCAGAAGCTGCTAATAAACCAGATGAGACCCTGATTAGCCAGATTTCAGAGGTCACAGGTATCATGATGGTAATTAGAGGTATATAAAATGCTCATACCTGATTTCCTCCTCTGTGAGCAACCCAGTGAGTGAGTCAAGACCTCAAGAGTTTAACCAGGAGCAGGAGAAGCAGGTGTGTGTGACCTGTATGAGTGGAGACAGCCCCCATAACCAGAGAAAAATCCACGGCATCAGCCAAGCTCCTCCATTATCCCTTCCTTCCCACAGCACCACTGCATGGCTTATACCTGCTTGCTCCTGGTGGGGGATTGTGCAAACAGCTTTTACCACCATCACTGTCTGCCTTGCATCCAAGCGGTGAGAAACGTGTCGTCATCTCGAGTTAAAATTTAACTTTTTAGTTTGCATTTGGAAATACCAATTTGGTAATTCCATATTTGGAAATTTATTAAATACTAAAAAAAAAAATAATTTTCATTCAAAAATTTGCTCCCGGACAGCAAAGAAAATTGATATTGTCTTGACCGAATTCTTAAGGAGTTACCTATAATAATACATAATATAGGATAATGCCTAAATTAGCTACAACACACAGAACTGGCAAGCACTTGTGGGAAAACAGGAATGCCCAAGTATTTGTCAGAGACAGCTGGTGAAAAAGGTGCCAGAAAGGAAAATCCCAGGAAGAAAAGCTTTGCCCAGGCTAACTCAGCTGTGGAGCCTCGAAAGGAGCACACGGGAGAGCTGTGGAAAAATCTGCTGCTCTTCATTCTTCCTGCATCCTTCTGAGGCATCTTAATTCTGCTTGCAAGAGCTGCAGTGAGTAAAGAGGGTGGTATATATAAAATAGATTGCTCTCCGGGGATTTAGAAGGAAAGCAGTAGGTATGGATATGAAGAATCTGGCCAGGAATTAAATTCGACACAAAATTAACCGGGTAATGTATGTGAAATTCTGAAGATTCAAAAAGGTCTTAAAAATGAGACAGACTTCTCTTCCTTTTATCAAAAAAAATTTTTGTTACTTTTCTTGAGCAAAGAAACCCTTCCACCCTAGCCCAGCTTTATTCAAGGTACAGAAGAGATTCTATGTGAGCAAATATTCGCTTTGAAACAAGTTTCCCTGAAGTTCTCAAAACAACTGTAGCACCACAACTGGTCCCTTACAAAATACATAAAAATAAAAAAAATTTTTCCAGCATCTGGAACTGCTCCACTCAGCCCCTTGGGGCTGCTCAGACATTCTGCTGCTATCGACTCCCCACTCAGGTCTAATATTTCAGCAGAAAAAACAATGAAGCTGGGAAAACTTGCCAATATTAACTATAAACTTGGCAGAACGAAAAGCAGATTTTTCTTATTATCTAAGCTGTTATTTCTTACAATTAGATGACTAATTGCATGACTATTCCTTTAAATTAGGTCTTGGAACAAGACCACTTTTAACTATACAGAAAAAAAAAAAATCTCATGAAAATACTTCCAACTCAGGTAACTGCAATTCCCACCTTTAAAACTTGGTATCACACAACTTCATTGTACATTACAACTAACTAAATAAAACCACTGATTAATCAAAGTTTATCTGCCAAATCAAGCAACAGTCAAAGCAGCATTTAAGCTGCAGAGAACTATTTTACTTGTAATAAGTCATGCTCTGAGGGCAGAATAATTTCTAGTTTCCTATATTAAACTGGCTGTGTTTTTATATATATATATATTAGATGGTTATATATATTCACATATATTAATTTTTATGTGTGTGAGCACTTCTATGTATATATAAAATATATATGTATACATAAAATCTATCCATACAAATAAAATATATATGTATATAAGCTCAGTGTCTTATTCTTTTGCCCGTGGTGCTCATTTCACACGACCAGCTGACAAGCTGATGTTAACAGGATGCTTGGCAGCCATAAATCAAGAACGATGTGCCCCCCTCACGTCTGTGGGCCGTACCTGGGGGGGTGTGAGAGCACTGCAGGGAGGGCAGTGGGAGCTGCACAAACCACCCAAGAAGCTGCATTAGTGCAGACACAGCTCGTTCAGACTCAGCTCTGGCAAGGGGCTGGGGCGTTTAAGCTGTTAATTTAAAACCAGCTCGGTCTGTTCGTGGGAGCTGAGAAATACACCTAATAAACACCACCGAGAGAGACCCAGTAACCCTCCTGCACTGCTGCCAGCACCGGTTACCTGTCAAGGTGTTTTCTTGTGCTGTGGAGATCTCCTGCTAGATAAATAAGGCTCTGGTCTGCATTCAGACTTTCTGCAAAGGGCTTTTGCAGACAGCTCAGGCAAACTTCAGCTGCATCTGGGCTCGCTTCACCACAGAAGGTGGGGTCCCCATCAGCCAGACGTATTTATTACCCCGTAACTCAACATTTCCACAGTGTCAGGTTTTCAGGTGAAATGGCTGGCAGAAAATTCAGACAAAATTGCAAGTAAAAACTGTTGATTTTCCAACTGGAGAGAGGCATACAAAATCCAGAGCCTGGTTAAAACAAATTTTATGCAAGCTCTATGAAATCTACCAATTCTTCTACATATCCCTGCCACGTCAAATTCTAGAATAACTAACTGGGAAAAAGCCTATCTGTAATATGCAAGAGAGCACGGCTGAGAAAGTACTTGCAACGTCTTAGGGGGTTATTTAAGAGTCAGCTGTCGACTTGCTTAACAAAGGTTACTTTTACTTAACAGTGTGTAAAACAAGGAGGTATTTGGAAGACTCTCACTTTGAATTCAATGGCAGGAATTGGCATTATAGAAACACATTTCTATTACCAGACCTTTAATTTGAAATCCTTGCATTCACAAAGTATTTACTGCCATAGCACACATGACATAAACACACATTTTCAAATACAACCCCCCATCTGATCTATAATTCATTTTTATAAACTCTCTAAGTGCTGTAGTAATGCCGTTCAGCAGCCTTATTTTCAAATAGAATCAAACTGTACTATCATCTAGAAATAGCCTTGTGATTTCTACCATCCTATTCTCAACACATCTCCGAGCTCATGTGAGCTGAAATACGATGTCAGAAACTTAGTAGAAAAATACCTTCCAGGTGCTTTCTCCTTACAGAAGCCAGGCTGGATGATTTCCCTCCTTGTGCAAACAGATATATCTATGTCACATGAGATTCTCTGAACAGAACTCAGGTCAATGAAAAGTCTTCTTTGTTTCTCTGTTCCGTCCTCTAGATGAGGCCATTTACAACGTCTCTACCAACATCCTGTGACAAAGCTAAAAACCTCCTGTGTCTCTCACTGAACCTCTTCCCTAGAAGTGCTAATGGGTAACAAAGCAGAGACTAATTGAAATTGATTTCTCTGCTGAAGCAATTTTAACATCTACAAATTTTTCTATGAAGAAAACAAAGAAGTCATTGGCAAAAGGCTCCTGAGCAGCAGTTGGAGACGGCTGGGAATTCACAGGCATAGGAAGAAAAAACGGGTTTAAGTTTTGAGCAAATTATCATTTCTTAAAAAGAAACAATCTGGAAATCAATACTATTAAATCAAACACTGGCAACCAGTCCAAAATGTTTGCCAACCTAAGGTGGGCTAAATGCCACCACCACTTGCCACCCAGCCTAGTGCCCAGGTCCCCAAGAAGGGGACAGGACAGGCATCCACGTGCCTTTTAGAGATACTCTGTGTGCCTGTGCAGGAGCCACTCACAGAATCAGGAAATTGTTCCAGCTGGAAAAGACCTGTAAGATCATCAAGTCCAACTGTTAACCCAGCACTGCCAAGGCCACCACTAACCCATGTCCCCAAGTGCCACATCTACACGGCTTTTAAATCCCTCCAGTGATGGTGACTGCACCACCGCCCTGACAACCCTTTCAGTGAGGCAATTTTTCGTAATATCCAACTTAAACCTCCCCTGGCACAACCTGAGGCCATTTCCTCTTGTCCTATCACTTGTTACTTGGGAAAAGAGACTGACCCTCGCCTCAGATCAACACACAAAATTGTAAAATTAAGGGTTTATAAGTAAATCTCAAAAATAAATTACTATCTGCTCAACCACTAACTAATACTGCCAAGTAGTATTAGTACTCTTGGGAATGACAGTGTCCAAACAGAAACATCAGGAGTGGAAGCACCGCCTGGAACGGGTAACATCTGCACACTGACCACGAGGCGTGGCGGAAAATGCACGCGAAAGGATGTCCAAATAGCTCCTTTCTACAGTTCATCCTCATTCAGCAACTTCAGCCCACATTTAATCACACTGAATCGCCCGTCTTAAAAAAAACACAGTATTTCCTTGTGTGGCTGCTGTGCTTTTTATCAACACAACTGAAGTGTCTCGTATGAGGAGTCCAGCATCGCTGCGTGCTGTACGGGTGAAGCTCCGTGCTGTAACTCCACAGCTGGCTGCCTCCCGAAAATGCCCCCACTCTCTGCATCGCCTCGTTTTCCTTGCAACTACAGGGAATTAATGGCATTGACAGAGAAAAGAGAGAGAAAGGGAGAGAGAAATCAAGTGCCTGAGTGCCTGCAGGAGTATTTTTGGTTGGCATTTAGCTGCTGCTGGTTCCAATGCCCACAGAGTGACAAGTGTAACTTGAAAATCATACGAGAACAAACAGACAATCTTTTCCTGGCAAAGCTGTCAAAAAAAGACAAACACTACTGTACTGCACAGTAGAGTTTTACTCCGGGTGGGCCCTGGATACGAGAACAGAGAAACAAAAAAATTTCAAAGACAACTAATGGAATGCAAACTTAATTTAATAAAAAAGAACTGGAAAAAGAAAAATAAAAATGCCTCTTGTCTGTTCGGAATTTCTTTACAATAACTGGGCATTTTTACCCTAATGTTTGGGGTTTTTTTTTAAATAACCTCCATATTACAAGGTCTGACAATGCTACAGAAAAAGGTCATGTCTTTTGAATATATGAGTTATTAGCAAAGATTCAGCTACTGAATGGAAGTTAGGCATAAAACCAACAGACATCACTGGAAGTTATCACCACCCACCCAGAGCTGGGGGAGTTCTTTTAAACAGCTGTTCCCTTCAGTGACCTAATAGTCAACTCTGGTCTCAGAAACTATAATGTTAAACCCAATTTAACAAGGAGATTCTACACCACTTAACAAAAAGTGAAGGTCTTGCCATGGTCCAGCTCAGAGCCAAGTGCTGCACTGAACACATTCCAAGTCCCACATCTCTCTTCAACATAGTGGGATGTGTTTGTCCACCCATGTGTGTCTTTACAACACAAAAAATATAAAACATGAAATAAAGTTCCTTGATGCAATATTAACACAGTCATTACTTAAACAGTTTGCTGGAATATTTTAGAAAACTCAGATTTGTGTGGACAATGTATTTTCAACCAAAAGAAGGTAACAAATATTAAAGTAAAATAGAAATCAACTCCAGACCTCGCTAATTCAAGTCTTGCTCCACCTGGGACAAAACCAAGGAGGTGCTATCAAAAAGTACTACACATCCAACTAAAACACCAGGGGTTTTATTAACTTCCAAAGAATTAACAAAAAAAGCATGAACTGGCTTAGTGCAACCCTCATTTTTCCTTTGCAGGAAAGTTAAGGTTTTGGTACCTAAAGTCAACTACATCTTTTTAAAAAACCTCCAAAGGAACTAAAGTTACACCGTGCCTCCATGATTCTCTACTCTGTGAGCATGTAAAGCTCAGACATGGTAAAAATCAAAGCCACTGAGCACATCTGCTCTGTATTAAAACTCTAATGATGGAGTTGAAACACCTCCACACCCAGACAGGACATGCAGGACGACAGTGAGCAGGGCCTGGCTCCTCCTGGGCAGCTCGACATCCACACCAGTGTCTGCACCACCTGCTGACCTGGGAAACTACAGATGTAACTGGTTATGGATCCTCTGACGATGACGTTCCACCCTTATTCATTAATTACAGTTACACAGTCTGTATTTAATTACCTTTTATGAGCAGGAGGCTCAATTAGATGGGGCTGCCGTACAATAACACGCCGTTTATGCAGATTCCGTTATTATAAATCAGAAAATTAAAAACTGAGATAGTGCTTATGATTGCTGATTAACGCTTCGTAACAAATAACAGCCATTCCTCTTCAATCTCCATCCCCACACAGCTCATTATCAAGACCCTCTCAGTCAGTCCCCCAGTCCTGGGTTGGTCAATACTAATCCAGTGGAGCACCAGTGGCCATCCCCACCGACCCAAAAGGGATCTGCACCCAGATGAAAAAGCAAAGGCAATGCCAGCCCATGTGAACACTAGAGATCATGCTGACAGGAGCAACCAGTTCATCCTCTGCTGAGAAGTTGCCACCATGGTCCAAACCTACAGAAGACAGGGCTTGCTCACTCTTCTCTGTGCTGCAACCCAACAACATCCAGAAAACTCAGGTCCAACCTCCTCTTCAGCCACGAAGAAAATAGGCAGGATACTGAGAAATGGAGAATTGTCATGGAAATCCCTTTTTTTTCCTTCAGCTGCATCCAGTTGAAGGTTTTTTTTCAGAAATATACTTTTCTGTATTTTACATTTAATCTTTTTAAGGTCTGCCTAAACTCAGATTTTTTTAGATCCAAACTTTGCCAGTTGTTTGTTCTGCAGCACGTCTGCCACGGCGCCACTACCATGCAGACTCTTACTACTCTAAGTTTAAGAAAATAAAGCACTTTTTTTTTTTTCAAAGTAGAAAAACAAAGAACTTAATATTTACCATATGATAGTATCAAATGGGGAGGGGGGGGGAGAAAAAAAAACTATGCATTGATTCCCTTTCTGGGAAATTAGGCAAGGAGCACAGGACGTTTTAGCAGAGAGAAAAACAAGCCTTTCCCCAAAAGGCAATGACTGGGATGTACACAGGGTCAGGGTTGCACAACCCTGGCAAACGGTGATTGATTTTCCTTCCAGCCAGGGAGGGCTGAGCACTCCAGCCCTCCTGGCAATGCCTCCATCCCCATCGGTGCTGCTCACCTTCTCAAGCTAAAGCCTCAGGGAACAGCAAAAGCCATGAATGGTGCTACTGTTTGGTTTATAATTGGTGGGAAAAATCTTATTCCCCCCCACCCTTTTTTCTTTTTTTTTTTTTGGTTTTCAGTTACAAGTTTCACCTACAAGTTAAAAAAAAAAAAAAAAATCTCATGACTTGACATTCTTTAAAACAGCTCTAGTTAAAAGTAAGACAGTGAAACCACTGCTGTGATACAGAACATATTTGCTCATTCAAGCACTGGGCTCAGTGGGCTCTGTGCAAATCTGAACTGGACTAGCAGATTAGTCCTGAAGAAACATTACATCAGAAAAGCTTTTGGCAATTTGATTTTGAATTTTAAAATAAGCTTATTTACACACACACACACACCCCCTTATAAAGAAAGCATCCACATCTGAAAGAAGTTATTTTCCACCCACACAGTGATTCCACCTATAATAAAAGGTCACTTATTACCCCACTTTGTGATCACAAAAGAAACCTCCAGCTGAATGGGGTCTCCACCGAGAGGAACAGATGGGCCAAGCGTGTAACACAGCAGTGCTGTATTGACTGGTGATGGAACCGAAATCGCATCGCCATGGCAACTCCTTTGCTGCCTCCTCCCTCAAGACAACAAGAAATAGCTCACGAGAGGTATTTTAGGAAACCCATAAAAAAAGGAGAAAAATTGTGTTTCTTGATTTGCAATTATTTAAAATGCACCTACAAAAGGTGTTTTCAGGAAACGGGTGGATGGCATTTGCCTCCACAAAGTGAAAAATCATCTTCGCCTGTGCCGTAAAGACTTGTGGTGAGTGCAGGGTCCTGATCCACCTTCTATAACGTTAACTGCAAACTTTATGGCCCTTCCACTAAAAATCCTTATGCAGATTTTCTGGTGTATCTGCTTCGGGTTTTTATTTTCCTAATCAGAGAGCTGTCTGAAGCGAGATCTAATGAAAACCAGCCTATTTCTTCCCTGCAAACGATCTGGAGGTTACACCTACCTGCTACGCTCACATCAATTTTTTTATGACTACTGCATTTAATAAATACAAATGCTGAGGACTCCTTTTGCTTTACAAAAATCCCTTTAAAAGACTGCACCAAAAAACAAGACCAAACTCGCTGGCGCAAGGGAGGGAAGGCTGGTGGGTGCCAGTGAACTCCCAGCTTCTTCCAAGCAGGATATCCCCAAGCTTTTAAACAATAATAAACCCTTCATTCTCAAAATACAGTTCTCTGAAGTGCTTGTTTCCTTCCAATTGAAATTAATTGGAGTTTAATTTTCAGTACAAGATTCCATCTCCAATTTCAGAACTCGTTTGCAGCGATGTACGTCAGAGACGTTAAGACTGCGAGAGAGATCGTTTACGAAAGGACAGATCTCCAAACACAAACTGATTATCAAACAGTCCCAGTGACACTCTTGCACAGAGCTTATGAAACTAATAAACATATTTGATTTTCATAGCATTACCTCAAAACAGCAAGAACATAACCCAAAGCAGTTCCAGCTGTTTCATGTACACTTGAATAATTTTGGAAACTTTCATTTCTGACGCACCCCTGAAGGGCCCCACTTGGATTGTAAATGTTTTTATTTTGGTTGGCAGAAGCCCCTGTACAATCTCTGATTTAATATCAGCTTTAAAGCAATAATAAAAATAATAATCTCACTCACATGCCAAACCACCCATGCTGCCGTGGACCCCAGGGGAGGGACCGGCTGTGGGAATCCGGTTCATCAGTTCCCATCGTGTTTTCTTAACTCGGCAAATTTGAAGATGCTGTAACGGAGATTTCCTTGCCCCGACCCCTGGGCAGCTGAATTCAGTCACTTCCAACAGTTCAGCATTCCCAGAGTAGTTGTGAGCAGCTACTGCAGTTCAGGGTAAGACCAGCCAAACTACACGTGATTTCTGAATATTAAAAGTTTTTGGGAAATGGTCACAAAGCTTCCCAGAGCCAGATTCAGCGAGGCAACAGAAACAGCATAAACTGTTTGGCCACTCACTTTCTTAATTGTCTAATTCTGAAACTCAGTGGGTTTCCTTCCTCACATCTACATAGTGGCACTATTTAAAATGAGCATGATTTTTGTTGGGTTTTGCTTGCTTCTTTTTTCTTAAGACATCAAGGTTGTCCTTCAAGAAAAGTCAGAAACCGGCAGAAAATCTCCCTGCAGCCCTCCTCTCCCACCTGCCACTGCACAGTTCACCCTCCCTCACCTTTCCTATTTCACAATACACGCTTCAGCTTAAAGCATTCCCAGTCCTTTCCATGCAGGACCCACTAGATGATGATCCTGTCACTGAGAGCTTCTGTGCAAGGAGCTGCAGGTGACAGGACCTCTGCTTTCTGCTGCTAAGAAACACCTGCTTCCATCCTCAAACTCTTGCACACTCATCCCACTGCTCTCTAGGCTGTAGGTCACCCTCTGCACACCCCTCAGCACTGACAAACGGAGGGGTTACTCTTGGGGTTAAAAATGATCACCTCATCTCTATCTTGATTTTGTCTAACTCATGATAGCTTAAAATATTTTTTTTCTCTCTTTTTCATCTCTGTCTCAGATGACAGGTTTTCCAGGCCTTTAAATCATTCTTGTGCATCTACACCACTGCAAATATGACCTGCAGCTTTTGATTCTTTGCATCAGACTTCATCCTCCAATTTATTAAATCATGTATTAAACTAACCCCATTAAACCAGGTGATCCAGAGCCATCTGTGCCTATGATTTCCTCTCTTTGGTAATTTCCATCTTTGTCTCAACTACAAACACCACCAGTGATGTCTTTACAATTTCTTTCCATATCATGGATAAAAATGTCAGCAAGGATTAAGACGAAAAATTATTCTCTGCAGGACTCTGGTGCAAACTGCCCATTTTTAATCCACTTAATCTTTACAGTGCTCATTTTGCATCATTCTGGTTTTCTAATTAAAATGTTGTATGGTATCAAGTCAAATGTCATAGAGAAACCTAGATTGTTAAATCAACACTATTATCCCTGTCAAATATAATCCCATAAAAAGACCCTGCAGTTTGGTAATTTATATACTGTAAATCTGTGTAGACGACTGTTAGTTTTCTACAGTTTCAACCTACACTGTCATTTTTTTAACACATGGCAAACAAACTATTAGTAGAGGCAAAGAGAAGTTGTGATCAGCAGAAAGTAATTTACACCACATAAAAAAAAAAAACACTCAAAACATTTTGAAGCTAAATCTGAGATTCAAACTGGGCACCACTGAAACCAGTTGCCTGAGTTGCAGCTGTAACATCATTTTAAGAACATCAACCAGTAAGGCACCATTCACATTTCTGCCATTCCAAACAGGGGGGAAGATTCCTCACCTTCAAAAAAATATATTTTGGCCTCTTCTTTTCTCAAACTCCACCTTGTTAATTAAGAAATTAAAAAATGGCTTTGACTTGGTGGAAGAAGAGAAAGGAACAGTAATATTCCCAGTGCTACGGTGACATAAAGGTATTGGTACATTAGGAAACTCATTTTGTCATTATAACACACTGTGTACATAGAAAACATAATTAATAAGGACAGGCATGTTAGTTTTGGTTCCTTTCAAAACCTGCAGGCGAGGGGAAGAAAAGGGGGAATGACAATATTTGGCAATGGCATGAAACACAGTTGTAAATGAGACATTTTTCAACCCCCTTAACCAGCTTTAGTAACGACTGAGAATAAAAATAAACTTATAAACACTTTTGTACCCTTTAGAGTGTTCAATTTAAATAGCATATTTAATCTAAGTCGTATGTACCATTAAAACAATGCTCTTTTTGCCCTCAATATGAATTAAGAATATTAAATATGTATGTGAAATAGTAGCCCATGCTGGAATGTCTCCAGAATGAAATCCTTGATAGGAGGCTTTTTGCTTTTGCTTTTTTTTGCCCCCCCCCTTTTTTTTTTTAAACTTCAAGCCGCAATGATACTCAAAACTAGGTCAGGCTTACAACACCCAACAAAAGTAAAAGGATTTGCAATTTCTTGGAATAATCTTTTTTTTTTTTTTTAAGTATCTTTCTTTAAAATTTACCATAAAAAGGTTTTCCATTTCCTTCACGAAAAGGACGAATACAGATTTCTCTACCTCCCTGGAAACAAGCGTCCACAAAAATAAGGTAACTACTAAAAAACAGCTCCTTCCTATCCTTGGGAGGCATCACTGCTCTGAAATTACATCTGCTATCAAATAAAGTCACTCAAACAATATGTACTCCAGAGAGTAACCCACTGAGCAAAGCCCAGAATGTCTAAAAAGTTAAAAGCAACCAAATATCCAATTTTTAGGAACAAATGTGTATAAAAATGCATAACTCTGGTTTGCTACACGTATGATTAAAAGGGACACGCACAGCAACCTGACACTGTCAGTAGCTGCCTCTTCATTCGCATTTATCACTTTCTGAATTCTAACAGATGCCAAAGTCAGCTTTTATTATTTCCTTAAGTATAAAACAGACTTAGGAAATTAAGGGGAGGAGGTATTACCTTCCCCTCAGGTGTGTGAGAGGCAAATCCTCTGCCCCCAGAGCGCTGCAGAGATGATGTGATACATCTTCTGCCAGCAAAATCGAGGAACCAGCCAGTTCAGTTCCTAAAAAACCCTCAGTGGCCACTCCTTCCTCCATCCCCTTTCTGGGATGTCAGCACAGGGCTTCCCAATCACTCCACCATTACTAAAAACCACACTTTCACTCTGTTGTGCAGTGCTTGTCACCATCCTTGCAATAAAAACCCGCTGCTTGCTGTTAGTTATGGCTCAGAGGTTCCCTGCATTACAGCTTCCAGAGGAAAAGTGATTTACCTGACTAAAAGCGCATTTATCAAGACAAATTCTAAACAGGTGTAAATTT
This sequence comes from Myiotriccus ornatus, assembly GCA_036023395.1. NCBI lineage: Eukaryota > Metazoa > Chordata > Aves > Passeriformes > Tyrannidae > Myiotriccus > Myiotriccus ornatus. The sequence continues at coordinate 67,235,388 of JAYRBT010000139.1, read as the reverse complement.
TAATTTCAAATCCCATCTCTCTGATAAAATGCTGCAGCTAGATCAAAGAAATCAAAGTGGCTGGGTTGTTGCAACACATGAAAAAACACGAACTGCTAAGAGCTGTGGAAGTGAAGAGGTGGGACGCTGGAGAGAGGGACTGAGAGTACCAAGAAAGAAAACTTAACAAGAAGGAAACCTGTAATCCACCAGGAAACCACCTTCAGCCTCTGATGTAGATACCATAAGGATCTCACACAATGAGCTAAGGAAATACAGTATCAGGTCTGTGCAGCCTGGGCAGAGGAACCTCAACGGTGACCTTGTTTTCAGTCAAGTCTAAGATAAACGAACCAGAGATCTCTGGTTGTGTTGATAACAGAGCAAAATACATATTAACAGTGATTAATATATAAATGGCAGTCTACTAAATTTATGGTAAGCACTGAACACCCAGGAATGGCTTTGGATCCACATATCACCAGTGACAACCAGGGGAACAGCCTGGAAAACCACCTGGAAGGCTTAAGAGAAAACCTTGGCATAAAATCTTACAATAACTTTGGTAGGAAAGGAGCACAAGATCACCTGGTCCAACCTTACCTCCTTCACAAAACAAGGCTCCAAAATCCAATTCCTACACTACTCATTTCAAATTATTTGGGAAATGTCTATGCTGGTGAAGAAGTCCAGGGAATGCCACGAAGCTACAGTGCCAGCAGTGATGGAAAGATGCTGCAACTCACATAACAAGAAGACCAAATCCAAGTCAAGGTCAAGGTTTATTAACAGTGATCAAAACAATCAGAGGATGTGAAGCCATTTACAATGATTAAATACATCAGTGTGTATTAGTTGCTTTGTTGGCACATTGGGATTTATCAATGGGATAAAACTTCCTCGAGGCGCTCAGGAAGTGCAGGCATTAGGGTGAAGAAGGTGACAAACTGCTGACAGACCACTGAGTTGAATCAAGACAAAAACAGATTTGCAAAATAACCTAATAAATGAAGTGAGGAGCCAGGCAAAGAATGCTGGATTCCTCTGTAGGGCTTGACATCCTCACCCTCCAAAATAAACCAATGCCGTGAGAAAGCTAACCAAGGAAAATGTGCCTTGACGTAACAGTACTTGTCTTGAGTCGTGTATTTCTGGCATTAAAAAAAGGTAGATTTGTACCATGAAGCGCCTGTACCCATTTCTCTCTTCTCTTCTGTGGGCTACAACGAGCTAAAATGAAAATCACAGTCCATGTTTTCTAAGGCACCAGGGGACCAGCAACGCTGAAGCTGCTGGGCGAGCGCGAAGGGTCAGCACTGGGCCAGGCGGGCAGAAAGTTGACTGGAGTTCCCAAATTTAAGCAGTAATTTCCAAAAAGTAGACCTGCATCCAAGAGAGTGCTCGACAAACCTGGCTCAAAGGCCCCCATCAGCTTGTTTCCACTGTGAGTGGATGAGAACTTGGTGCCTCAGTCCCCTCCTGCAGCCTGATGGACCAGCAGCAGGAGACTCCTACCACCACTGGCTGAAAAGCCTTTCATATCAGGACAACCTTCTGTCAGAATCCTTTCGAGACAATGACAGATAATCACAGTAAATTACGAATAAAAGAGGCAATAACTTCTTTCTGGAACAGCACCAAAATTGAGGGGAAAAGGCTCATGAAAATATTTCCAATAGATCTCTGAAAAATAGTCCTACAGCTTATCAGTGAACATATCTTGGCATGAAGAATGTAGGATTCCAAGAACATTTGTTATCTTGATATAATTTACATAGATACAAAATACATAAATGCAATGTAAATGTGTATAATGTGAATTTATGGAAAGCAAAATTTTCATTAGAAGGGCACAGAGCCAAATTAAAAGGGAAGAAAGGATAAGATATAAAATACAGTTGTTCTTCCCCTGCCTCTTGTAGGGTTTTTCCTGATTCATGATAAAAGTATAAAGCAACCCAACAAATTACTGACCAAAATATACTGCTAGCAAATCTGCAGTGACTTTCCAAGGCAGTTCCACAACTCCTCAGATCACTAGGAGTTTTTAATTAATATTACCTCTGACTGCAATTTGGTTTGCTTAACAGAAATTACCTTACAGTTACGCAATGCTTCTTTAAGCCATGAAACCCAGGCAAAAATCTGTTTATTGGCATCCAAATGCCCATATAAAACAACAGCATCAAGGTATTTCCTTGTAACAGCTGGACCCACAGTTTACAAGCCCACACCACTATGCAAATATATAGGACAAGGTATAAATATATATAAATATATAGGACAACCCATCGAAGTTTCTTGACTGTTGACTCCGTATCTGCTTCCCGTAGTCCCGCTGAACGTTTACATAAGTCGATTGCTTTTAATCTTTCTGTATTTGCTTTAGACATGTCCTGACAACCACTTAGAAAAGTGGCATTTTCCTGACAAAATGAATCATTTTGTCTTCTACCACCAAGTTGCAGATCTTTGTCACTGAAATAGAAAGGCTAGAACATGCCCTAGGAAGTCTCTTTCTCTGCTTTGAAATTATAGGGAGCAGACACACTCAATTTGAAAAATCTTGTGATAAAAAAAAATTAAAATAAAAAAAAGTTACACAATTTCCTGAAGCATGGGCTCGTAATTGGAACAACATACTGTGACAAGTGGATTGCAAGAGGAAAAATACAGCATGGAATTGCACAGTTCCATTCTAAGTCAAAGTACTGACACCACATTCTGCTGAGAAAACCTTTTGTGCCTCTGACTTAATGATAAATTTCATGTGACTTTTCTTGGTTGGAGGAAGAACAGAAACAGAATCAAAACACTGTCCTGACATGTTAGCATTAAATATCTCCTTTAAGAAATAATCTTCATCTCTTTTATTGTTACATAAAGTTCTATTTTCAGCCGGAACAAGAGGGAGAAAAAGAACAGGAAAATAACCACAATTATTCTCAAGAATCCAACAGAGGTCTAATAACAAGGAGAAATCCTTTTTAAGGAAGAACAGACTTCAGCTTCCATCACTATATTCCAATTTCCACCACCTTTGCTTTGAAAACTTCGGTCAGTGCTAAACTCCTCCTCATGTCCTTCACAGTACTAACCACCTCTGGTTTTTTCAGCTTTGACCTTCCCAAGGCTCTCCCTTCCCATCTATCTTCTGATATCTCTCCCCTTCACAGGAATGAGTCCTCCTCTTCCAACATCAACTCGGGTTCAGATGCTTCCAGGTCCTGCCTTTTCCTCTGCCCATCCTTTTCCTTGATCTGAGCAAACTCTGTCACTTTTATTCTGACAGCTCTTACTCTGTGTTTATCCAAGATGAAACTAGTATTACATTTTGCAGAGGTACAGAACGTGCACTCAGGAAGACCAGAGTAGAACCATCACTTCGCTCTCCATCACCCCCTGAGACCTCAGCAGTTTCCATTTTTTCCTCTCAGCAGATAATGCCCATCAGGCCACACTGCTTCACAGAGCAGAGCATCATCAGAAATCTGCCCCCACTCTAACTGGGCCTTTTTGGATAGACCTAAGTTGTGCTATTTCCACTCTGTAAGATGAGGAACATCGTCTTCTTACGACCTTGAAGTCATCTATTATATGTTTTCCCAATGGCCTTTATGACAACTCCGTTCCCCCACCAAGCCTTTGCCAAATATTGCTACTTGGCTGTTTTCTTCCCTTACTCTTTTCATCATATCTCTCTCTTTAGGCCCCTGCATTTAACTGGTTTTGGTGACTCAGGCACAACTCAAGATTTTTTTCCATATTTGCGAGTAAAAGATGTAACTGCAGTTGCTCACCTCCATTTTCTGTCTAAGGATACACATCACCATTTCCCAGCTCACCGTGCTCACCATCAAGCTTTTTGGCTTTTATAGACAGCATTTTTCCCAATTATGTACTCTTTTTTCCCCTCAACAAAAAAATCCCCCACCAATGTCTCTTTGGTATAAAACCACAAATCATAATTATTAGTTAACGGTACAAATGTCCACCAGGTGACAAATGGAATTCTGGGGCTTTTCCTTTGCTAAAAAAAAACATTTGGTTTGGAGTGGTTTCCTACTTCTAACCTATTTCATCTGCAAGTTGAAATACAGAGTGACCTTTCCATATGGCATGTTCGACATATGGAAAAAAAGATACAGATGCACAAATGTTTTGTCTAAAGCACAGAGAAATTACAAAGCATCCTTCAGTTCCAATTTATTGTCTTTGCACTGACACCATAATTTAGAAAGATTAAAATGTTCCAAATAATAATAACTTAAACCTCTAAAGCACTTTTTCAGATGCTCTTTTTGAAAGAACGGACAATATAAGTCTTCAGTAGTAAGCAAAAAAGTCTTTTGTGAGAAAAAACACCAGTTACTGATGTCTATCAGACAATCAAATGTGGCCCTGTGTGGGCTGTACATTCTCGTTCTCAGAACAGACCTGCTGATGAATGAGCTAATGCTTTCAGAGAAATTAATTTTGTCCTTTAAAATACTTCAGAAAGTTGATCTTTTTTTTTTAATAATAATCCCAAAATCTTTCAAATCATGTGTACAAAGATCTCAAGTTATCTAACCAAAATGTATGATAACACAGGAATGGCCACTGATAGAATCATCTTTTTATTTTCCATGAAAAGGACAGAGGTTCAATAACATAGTCAGATCCACGTGGAGAAATGGCAGGATGAAGTTTACTAATATGCCCTAAAATCTGAAACACAGACTTGATCTGAAGTAAAAAACCAACCCCTCAGATGCTTCCTCTGCATTCAAGAGCTTAAAGCACGAGATGTATGTAGCCAGCTACCCTGCAACCCACAAGCACATTTACAGACCTAAAAATATTGATTTACTGGGTTTCTGGAGGCAAACAGGACAAGATCATCTTCCCGAGGCGTCGCACTCCCGCTCTGCAGAACGGCCATTCCGTACATCGCCTCCCCTCTGCAAGCACAGCGTCCACCCCCAAAAACAACCCATCTCCAGCAGGGGATGCAGGGCAGTGGTCCCCAGACAGTCAGCCCTGAAAGGTCCCAGCTGGATGAAGTGACTGTTTATGAGCCTCTACCACAGCAACCAGGGCACGCTGCTCCCACCGAGCGAATTTCCAAGGCGGCCGAGTTGAATGTGTCACAGGGGTGTAAAAAGCTCCTGTTCAGGTGTTTCCTTTTCAGCAAGATAGAAGCTTTTCTTGCAGGCCCTGGTGGCAACACAAGCAGGTGATGCTGGGGGGGGGCGTAATCCAAGCACAGAGGCCGTTGGGAACACTAATCCAACGGGCTTGACCTGCTCAAGAGAAGAGGGCACACCAGGAGTTGAGAAGAACCATCAGGGCCTCAGGAGCACCCAAAAACATGGCATTAACCCCTGACCAGGATGCAGCACAGCTGTTTCATAGTAGCCTGGCTCCATCAGGAAAAAAAAAAAAAAGAGTAAAAACAAATAAAATTTCAACTTTGCAAGAAGCAGATTTGCAAAAGGCAAGTGGCGTGTCTCCCATCTTCTACGACAGCAATGTCACTACACGGTTTATGGCACGCTTTTTTTGAAGAAGTTCCTCTGCAGC
>JAYRBT010000139.1:67214455-67229744 GCA_036023395.1 Myiotriccus ornatus | reverse complement strand
CTGTGTACTCGAGATGTGCTACACTTCATCCACTAGAGCATCCAACGGAGCATCCATCTGCTCTATTCCCACTTTGATCCAGCTCCCACCTGGCTGGCACAGCCCAAAGTCCTATGGCAGAAGATGGGTATGGCAACCTGGGGCTCAGCTGGGAGCTTTCCACTGAGAGCCTGCCAACATTTCCTTGAATCCACCCTTCCGACGACGCTCTCCCATACCCACAGCAACTGCGAAATCGCTATTAATTATGCCCATTTGCCTGACCCACTTATCTTGGAATAGCAGTATCTGGGATGGGCTAAAAACAGGAAAAAAAAAGAGGAGGGAAGCTGCTCATTTTGCTTCCCGGACAAGTCCTTTTAGAAAAGCCAACTCTGTTCTGATTTTCTCCACTATTTTTTCTCTTTCTTTCCTTTCTTCTTCAGCTTCTCTTCTGCATCTTCCTTTTGTTTCTCTCTGCAAGAAGAGGAATCGGGTTAGGAAAAAGGAATGATGGAGAACGCTGATAAATTGCTTCACATCTTCAAAATGTGGAGAGAAAATGATGGGGCGTGGGAAGGGAATGAAGCCCTGTGGGTTTTCTCTTCCAGATGACTTTCTTTTTCCTTCTGGCTCATGACTGAAGGAGATATGAGAGAATAAGAACTGCTGGAGATTTTGGCAAATATTGAAAAACGAGAACATGCAACTACAATTATTTGGAGAATAAGAAGCAAATGCTAAAGAAAAATAAACCCCACAAATACAGACTATGGTCTCTTTCAAGAGGGAAAAGGCTTTATTCAGTCTGAATCAAATGTGCTTATTTTTCACATGAATTCAAGCGTGGATTTCATATAAAATTCACAAAAGCCTGCGTCAAATACAGCGGTGCACACCTGCTTAGACACATCAGAAAACACTCTTTTCTTTTAAGAGAGAAGACACGCAGTTCTGTTTCCTGAAAGGTGACAAGGAACCAGAGAGAAATAAAAGCACGACCTTAACAGTGTAACGAACAATATCGAAATGTTCTTGTCTGCACATTTGGAGGCACCGCCATGCACTTCTTGTTTACACTGATTTTTTGCAAAGAAAACAGCACAGATTAAAACTGACCCCGGTTCTGTGCACTGTTGCATGGAACAAGGTTAATTTCTGGCTCAGAAGAAAGGAACCTCGTACCAAAAATAGAGTATGCCTGCGATCTGAAACACGGGTTTTGTTCCCAGAGACTGTGAGCGTTTTCCAGGTACCCAAGCAGAAGGCACCGTGCTGGAGCTGCCAACAGAGATCCAAGTTTCCCTGTAAAATGGCTCGCTCACCCCCAACACGGGAATGAGAACTGCAAACCCACCAACACTGAGAACAAGTACAGAAAGTGAGTATTTATTTAAAAATAAGCTCTTTTGGGGGCATTCTTCCGTGATTTTGTTTTCTTACTTGTGACCTTTGGGAAGGAAGGATGCTTTCAAAACCTCAGTCACTGTCTCTGTCTGCAGAGGTGATACCATCCATGCTACAAACCTATTACAAGCACCTGATTATTTGCCCTCACCCACCAAATGCACCAGTGAAAACATTTTGCTTGGTTTTAACTCCCTTAAAATGGAGGTATCTTTCACAGAGAGAAAAGTTTTCCAGAGGAACAAGGTTTTCACTTCATGATGTTTCCAGAAAGACCTAAGAAATAATATAAAATAACAACTATTTCTGCCTCCTGCCAGGCTTGTTAGAGTATTTTAAAGCAGCTCTCTAAAATAGACCAAGTGTTTTTTTTTCCTGAACAGATTTGCCACCAGGGAACCAAATCCTATCCTTATAAGGGTACAACAAAACAAAAGTCCTGAAAAAAGTACAAAATCTAGTCCATTTTTTAACTCAGGAAATGGGAAGACTAAGATAAAGTTTAAAATCAGTTTCTTCAGAATTAGCAATACTCAGATGCTTAACAAATTAATCTTCCCAAAGATCACCCTCTGGTCCTTCACCCCAAATCATTCCTCTCCATCCAGTGAGATCTTAACCCACGAGAGCTACAAAGCTAAAGTAGAGATTTTATACCTACAAGCAGTATTCAGGCTTTACCCACTGAAATATTTTATACACACAGACGTGGTTACTTTTACCATTAAAGAATTCAAACTGTTACAGCAAGGCAGAAACTATTTAAACAACTTTGGCTACAAGTACCAATCCCGAATCTGTATAAAACCCCAATATACACAAAGAGAAAAGAAAACCCCTTAGCATTAAACACTGGAGAAAAATCTTAAGAACAATGGACCTTAAAATAGTTTGCAAGAATCTAAAACAACGTCTGAGCTAAGCTAACACAGAAATCAAACTATTTGAAAGGAAAATCAATGTCAGGATTAATGCTTCGGTGCTCTCCAAAGCAGGACAAAATGCAGGGAAAAAAAGAAGAAAAAAGGCTTGAAAAGCCAAGGGTTTGTTTTCCATTTTAAAGAATTTTTGCTGTGGACCTTATTCTGCTTAAGGAGTTGCGTGAGAAGCGAATTGCTCCGAAGCTGAACTGAACCTCACCCAAGGTTAAGCGAACACCAAACACAGGCCACACTTCCTCCGGGCCCTTTGTATGAAAACAAAATATTACCAAAATACGCAGAAACAAAGGATACTGCCGCGGCAGCTCGCATACAGGCACGCTGCGTTGCTGGTATCTGCAGCGTTCAAAGTCTGTGTAAGTAAACTTCAGAGGATCTTGACAGAAGTTATTTTCATCCTCTTTTTCATTATCCGACACTACGAGTCGAGTCGTATAAAAGATTTAACTGTAGCACATACAAAAGCAGCGGCACACCAGCGAGCACTTCATTAATTAAAAGCCAGAAAAGGAAGTTTGCTAAACGAAGCAAATGTTCTTATCACTCCCATCTATATTCATTAAAACTGACAGGAAACCAAATATCACCATCTGTCTACTTGCAATAAAGACACTAAAAACAGCTCCGGGGTAGAAGAATAATATAAAATATAAAACTGCAGTTTTTCAAGTTTCAGTTTTAAATGGACAAGACAGAAACTGATGTCAGACAAGGGAGAATGAAGGATGACAAGGAGTTGGTACATGAGACTGGAAAAAGAAATTAAACGTTTCAGAATATAAATTGAAGCCCCGCTGAAATCTCAGAAAACAAACGACAAACCCAAGTTTGCACCGTGTTTGTCATACAGATCAACGGGTCTGGAAAAAGCTAAGTGTTGCAACGGCACTCATTTGCCTATTTAGAAATAACTGCTACCAAAAACATTCAGAAAACTGTATTATGTAACATAAGCTGCAAAGTTTTAATGGTCAAGCAAGTCCCCGGGAACACTTCCACAGCTTCATTACGTCCTGATGCACTCCCTTCAGATTTACAATCTTTTTTTTTTTAATTATCCCTATATTTGAATTCTGTCTTGCAAATCAGCAACTCGTTATAAAAGTTGAGTAAGTTCTGATGAAAGAAGTATGGCAGAGGTACTAACTTAGCTCTGAAAACATAGCAGAGCTCGCCCCAGCAGTTGCGGAGGTCAAGCGAAGGTCACTGATTTAAGGCACTTTGCAGCAGTTGTACAGTTCCTACCTTCTAGTAATCACCCCTTTTTACGCACTGCAGGGGAGAGGAACAACAAAAAAATAAATAAACACCAAACAAATAGATGGTAATAAGATATTTAATGACAGAAATGAAAATAAACTACTGCTCACACTCTCCAGAGCACAGCTCCCTGTCGTTAATTCTGCACCATTCCCCAGCTGCGTCTCGCACAGCAGTGAAAAGCGCTTCCAGTTCCTCTCGATGCTGCATAAAATATGAGCTCTACAGTCACAGTTTTTTAAGACTAAATAAGGTTAAAGTAATTTAAGGCCGAGATAAACAGTAAAAAAGAAAACCCATCGTGAAGAGCGCCACCCGGCTCCCAGCCCCACCGAGGTACCGGAGCACATATGGGGTGGAGCAGATCTCTGGGATACCTACGGGAACCACAAGTGGGGTCAGGAGAGGAGGAGCGAGGCAGGTAAAGACTAAATCGAACCCTTATTGATTTTCATTATTGCGTTCCTCCAGAATGGTACTTTCTTTTTTTTTTTTTTAAGTTTAATTTTCTGTCCTAAGAACAGTAATCCACACCTCGAGAAAGGCTCTCATTAATATTCTATGACACTGCTTTTTTAGCCTCAATACAATTACAAGCACAGCAATTATTTCTTCTGTTAATACTTTAACAATACTAACAGACCTATTAACAGCTCGGCACAAGTTATGAGGCGTTTTGAGAAACAGAAGTGCAGGGCTATTTCTGTTTACTAAAGAAACCACAACAAAATTACAGAACTTAAATAAAGCCTGACTGTAAAAAGTTACTGTAAACTGAAGTGCAAATGTGCCATCAGATTCCTCCTTGATCCTGAAGAACCTCCTTTTGAATGTCAAGTTATAAGGCTGTAGGAAAAACAAAAAATTTTAAGTGAACATTGAAATTCAAGAGTAAATTCTCTTTTATGTTCAATATATAACTGGGCACATTCTTTATTTGTGAGTGACAATGAAATCACTGGGATGCTTAGAAAGGATTTTGAAGAGCTGTTAGGCAAACGTGGAGATAGGTAACAGGAGAGAAAGTGCAAAACCATCCATAAAAAAGTCTTGTGTGAGCTGTAAAAATGCATCCAGGCTGAAGCTGGAGAATGTTTACTCTAAGGTGGTTATAAGGCATCCAAAATGCAAAAGAAACATTGCTGCAATGGGAGGGAAAAAGACAAAGTGTTGACATGTTACCTTTACAAACTTTTAAATAAAAAGCTGCACAGTAAAGGGCAACAGCATAACCCAGATATCGGAAAAAATTTATTTTACACACACCTCATTAGAGATCCTATTTTCCTACAGAGAGTAGTAACTATGGAAGTTGTATTTAATTTTATTTACTGATAGGAAGCATACACAGACTCAGGTTCTTCAGAAGCATTAATAATCAGTGGAAAAGGAGAAATGCTTTGGCAAAGAGAGAGAGCACAATTCACTCCTGTACTCCTCCTGTCCACAGCTGCCACAATAACAAGGTATAAATCAAAACACCTTCCACAGCACATATGGGAGAAAACCAGCCCCACACTCCAGGCTCCTTGGATTTGAGAATGCCAGGCTGGAAAAAGCCTTTTGGAGAACGGAGAAAGGATCAATTTCCTATAATCCTCTTAAAAAGGTAAATGAAGCTCAATCCTGAAATTCACAGTGTTTAAGTCCCTCCCGTTCCCATTTTGCGAAGCTGCCTCTGCACTGCGCCCCTTTAATTCCAGGAAACTTTGTTCTAACATCAGATGCACACCATACTACCAGTATTATTAATTTATATTTATTTATATGTACACATATATGAAAATATCGACTTACTAAAGACTGGTTTGAATTATTTTATCTTGTACCTACCTTACCTATGAGCTGAGAAACCTCCTTTGCCTGGTCTTTACGCACAGATGAAGCTGTCCTTCCTGCAAGGCACCACAAAGCACCCACTTTCTCTGGCTGTCCTAAAACCCTTTGTTGTCCATAGGATTACCTACGCTGTGATAAAATTCAAGATGGCTCTTGCCCTTTTGTACTCAAATGCATCCTCTTCTCTCCATCCTGATACACACAATAAACCCTGAATTTGCCAGGTTTGATGCCAGCCTGCAGCACGACTTATTTCGGTGAGCAGTTTGCTGTAACACCTCCTCATCCACTGCAACACCTCCTCACCGGCATTATTCTTGAATTCACTTTAGACCGTCAATAACAGTTTTCCACACACCTTTGTAAAAGCTCCCTAAAAAAAAATCTACTTTTGAAGAAGTGAATGCTAAAGCGACAACGTCCCAGTCACAACGCCCTCGTGTCTGCTATTTAAAGTACAGCACCATTACCTCTGCACGCCACTGATGGAAGGCTCATCGTGCTCCTGCTCAGGAGCATCAAAAAAACCTGACCCAAAACCAACTCCACCCAAAGTGCACCTTTTAATCCACACTAAGACAAAATAATATATTACTATTTACATTGGTCCAAATATTTTCAAGTTTGCTATTTAGACGGTCTTAGTAGTAGTGACTGCAGCAAGCTGGGACAGGTTCGCCATAAAACAGAACCCAGGGGAGCGCTAAAAATAAAACCTGGGTGTCTTAAAGCCTGGGAAAAATATGGTGATGCCACAAGGGAGTCAGTGAAGACCTGCAGAACATTCTTCCTACACAGACAACACTTCTTACTCACTAATTTCAATGGCCAGATATTTACAGAGAATAATCCCGAGTTTCTAAAGATTTCTTTGACACTCCCTTCACTCACGTTCCCCTTTCCCACATGTTTCTTCTCCCACACTTCATTTGTCTGCCCTCTACCATCATGCCTTGAACTAGGCTCAGGCCAACTATTTCTCCATGTACTGGCTGTGCCCTACTCTTCCCTGTGCCCAAATGATGTGACACAAGTGATGGATAAAAACCTGCCAGGTCTTAGTGAGCTCCAGTGCAGGAGGGTATCACCTCTCAGGTAACAAGCCAACCCTTTCCTGCCATTTCTTTATCCTATGCAGTAATTATAGCTCCTTTTTCCCTATTTTTCCCAGTCTATACCATTATTTCTTTTTATTTTATGTACCTCCATTACTTTTCAGGGTTTTTTTCCTTTTTTATCCTCCTATTGCTGCCACAGCCCTTAAGAGAAAGCCGAGGCTGTTAAGTATCACACACCTGTCATTTCAGCATTATGCTTAGGAAACACATTCTGAAAATCCTGATACCACCATAAAACTGGTAAACTAAGAAATCTCACCTTGGATTCTAACACTTTATCACTGTATTTCTTGTACGCTTCCCTCGATACCTGCTGCTGATCACCATCACAGACAGGATATTGAATTAGATGTGCTTGATCTGAACCAGAACGGCTGTTCTTACAGATTTATTGCTAAAACAAGTGTTTCTGCCAGACCTAAGAAAATCAGCAAGAAATAAAGCTACAGACTCATGTATTTTACTACAAGTAGCTTCGGCGTGTGGAAGTCACCCATTTCTTTGCCTAGGTTTGTTAGACAGCTATGCAGAGAGGGCTAATCGTGGTGAAGATCAGCACACTTGTAAATATTTTCTCTGATGTTGGTAGGAAACATTAGGCATATGTAATTCAGCCCAAAAATATTTTTCACCTTCTGAGAAATATGGGTGAAAACGCTTTGAACATGATTTCATAAACAGGATCTTCCTTATTAGCATAAGAAAGAAAACTATTTGTTGGAAAAACACACACCATTTAAGGTATTCCATGTTGTTTTCCAATGGTGTTTTCTCAGAGACACCAAGAATGGTTTGGTTTTGTGGCTTGGGTGGGGTGGGGGAGAAGATTATTGATGTTTTAGGAAAAGTACCAAAGCTTGCTTTGCTTGCTTGCTCTTGGATCCTCAGCTACAGCAAAAAGTGGCTGCTGGCAGAGCTAACTTCAAAAGCCAGCTGCAGGAGAAGCTGTCACTGCTTGATCCATTAAATATCTAGAATTCAAAAAACTCTTTAATAATTAAAAAAAAAAATAAAAAAAAAATATTAAAAACATTCCAAAGAAATAGCAGCAGGTTTCCTCATCGGCCAAGTCCTACCGGCCAAACCGTTCCAACCATATACCCACCCTTGGCTTTCAGGCCCGAGTAAAACTCCATTCCCCGCCAGCCTTATCTTGCCAAACTCAGAGCAGGAGGAGAACACTCCGAGGATCTGCATCCAGAGGGTTCCACCACGGGCAGAGCACGGACACAGGCGGCAGCGCTCCCAGGAGCCGCTCCCCAGTTGGTTTTTATTAAGGAATGCACACGCCTCTGTGCTCCAGTCAGACATATTCGGGCGCTCTAGCACATGAGCAATAACTCAATAACCACATTTCCTTCCCTGTATCATAAAATAAACACAGTCCCCGAGATAGACTCTTATGGATTTATGCCCTTTTGAAAGAATTTAGTAATTGGAGGGGAAAAAAATGAAACCGCAAGTAAAGTGCACGGTTCAAAATGCGCAGTAAATAGTTCTGAAAGCAATGTTCTCATCTGGGAGTATTGCAACAGATGTTTATCACAAGCTACTGCAACAGTTAATCTAACTCTGAGCCAGATTAACTCTTTGCCATTGGAAACAAGCCTTTTTTTCCACAGCAAACAAGGGGATGTGCCAGAATTGCTGACAACAAGCAGTTAACTGAACGATGGGGGAAGAAAAAAACAAAAAAAGCCATAAAGCCCAACCAAATAAACCGATATCTGGCCCGAAAGATTCAGATGAACAGGTGTATGTGTGGGTGGGAGTGGAGCAAAAAAAATAAAGAAAAACATTTAAACAAAGCCTCCACTGACACTCTGGTCACTGAAGTGGGTACACACAAAATGAGGCAAGCAACATTTTTGAACAAGTCAGAAAGTAATGGAGTTTTTTCTTTTTGTTGTTGGAGAGGATAGGAAATATGATTATTGATCTTGGTTTTCAAACTGTGGTACCAATACATCACAGTAACAACTCAGAGGTTATTCTATTTCAAGATACTCTGAGTAAGAATGAAAACAGGAAGGTACAAAACTACTTATGCAATCTGGTATTTACTCCTTAAAGATACAAATGCAAATCACAATTTAAAGCATCATTATTTAAAGCTGAAATTACCATTTCTTAACGGGTGCAATTCAGATCCCTGGTCACAACATTTCCTAAAGGCAAGTGAAGGGCTAGTAAGTCCTGTCCAGAGCCATTCCTCTGCTCCTAATTTCACAGGCACGTAATTCTGGAAAATCCTTGAGGATATATGGGTCCTGTGAAAAGAGGCAGCAGTCCATCCCCTTTTATTATCCGAAAGAGATCAAGCAGGAGAGGTAAGTGCACCATGTTCTCACCTGAGCATCACCTATGGAACCCCCATCCCTGGGGCCACACAGCACCATGGCTGCACCAGGATCCACGTAAAACTGCTGGGAGGCAGAGCTGGTTTGAGGATTTACAGCCTTGCACAGCTTGCACGGCTGCACACAACCTTCATGCAAAGCCCTCACCTTCCCCTTCGCATTCCCAACTGCAGTAACACGAGAAGAAGAGTCACAAATTCTGGAAACTTTGGATCTAAACTTCCTTCCCGACTGAAGAAAATCTCAGCTTGTTGGTTGTTTGAGGGATTTTTAAAGAGAGAGAAAAACTAATGCCAATCTGTTGAGTGTAAAGACAATCTAAAGAGATTTTGTTTTTCTAATTGCTCGGCAGAACAATAAACGAATAAAAAGCCCTAAAAAGTCCCTTCCATTCTGCAGTATTTCTGCTGGTAATGCACAACAAGTCTCTTTCTTGGTATTACTCCTAATCCACAAAAGCAAGAGCAAACATTATCAGTCCTTTCATATTTGATGAAGAGATTGAGGTTATTTATTCAAAAAAAAATCTTTATAAATAGTCCTCCAATTCTAAAAAGACCAATGACCACAGAGTATCTCTACAGTGCCAGCAGTATCTCTACTGAGCCCTTGGCCCTTCCAGGCTGTTGGAACAGCCACTCATTAGTCTGTTGACTAAAATATAATCATTTGCAGCTTGTTTTGGGATTTTTTCCCCACATATCAAAAGTTGTAAGAGCCGAGAAGAAGGTTTTGTTTTCTAAATCTTTAGTATTCCAGAGAAATATACTGACATTGCATTCTGCAGGTCTTGCCAAGAACGTCTTTTGTTTTCACAGCTTCAGTGTTGATGATAAATTTCGAACGTTAACAGCAGAAAGTATGATTTAAATCAAAGCCTAAATCATAAATGTAAAAGTAATTTAAACTAGTGAACTGGAAACCCTGATTTAAATAATTTCATTTTGCCAATATAGTTCTCCTAAACACCTATTTGCTTTCAATGTTGTTAGTTCTCACTGAGCAGGTAAATAAACTATATGCCTCTATTTAAATGATTATGAAGCGTAATATATTCTAGACCTTTTATTTTTACATTTTATTATGTAGACAATTTACTAGGCAATTATTTTTTTAACTATGATTCCTAAGTGCTTCAGAAATATTTAATAAGTCCTAAAGAACATTTTATGATTATGATTATCCCAATCGCATAGAAGGATAACCCAAAGAAGAGATAATTAACTAGTTTGGACTCTCTCCTTCACCAGATTAAACCAGCTCTAAGATAACATGATTGATCTCCACTATAACAACTACCTGTTGCACATAATTTTCAATCTGATCCAGCAATTGTAACAATAATTTGCAAATATTGGTAAGAGAACAATTAGAAGCAAAGCCTCAGGCGGCAGCAGCAGAAGGTTGGACTAAATATCTACGGAAGAACAAGGAGGTTTTGCTGGATGGTTTCACCAAGATGTAACACTTGGTACTATTTTTACTTCATCTTCTAAACTGTGGATGTAAAGGTAACACAGAGCACAGTGTGCTGTTAGTCTTCACAGCACCAGAGCCTGCTACATGAGCAACCTCAATCATTTTGCCCTGAATGACGGCAAAAATAGCAGTGAGCATCTAGATCGCTCCCACCGCCCAACCGAACCATCACGCCAGGCTCTCCAAGTTGTACACCCTCTACGTTTGAGTACGCATTTCTTAACATTGGGCCTCAAAATCTGCAGGATGTTGTGCCAACGGCACTCACTGTGAATGTTTCAGAACAATTTTTCCACATACCGAGCGCTGCCCATCCCGATGGGCCAGGCTGAGACCTTTGCACTTGCACAGTTTCTGCCCTGAGGGGCAGTGCCAGGTCTGAAACACTCACGAGTCAAGATAGGCAAGCTATGGAAAGCGGGAGAAGCGGCACAGAATTATTTTTAACGTTTTTCCACAGACTCTCATCATTGTGCCCATTTCTCATTGGTATGAAAAGCTACTTGTGCCCCAAGTTGGCCCATGATGGGAAACTCCATCTTTTGTAAAGCACCTCCTGCTCTCTCCCCCAAAGCCAGCCCTTATCGAGGAGGAGCATCAGTGTCTCTCAGGCTACTTTATCCTTCTGTGAACTCGCCTTTCCTGTGATGCTTACAAAAATTTTAACAGTTAGATACTAATGACCATCTCTGAGCTTAGCCAGGAGGGGCAAGAGGAGCCCTCCACCATGTGCTGGAGGAAAATAAACCAGTAAAAGACACAGTGGTCCACGATGAGATAAATTTGATAGGTGTAACCATATAAAATGCCTGAAACCCTCAGGTAAGGGGGTGACATGTGGAGGAGGAGAGTTTGGAGGAAACAAACCAGCACTTTGATGTTGCAAGGTCCAGCTGGATTCACCCACCTCACTGCAAGTCCTCATCTGCAGCTTCAGGATAGAGAGGGCTATTCCCTCCAAAATCCATTGTAATGCTGTGTGCCAGACCCTAAATCCCACCTCACCAGCACACCACACACGCCACCCTTTTTGCCTACAGGGGAGCACAAGAATTAAGGGGATGAGCAAAGGCTGGGAGGAGAGAGAACAGGACAAGCCAGTCGCAGGTCAGGGACCTTGGTGCGCCTAAGCAAGTCGTCCTGCTAAAGAGAAACCGAAAGGTTTTACACTTAAAACCATCTGCATTTCCTGCACAAATTCCCCACCCACATCTATCAAGTGAACCCTTACGATGCCATGGTTGTCCATCCACCACACAATCCATCCTGCCCTATCATGATGCTCCAGGCACAACACTGCTGGTCTGGGAAGCGAGCGGGCTCCGAAGGGAACGCCGGCCCCGAAAGGCAGATGTTGTGTAAATTCATATTTCATAAACACAGCTAATTGTGACAAGAGTGCCATAAAAATCCTTGTACCGCTTAAATTATTTCTCCACTTAGAGCAACTCCGCCACCAGAAAGTGTTACACATTGCACTTCATACCCAACTGGCAGCGCTCGGTGATGGCATTACGGCTCTGTTAAATAACAGATATAAAAATCACAGATCTCTAAAAACTACAGATTAATTTTTCTGCCGTCGTTCAACATAACCATTTAAAAACAAACATGCCATGCAATTGTCATTAGAAGTTTTCCAATCTAGCGCTGCATGTGCTTAAGTATGAAAAAGATACTTTAGAAATAAACATTGCTGCTATCAGGGGAAAGTGCTACCATAAGTCACATCACTATTAGAGAGAAACTTCAACCAGAAAGACTCAATAATCCCTCACACTTCACCAAGGAAACATTCTCTCCATCCTCTGGCCCAGCAAGGTAACGATAAAGGAAAACAAACAAACAAACAATCAAAACCCAGCAATAAACAACTAGAGGATACTACTAAAACTCTGGTTCTTTAATTCAGACACACAGGTAGATAAAAAAGGAAATTCAG
This sequence comes from Myiotriccus ornatus, assembly GCA_036023395.1. Classification (NCBI taxonomy): domain Eukaryota; kingdom Metazoa; phylum Chordata; class Aves; order Passeriformes; family Tyrannidae; genus Myiotriccus; species Myiotriccus ornatus. The sequence continues at coordinate 67,217,419 of JAYRBT010000139.1, read as the reverse complement.
AGACTGTTTTCTAAAAAATGCATGATTTATGGATATTACTGATGCTGAACCTTCAGTAATCTATGTTTAGCAAATGCATTTTATGCATGTGAATCTTCCTGTGCATACTGGAGTTATCCAACTCGTACAACTACAGAGAAATATAAGCCTAAAAAAACCAACTGAGTTTTACTTTTTCTAGCCTGACTTTTTTTTATGTTTGATTATTTAGAAAAATATTTATTACGAGTTAATTATCTATTTATGTTTGGAATTTTATTTTTTTTTTTAATATCACGCATCTCCTTCAGGTTATTAATATCACGCATCTCCTTCAGGTTATAGTCTACACTTAGCAACGTTTCCTAATTTAAGCACAAGACTGAGAAACAACAAGGATTTGTTCAGCTCTGTGGTGGGGTCACAGGTACGTGGCACCAGGGAAACAATCCAGTGCTGTGCCAAAGGGAAAGCAAAGCCTTCATCTGCTCTCCCTCACCTGCCTGGGTGAGAAAACAAGCAGGAGGCGTGGAGGGTAATTCAGTTCTGCAGCACTCACGTCATCTCTCATATTTCTGTTACCGCCACAAGCAGGCAATGCCTGCCAGCCTGGCTGCAGTTTGTTTACTCACTATTAGAAACCAGAATTTGCTATTTAGGCTAAAGGAGTCTCGGTAGGTATCAGCCAGGCACAGATCTTATTTTGTCTGTTTCCTCAGGATGCTCTGAAGAAGTTTATGTAACGGGTGAAAATTATGCGTGCCATTATGTAATGGAATCAAAACACAATAAAATGTACGCAGGGGTATTTCTACTTTTAAACAGCAGTGACTGAACTGTAGCTGGTTTCATTCTAAAAGTACAGATAGCTTGTATAAATAGCAATTATTTCATAATAAAAAATACTTTACTGAGAGCTATTTAAATTTCTCACATACTCAGGCATTCCCAATCATTTCATTAAACCACACTGATAAATTCAATTTAAACTCCCCAGGTATCTATCATTTTAGACGACCTAAGTGATTTGGGTAGACAATCACAGAGCTGCAAGTACGCAGTTTTTTTCCTGGGAGCTGACAAATCACTTGCTGGTGCAACAGGTGCCGTTTCTATTCATCATTATTTTTCACAAAAAGGATCCCGCTGCCACGGTCCCTCTCGGTGCTCAGGATGCCTGTGCACCCACGGGTGAGGACTCTGTGACAGAGAAGCTCATCCAGCTGCTTCCCACACCCCAGAGGGGCAGAGGCTGCTCCTGCTTGGTAGGGCCACACTGAAATTCTTCCATCGCTCCACAGGAAAGCATTTATTGATTCTTACGGCTTCAAGCTAGCAACAAAAAAACCTACCCGGCCCCACAAGCATCTTTCTGCCTCTGCGATGCACAGCAAGGGGTTAAGAGCATCGTGAGCAAACACAGGTGTAGATCACACTGACTCACCAACAGAACCACTGATTTTAACCCAAATTCTGCATAAGGCACCTTAAAGGTTCAGTAGCAACTTTATTCCAAAGAAGCATTCAGGTACTGATTTTTAAATGGCCATAATGAGTTACTTCTACCCAAAATTTCCACTTTTCATGTACGTCACAGATACGGCTGTGCAAATACACTACAATGTCCACTACTATCTCCAGCTGGGGATGCTCACGGTATATTTAAATTTCCAGGTAACTACTAAATGGCACAGAAAGCACAGAACCCAGTCCTAACTGCAGCCTTAGGCAGAGAAAAATGCCACAGAGAAAAGTTGCAAAACCTGTCAGCAGATTTCTCTGTCTGAAAATGCACCTCCATCAGAAATAACTTTTGCCACGAAAACCACCAGGAAGCTCAGAAGTTAAAAAGGCAGATGTGTTTTTCATATGATGTTAAATATACAGAAGAAATACAATAAATACAGTTGATCGTAAAACACCTCATGAAAAAGAGAGGAGAGGAGATATGTTGCAAAATAACAGATCTAAATTTGTCCCTGAAACACAAAACAGATTTCAGAGGCAAGATAAAAATGGAGAGTATTTAACTTCATATTTGTTATTTTTAAACTCAAACCAAACAAAGTATGTTCTGATAACAGCACATCATCACGTCGACTTCCAATTACCCAAAGGGGGAAGCAGTCATTTAATATTCAGCAAACCCACAGAAACAACTTATGGGAAGGATCCCGGTTTTTTTCCGCAGGGATCTGACGACAGCTCCCCAGCCGACTGATTCCCTCTCACTTTCCGCAATTCCACACGCGCAAACCTGTCCGGTTTTGGAACCGGACACACCCGCGGCGCCAGCTCCGCGCTCCCCAAGTTCATCCCAGCGCATCGCCCCGTCCCCGCGCGGTCCCACCGGGATGGAACCACCACAGCCGACCCGGGACGCGAGGGGGGAACCTCCTCGGCGTTCCCGGCCGGGCAAACTCCCGGTGCTCCCCCCGCACAAAGAGCCGCATCCCCCGAGCAGCCCCGCACCGCGGGGGGAGCGGGCAGGATGCGGCCGCTGCCCTGCCCTTCCCTGCCCAGCCCCGGCGCTCCCCGGCAATCCCCGGCGCGGCGCTGCGCGCTGGCGCAGCCGGGGGCGCGGTATAATTATTAAAATTAAAAAAAAAAAAGCAATAAAAATAAAAATAAAAATCAAGCGATGGGGGCACGGCACGGGGAGGGAGCGGGGACCGCGCAGGCAGGCATCCATCCATCCATCCGTGCGCACATCCCTCGATCGATCCATCCATCCATCCGTCCGTCCGTCCGTCCGTCCCTGCACCCACCTTGCATCCCGCCGGCTCCGCACCGGGATCCGCGCCGGGATCCGCGCCGGGATCCGCCGGGATCGGCCGCACGCGCGGGGCAGGCGGGCGGGCCGAGGGGGGCGGGGACCGCCCCGCCCGCAGCCAATGGCGGCCGCCCCCGCCGCCCGCCGGCCAATGGCGGCGCGGCTCGTGACGCGGCGGCGGGGGCGGGCCGAGCCGGCGCTGCCCCCCCCCA
>JAYRBT010000139.1:67170016-67214355 GCA_036023395.1 Myiotriccus ornatus | reverse complement strand
CCTTTTCCTTTCATTTTTCCCCCTTTATCTTTTTGTTTTCCTTGTTTCTCCCCCCCCCCTTCCTTTTTTCTTTGCCCTTCCCCCCCCACCCCGCTTCTTATTTCCCTCAATCCTCCTTATTATGGACAGGGCCTTTTCCCAGATTTTTTTTTATGTAGCCACCCCCACCAACAATATATTAATCATGCAGACCAAAAACTTGGGGAGCCCCCCAGGGGAATTACTCTGCTCCACGTGAAAGGATCCCCCTTCCCAAACCAAGACCCAGAAGCACCAGAGAGCACCCAGGACCTACGAAACACATTTTGGAGAATCCAGAAAAGATGACGGGACGTAAACCACTGAAAGTCTCCTCCATCCAAGATCTGAGCTCAGAGCAGTGCCTGCTCAGCCACTGGCTTTGACAGCACGACTTGCAAGCTCCGTGCATGACTTGAACGAGCTCCCAGGGTGCAGAACCAGCCTTTAAAAATACCAAAAACGAAACCAGCAGATGTTTTCAGCCACACCACTTCGCTCCAGCACGCGAAGCTTTACACTGTATCGCTGCTGAGGAGTTATCAGCAAAGTAACCTTTCTTATTAAGTCAAAGAGGTTTGGATGTAAATACCTGCTTTACTTGAATATGTATCTCTGTATGTAACACATAGTCTTTTTTTAATTCAAATTCATTAACATTCATCCTTAAAAATAAACTTCTCAATCAGCAAAACTCATGACTGCTGTATATTACAGCAGAGAACTATCAACTCTAAAAGAGGGGATAAAAAAAAAAACCAAGATTTTGCTTTTGTTTTTCCAGTCTAGTGACCCTGCTAATTCCTAAGTTTAGGGCGAACTAAGATAGTGACAAAGCCTGCGCCTCCCATTGCTGATGTTGTGCTCCTTCTGAACTCACCCCCCAGCATTTAAAATCACCAAATTGTATTTGCTCAAAACCCTTGCCTGAACGGGCCACGCTATAAATTTGTTCGCAGTGTTGGGCTCGTACAGGGTAACACACACCACGAAGTGATAAACCAGATATCAACCCAAGTCCTGACGCTAATTTACAGGAAAAAGCTTTTCTTTCGCAGATCCAGGAAGGTTTGTTTCTAAGGTGCCCCAAGAGCCAAGAACACTGTGGTGCTACGAACTGCTGACAGGCAACCAATAACTGTGACAAATTATACATTCGTGGCATCTGCAACAATCGATAAACCGACTCACCAAATTAATAAAATATAGATCACAAAGCATACATTTTTATTAAAGAATAATTTCATGATAACCAAGTAATGTGGATGCTTCCAAGCATAAGATTAAATTACATGCTGAGCAAATCTGGCATTTTGTGATAAACTGCGAAAATAGTCTTTGCAACAGCAACTGAGGAAGAACATTGCTGACATAGTCTATAAACATGTTTTATAAAGCATAACCGAAAATAACAAAAAAAAAAAATACACCACCACACTGAAGTGGTGGCTAGAGAATTCACTACCATGTCTGTAATAATTACTTTCTAGACTTCTCCTTGCTTTGTAATTTATTCCTTCAAAGATGACGCCAATTTTGGTGTTAAAAGTAATAAAAACAGATTACTTACATAGGGAAATATTTACACCAAATTCATTAACGAGCCAGACTTCAGCAGTCATTACTGGAGTACACAAAGATTTCTAGTACCTTTAGGATGCTGGAATATGTACTTAAATACACAAAGCAAGTGTCTTACCTGGTAGACTGACTCTCCTTATCAAAATTTTGTGCCTGCTAGATACCTTTGAGTATTAAGTACTTGCTTGAGCTTATGATCATAATGAATCCCATTGAACTTGAAGGTCTGAGGCTTTACACGAGGTAAAGTGTTTTCCTGCATGGATATTTTCCACTACTGAGAAATGCAGCAAGAAGAGCTTTTCCAACCTCCTGAAAAGGTGCTGGAGAAGCCCTTCCTTCCTCAGGGAGGAAGATGGAGCATCTCTTACTGCAGAGGCTTTATTAATGGGAAGAATACACTTAGGCACATCCTCAGTCTCCACTGTCTGTGTTAGGTTATTTCCACACAGCTTTGAATCACGTCCTAAATGAAGAATTTAAAATACTGAGATCCTGTTTATTAAAGTTTACAATTATTAGTTCCTGAAACTCCACAGTACGCTGTCTCTGCAGGCTAATTGTGCTTTAGAAGGCTGTCCTAAGATTAGTTTTAATCCTCTATAATGCCAGATACGTGTGCCTTCAGGGAATCTTCACACGACTGATGTCTTGTCAAATCTTCCAAATATTTCTTTTCTAGAAAAACATCCAGCGTTTCCTGGAAGCATACTTTCATACTTTCAGTGAGTATTTTACATCCATAATGTTTAGTCACTTTCTCGGCTTCCATGGATTTCCTAGCTAAACAAATGATACGTGGTGTTTCCCATCCTTCTTTCTCACTAATAAATAATGGAATCTTAATTCTGAACTGCTGTCATGAAACAAAAATCAAATAGAGCCTAAGTGATATAAACCAATATTTGTTTATACTAGATCCATTATTAATTTAATTCCTTTCTTAAACAAACGACATTTAATAATACATTAAACACATAAACAGGAACATATTTGAAGTTATAATTCCATCAGCTCTTCCCATGACATCCATCTTCTCAAAGGCGATATCCACATTTCAATATAATAATTTATAGAACATTGTTAAGTCAATAAACAGACATGGTTCCTTAAAAGGCTTACTACTTGGATAAGCTGCTGCCTTCCCTAACTATGGCAACCCAGATCAGCTGAAATTAAAAAAACCTGTTTTCTGGCATATTATTAGCAACTGGAAATTTATTATAACATGTTATTTTCCTTCTGAATGAATATATTTTGGAAAACATACCCACAATATCCCCACTTACAAACCACCATTTATTTAAATATTTTACAAATGTTCTGCACAGTGATCACTTCATTTACTAAGAAAATACCCACATTGCTATGAGTCTTTTCAGTCCCAAAAACATGCCTACAGACAGCAGCAATGCATATTTTAGAGAAGCAGCGAACAGGACCAGCTTCAGAACTACACCCACCACCCTCCACATGAGGCGGGAACGTTTTCTCTTGCCATAAATTACCACTCCCTCCTATCAGCAATTATTTAACTTTCCGAAATAGCTGCAACAAGACAAATTATGGGCTATAATTAGGCAAATTTATCCCGGATATTAAGACTGCATACATGCACATATGTATACCCAGTCTACTCTAAGATGTATCTGCATGCATAACATTAAGTATTATAATCAAATACGCCAGGGTGTTTTTATCTTACTGCCCAAATGACAACATTCCTATCCTAAACGTCTGCAAGGCATTCCCGTGGTCAAAAATGCCCACCACTGCTTTTTTTATCTGGTACCAGTCACTTGATCCTGGTAAATTTTCTTCTAATACACCTTCCTCCTTCCCAGAAAGGAGTGCAGGGACCTGAGTTCACAGGAGTCAAAAGGAACACCAGCCAGGCTTTCCAGGGAAAGAATAAATATGTACATATATCACTGAGTGTGGCACGGAAGCTGCATCAGGTCAGAAGTCCATCCTCTGGAAATATCTGAAGGCTGGAAGTTTTAGAAATGCTGTATACAGTTGGTTTTGCCTGCTGTTTCACACAGGACATTGGGCTATGGGGCACCTCATGGTTTGACCCAGTTCAATAATCATTTCCTGAAGTACTTTGAGACTAAGTTGCGTCATTCTTTTCTTGGAAACTGGAATTATTGAATATCTTAAGTCAAAGCAAGCAGCTCCCACTTTTTTTGAGTTCTTGGTAGACCACAGTTTCTCCAAAGAACCAACATTTCTGCTAAATCCTCATCATGCTGTGAAGTGCTGCCTCTCAGACAGCTGCATTTGTCCTGTTTGTACATGCAGTTATTGTGGAATCACAGAATGGTTTGTGTCAGAAAGGACCTTAAAGATCATCCAGTTCCACCCCCCTGCCATGGGCAAGGACAGCTTCCACTAGCCCAGGTTGCTCCAAGCCCTGTCCAACCTGGCTTTGAACCCTTCAGGGATGGGACAGCCACAGCTCCTCTGGGCAACCTGTTCCAGTGCCTCACCACCCTCACAGTCAATAATTACATCCTAAAATCCAGTCTAAACCTGCTCTCCGTCAGTTTGAAGCCATTCCCCCTTGTCCTGTCACTCCATGCCCTTGTCAAAAGTGCCTCTCCAGCTCTCTTGTAAGCCCCTTTAGGTACTGGAAGGTTCTAGAAGGTCTCCCTGGAACTTTCGCTTCTCCAGGCTGAACAACCCCATAGCAGAGGGGCTCCAGCCCTCGGGCTCGCTCCAGCAGATCCATGAACTTCTTATTTTGGGGCCCCAGAGCTGGACTCAGTGCTCCAGGTGGGGTCTTAGCACAGCAGAGGGGCACAGATACTCAGACACAGGATAAGAGCACAGATCTTTAGCAGAAGTGCTGCTTCAAGGGCTTAACTCCCGTAGCTCTTCAGAGCCTCTGGTTCTACTCACATGGCTTTACATTCAGCCACTTCCACACCAGCACCTGCTGGGGAGGGAGGGAGGTTACACGGGAGGAAGCACCTCGGGCAGGTTTGGGGTGGGGGCCAGGCAATCTCTGTGTTCTCAGTGATCCGAACATTTTTTGTACTCACTTGCTAAAACGCCAAATACACACAGTTATTATGCAGTGAACATTATACAACAATGAACTCAGATTTTGTTGTCGTTGTTTAACATTTGTTGTTATTCTTTGCACTCTCACAGGGCATGAAAATCACATAACGATGGGAACCCAACAGAGTTGTCTATTTCCACACTTGTTTTCAATGGTGATAGAATAAGTTGCTCCACTGAAAAGCCTTGATACTTTCTGATTTAAAGCACAGGAACAAATGCTATTTTTAAAGCCAAAATGTGTTACAATGATAGGGTTGGGGTGGGTTGTTTTTTGGTTTGGATTATTTTTTTTGAAGAGTAAAACCCTTTTTTTTTTTTTTTTTACTTACAGTGAAAATTCTGAATGCACATTCATATCATTTTGCAAAACTGTCAACACTAGATACATGCTTCCTTTTTTGAATTATCTCCCTGTGTTGCAACCCGCATCTAAATTTGAAAATATTTTGGTAAACATAGATGATGTTTCATGGGTGCAATTTTGAGACCATAAGGAATTTAAGAAAACAGTTGATACTGCACTAAAATCTAAAATTGGCTTTTAAGAATCTATCAGCTTTCTCAAATCACCAACTAGTAAGATAACGATCCAGAGTATCTATAGCTCATCTACTTCTTCCTAAATTTTTCTCCATGGAGTTTTGGTTTGGGACTTTTGAGCTCTTTTTGAAGGATATTTGTACATTCTGTTGTGGTGACGTATTTTATACATTACTTGAAGATGTTCTTCTCTTAAGATTACACATTTAGCCTACATATCAAGGTAATTGTATCACAACATTTATCACAACAGGCTTTTACTCCCAAAGCAGATTGTCTTGAGTAGTTGAGAACATCCCTACTTTGCCCCAGAAAAGAAATAGTTTGAATAAAGCATTAAGAGTACTAATGGCATAACACATTTCTTAGAGGCATAGGTGTGAGAAGGATTTCCCTTGGGACGTTATAGGAGCTGTGCAAAATAATTCCTTTCATGAACTTAAATTTCCTTATTAAGAAAACCCCTGCATTCTTTTTTTTTTTTTTTTTTGCCACCACTCTCCTTGGAAAGCTGTGGTGGACTTTCAGTGCTCTGCCCATCAGGAATCCTCTTCCAGCATTCATCCTCAATTCATTCAGCAGTTGTTGGTACTGTTGTTTTTTTTTATTCTGCAGTCACTGCCTTCCAGCTCTTTTCCTCTTGCTCCATACAGTACGTGAGGATGAATATCCTCCTCACGTCTCCCTCTGAGATGATAGCCTCTTCACCTCACTCATTAAGCTGCTCAGAAATGATGAACTCACACTGATAGAGCAGAAAATTCCATTCACTTGTTTTTGTGCATATCACAGGGACTGCTAAAGCACATCCCACGATCATCCAAGTACTATTTATCTATAATGAGAATCTTGTTGCAAGTTCCTATTTTACAAAACTCTGCTATTACTCACTTAGAAGACACAACCTTTGATTCTATATTTTGAATTTGATTCTGCTTCTACCAGCCCAGTTTCTTTAGGTGAGTTTTCCAGCAGCAGCAGCAGCCACTCTGCCTGCCTTCCCATTTCGTTCATCATCAGGCCACGAGTTGAGATACACAGAACGAAATTGTGCCTACGGTTGCTTACACAAGGACCGCGTCTGGACTCTGCAACACCATTATTCAGCAGATGGTTGTGAGTAACATGTCCTGGCTCAAGATCTTGAGCAGGGTTGGGAGGAATCGGCCTCTGCGGTTGGAGTCACGCTCGAGCTTTGTGGATGCTTTAGTGCAACACCAAGGTCTTGCTGACCTTCAGGAGGCCAGCAAAACCCAAACCTCAGCTTGTTTCTTCAGTCCTGGTAGCTCATAAGGTAGAAGCCTATAATTCTTGGTAGAAGTAAATACTAATTTTTATGAGTCTTGAATTAAGTCACAATAAGCTCGGTAGTATTCTATAAAATACGAAAGTGCTAAGGGCTGAGCTGAGGCTTTTTTTTTTTTTGAACAAGAGATAATGTCTGGATTTCAAAGCACTGTGGTGGTTTAGAAATGAAGAGGGAAGACTCCTTTGGAGAGGTGAAAGAAGCTGCCCTGCATAGCTTCCACACCACATGGCTGCCTTTGGCATACCGGAGCCTTCAGAACCTCTGAAAGAAATGGTTCTGCCAAAAAAACTACTGCTACTTAAGCAGGTTTAACCATTTTTAGAAGCACTGCCAACACTAAGGCGTCAAACCAGAGTCTTTGCCTGTACCTGTCTCCCTATCCCCAGAACGATCAAACAGTATTGTTAAATCACACAATATCGTTAAAGCTGGAGGCGCTGAACCCACTGCCTCTCCCAAGGAGATGATCCTTGGCTTGGGCAGGCCAGCACGGATACAGACCTCTCGCCAGAAGGGTGGTGCTGCTGCAGAGATGTCAGGCAGCTGTAGGATCTCTCTCTCTGCCGAGTGAGGTGCGCTCGACGAAACGCTGCATTTTAATTACGCAATTACACAGAACTCAACGACCCAGCTCTCGGGTTTTGCAGACACAGCCCTTCCTTCCTGGCACAACCCACCTCAGCGGTTAAATCCTGAAGCCGTGTGCAAGGACGAGGAGTTTTCTTAAACCTTTCCAAGAACATCAGTAGGGCAGCCCCAGTTCTGAACTTCAGCCACTTGGTGCTCACTAAATCACAGCTGTTTCCCCTCGGTGCAGTGTTAGACCAGACGTCACTAAACCTGCCTCCCTGTGCGTGCACAAATACACCTTCCCCTTTGTCCTGCAAAACAAACTCTTAACAGAAAAGTGCTTATATTTAAACTAACTGGAATTAATTGTCAATTAGCAGCTAACAATAGTCTCAGGATAACATTTCAGATCTATCATAATCCCATAATAACCTGACTGCAGAGCTGACATTGTTTAGGTTTCAGCTATTGTTTTGACTCTGAAAGAAACTACCAGTTGATTAAAAAACATGAATGATCTCAAGCCTGAACACCCCAACTGAAAATGCTCCTGAGCTTTGCTACCTGCTCTCAAGGAGGCCAACACACCTCAGTTCACGTGTCCACCCGCTCACTGCAGCTCTGCATGAGGAAGGGTTTGGGGTTTTTCATATATCTTTGTTAATTACCTCTTCTTTAACAAAACCAGATGGACTTTTTTCCTACTTCTCTATCCCTTCATAAGCTTTTTGGATTACAGATAGCACAGCATATATTTAGCCTTCCTGAAATGACAATACTGCTCAATTTGGACGATGTAAACCTATTTTTCAATGAAAGGAATATGTTTGTTTTCAAAGCTGTCTGAAATACAGACAACAACCCACTAACTGAAGGTATAAAACTAGGTAAAATACATAATAATTAACATAATTCATTGCATTTTGCACTCACATTCTTACTAGAGTAAGACTTCTTTGTGCAGCCCATGTTGCAATGTGAGTAAGAATAGAGCCGTTTTGATGGTTAAATCAGAAAAAACAGCTTAACATTTCTTTTTAACATTGTCTGTTCCTATGTACCTTTTTGGAAGAGTTTAATAGCCTTCAGAAGCTCTAAACATGGTTCTGCCAAAAAAATACATAGGCTTAACCATTTTTAGAAGCACTGGCAATACTAAGGCTTTAAACCAGCGTTTGCCTGTATGGGAAGAGAAGAGCTCCGTAATCGTACAAAAAGCAGCAACTAATGAAGAGTGAACTCTACAATACTGTGACACATCCCAGTTCAGACACGTTTCAATTCTGTACTAAAATGTATTGAATACCACATAACTGAAAAATAAAAATCCCAGCTGTAAATCCCTGCTCCTGACACACATCTCTCCCCAACCACCCTAACAAACCTACAACTGGCAGGTGACAGAACACCTTCCATTGTGCCCTAAAGACTTAACGTGGGATTTTCAACACTTAGATTATTGAACAAGGTCATTTTTTTCTTAATCACAGAAAAAAAAAAAAAGAAAAGAAAAAAAAAAAAGAAAGCCAAAACACAAAAACCTCCATAGAGTTTAAAAAAGAAAAAAACTGGGAGTAATTTAACAAGGTAGCAAAGATCACCCAGCAGTCCTTGGCACCCACAGCGCTTAAGGATGGGTGAAAAGCAACAGCCATTCAAGGAGAAACTAGTTTCATTTTGTTTGAAGTAGAAATTCCCTACAGGAACTGAGCAAACATCCTCATCCTTTCAATAACCCAAACACTTGAAGCCAAAGTCACAAAGCAAACAAATATGCTCAGCAGTATTTTGTCATTTTGTAGCATCTAATATTTGGGGCACCCAGAATTTTCCGGGTAACTCTAGGAAGTATTACTTACTATTTTGCACTACTGAATAAGCTAGAAGGAATATGAGAGGGTCCACATCCCTTGACTCAGTCTCCAAACACAGAAACTTTATGGAGTATTCAGAAATAAATGCCCTGCACAGCCATTTAAACAGCCATTTAACCATATTAAGTGTTGAATATGTCAGAATAAGAAAATAGGAGTCATCGATAAAAATCAGATTTAACAATAAGACATGCCCAAAATTAAAAAGGTGAAGAATTGATTAATGACAAGCAGCAGGATGATGATGCAAGAATAAAAATTAATCACCACTGAAGTTACTGCATTTTTTGGGGGGGAAATCTTTGCAGACCACCATACTGTAACAAGGCCTTCCCAGACTAACATCCACATGGCTTTGATGAGTATCTTATCCCTTCTCTTACATCCAACACTAATATATTTCCTGCTATAAATTTTTCAAATGTTTGTAAACAGTAACAGTATTGATGTGAGTGATTAAAGGATAGTATTAATATACAAAAATTGATTTTTATTTCTATTATAAAATATTATGAGCATTGTGCCTAAATGATTTCTGAACTGTGTCTAGAAATACTGGACTTAAGTCTTTTTAAAAGAAAAAGAAAAAAAGGTGCAATGAGAAAAGCAAAAAATTGTCATATCACAGTATTTCAGACACGTCATTTGATTACATAACAAGAGATAAACCAAAATCAAGAGATACTAAAAGTGTCAGAAGTTAAGCTATCCCCCTCATTTTCCTCAAACTAGTTTTAAGCAAGCTCTCATTTTAAAATTCAGTTATTCCCTTTGCTGAGTGCACAGTATTTTGAATCTGACACTTCCCTCACCCTCCCCAAGAGTAAGACCCATCACCAGTGGGGTAAACTTGCTCTCTAAAAGTGACTGTATCTAAAAAGACCAAACATTCCTTTTGGTCCATTGGGCTTTTGGGGTGAGGAAGAGTAAAATATCTTAAATGTACAGCATCAGTAAACAAAAGCAAGCGAGATCTATATAAAACGGCTCAGTAGAGCATGTAACATTCTACAGAAACGGGATTTCACGAGGATACAGAGGAGTAGATTTTCTGTATTTGAAAAGTCAACCCAAAGAGATGGGAAAGCAACAAAAAGACACAGCATGAGGCAATAGGGATGCTACTGAAAAGATTTGAGGTTCAATTCTGACTGTCAACAGAATGAAATGAAATGAAGAAACTTACTGATTTTATAAAAAAAAAAAAATTTTACTCATTTGCCTAGTATTTTCTAGTCTTCCTAAAGCTGAAAAGTAGAAACAAACCCACATTACCTATTACTTACACATAACCCTCCTGCTGAATTAGAAAAGTAAAAGCAAACAGAGAATGCATTAAATTAGTTACTGCTATTTTGGTTTCTCCTATTTCCTGGTCACTGAAGCCTGTACAAGAGCAACAGTATGTGTCTGGGAGGAACCTCACACCTCAGACACACTGGGAGACGAGGGAGAGATGTCCCAAATGCTTTAAGGTTTCTGATGCTCAGGAAAACCAGAAGCCTGAGTTACTGAGGGCTGAGAAGTCCTACACGTGCTGAAAACATCTTTTTTACCACTCTGTTTTCTTACACTTCTACACTTTTATTGAATTACTCTGGATTTGAACACATTTCTTTTTTATATTACTCAACCAACCAGTATCAAAATATATAATTGAAGGTGTTGCATATGAGTGCAAAATCCACTACTGAGTGGAACTGACAGGAGGAACTAAAGAGGTTCATTTGCTCTTGCATTACGTGATTCATTGCAGTTGAATGTTGGCTGTTTTCTTCAGTGTTTTTAGGAGAAGCACACAATTGACACCAGTGAAACAGTGAAAGCATTGAGCGGGAAGGATGAAGAGTTGACATCAATTTTTCCTCCAGACTATTCAGTTAAAGAGACCATTTTGGTTTTCCAGGGAACAGTGGACATGGCTGGCGGGTCTGTGGTGGGTCAGAGAGGTTGCATCAGCCATGGGGGAATACAGAACAACCGGGAACAGCACCAAAATCCATATAACCTGCCACATATAATGGAAAAACATGAAAGGTTTTGAATTTCGTGACATACTATAGGTGGGACAGAGATCAGTGTCTCCTCAAAGACAAGATTTGAAGAAGGTGGTGAAGAAGAAACTGCTGCCAGGAAAATGAATGTACCGTCCAGTCCTGAGCAGAACCACGGTGCATTATCCTACAGGACACACATCTCACAGAGAGCCCAGAAATCTGGCCTCACCCAAAGAAGCAAGCACACATTAATCCCTAAATTTAAAAATATTTTTAAGCTTTTGTTTATCCTAGTTGATAGGATTTAAAAAACCCAAACAAATAACTTGGTGTACTAACACACAGAAACTAGTCTAAGAACTGAGCTACACAACAGGCTGAATGAATTGTTACTAAAATAAAATCTTGCTGTTAGTACCAGATAAACACACATCTCCATCTGTGTCCTCCAAAACTGAAAACTGTCCCCTGTCCTTCTCTGATATGACAGGACAGACAGAACAGACACCAAAGCACCCAGGGATTTGCATCTCACCCCACACAGGCAACCACTTCAGCTGAAGTATTTTACAGATTTATCAACTGTCATCATCTCAAACATCTTGATAAAAGTTTGATCATCCAGAGCTCAGAAAACTTGTTACAGTTTTCTTGAACACGCTGAGTATCTACCAGGCCTGCAGGATTTCCACTGAATAGCAGATTTCAGGTTATTTAAAATGTTAATTGGTAATTTGTGGAAATATGTTCTGTTGAAAACAATGTATGTGCAGTTTTGTCCTCAGATTATATTTTTTCCTTTAGTTTGTTATATATTATATAATTGTTACATTACTCACACAACAGTGGATTTGGTGCTTCTGGAGAAACATATAACTGCATCTCCTTTCAGTTTATGACAGTACACTGAGATATACCATCACCTCATCTGGGGCCAGGAGAAAGAAACACCCTACTACCAGTTTCTAATGTAAAGGTTAAGATGCATTTGCTGTTGAGCTCATTCTATTAAACTTTTTTTCCCTGATTAATGCTTAACTGGCAATAACTTTGCAGTTTTTTAGTGATATTTATTGCAGATTACAAGCATCGTGCTGAGAAGCACATATGTAATAAGGTTTATTTCTATTTTCATGCTATTCCTTGCCAAAAAAGCACGGTGAAACCCATCTGTTGTATTTCCTGGCTGAGGTTAGACAAGAAAAGGAGATTCTGCACAGCACTCTATCACTGCAAACAATATTGATTAAAGCAGAGTTTGAAGACGGAATCCAAAGTGCTTACTCAGAGCAGGCATTCTGCCTCACTGATACACCCAGATGAAAATATATACAAAATATAACGTACATGCAGAAGAAATAATGTCCAGGAGACCTACAGTTCTGGAATCAGGCAGATCCCTGAGATAAAGACCTAAATAGAGGCTGAACCTTCAGAGAATTGTTTCTGTACATTTGTCCACATATACCTTCAAATATGCAATTTTTTGGTCCAAATGTTTTCTGGTTTGCGCCAGTTTTATGAATAAAGTCTTTACCTGAAAAACTGAGGAATACTTGGGAGGCCTTTTTTTGTACCTTGTATAAGTGATGCAAGTTCTTTAACAGGGCACAAGCACACTGCATTGTGTTTTTTTTTACTTTCTCAAGGAAAACAGATACCATCCTCTTTGCAGATGGCAGGCCTACACAATGTTTCAACTGTACTCACTTCCTCATTCAAGACACAAGAAATGTTCTTCCTTTTATCTGTCAAGTAAATTCATGCAGCACATAATTCAACGCTAATTTAGTGTGTGAAGGAGCATAAGTAATCAGGATGTTGGTAAAAATCAGTTGAGATGATGCAAGTGGATTCTGATACACAGAGGAAGAAAGGCCACCAAAATATCAGATGTAAATGGAAACAAAAATATCTGCTACACGACTTATTTTAAAAGGAACAGGGGCAGGCAGACACCCAAGGCTGGCTGTATATTGACTGCAGGGGGAAAGCATTTCAGAATTGGAAACATTTTAGTATTTAGGAAGGCGAGGGTATATAAACCATTACAGAAACATGCAATTGCACACCACAAAGAAGAGACAGAGCTCCAAACGAAAACTAATGTACAAAGTAATTGTAGGCTCTACCATAACAACACAAAAGGGTTTAAATAAAAATATGAAGCAATTCAACCTCTTAATGCCAAATTTTGACAAGTTCTTCGCAGCGTGGATACACACATCAGTACAATTGCAAAACCGAGGTACAGGCATAAACACACAACAGATTCTTCTTTGCCCACCCCCCCCTTTGAAAAGTAAGCACACACACTGCTTTTAAGGAGCGTTGCTTTCAGAGCTCCAGAAAGTAAAGTCCCCAACATTCAAACTACAGCACAGTCGAGAGCTTAAGATGCTCTTTGGCTCCTGAATGAACTCCAGCACAGGAAGGAGTTAACTTTTATTGTGAAGATACAGAAAGACAGCCAAGAGGGCAGCTTTCAAAAATAACTGCTCTCCCATCTGAACTCCAGATCCAAAATCTGAGCCCCTCTTAGGCTCAGATCCTTCCTACCACCTAAAGGAGGTATTTTATTCAAGGTCAAATTGCTTGAAATCTGATTGGAAATGATAGAAACTTCCAGATCAGGTCATCTCAAGTAAAATCCTGGTCCCTTTATAGGCTACCTTTCTTCTTCCACTCATTAGCACCACTGGCTTAACTGTGACTCATCACATCACTGATAAACTCAGGGACAATCCTCTGAATTCAAATCAGGAATAAAATGTTCTTAGAGCAAATCTCCACAGAATTTGTTAAACTTTCTTGTGTGGATCAGAGTTAAAAGGTACTTTGTCGAGGGGTGCTAAACTGGGGTCTCCTCACTGAAGCTGCCAACAGTGTGATCCACCACTCCCAAAGGCAGTGAAAATAGTAATACAGTCTGAGTAATACAGGTATCAAACAGCATCTTGGCAAACCCCAAAATTTTGAGTTAGTCTTGTATTTCAACAACCTGAGAGATTACATTACCATATAACATAAAGTTACCCTTTAGCTGGGGATGATAGGAATGTTTGTTTTGATTTCTTTGACTCTTAAGTTCAACAGAAAGTTTCCTTTTATCACCTAGATGTTTGAGGGCAGGCCAAAGCAAGCAGTTTTACCAGCCTCATTCTCTGCACCTTCACATCTCTCCGTAGCTCTATTACTACTTGGACTGACATTAAAGGCTCAATCAGAAATGCCAAAGTTTACCGGATATTTCTCCATTCTTCCCTTGGCTTTATCAGTGCAGTAGAAAGATGCTGTTCTTCAAGAAAACCACAAGTCAACACAACCCTGTATTGCACAGCCTACAGACCCACTGTGCAGGTTTTACACGTTTAGGGATATAAAGAATGCTTGGCACAGACACAGGGTTGTAACTGAGACCATCTCTGAGACTGATAAACTGTTCTAAGAAATGACACATCACCCCCTTTTTTTTTTTTTAGATGCCTGCTGGTTTATATTTGCACCACTGCCTTTATTTTAGGGTATGATCCTCAGCTCAAAGCAATTTACTGGTAATTACATTTTTAATTCTTTTTCCAGAGATAAATCTCATCCTAACGAAACCATACCTGTCTTATCTAGTACCAAATCTCTGGCTGTTTAGGAAGATCACTTCTATGAAGTGCTGGATGTAGTCCAAACCTGAGAAATTACTTGTACATACAAACTCTCAAACATGTTGGAAATCCTGGAGAAGTGTAGTAAAGTGGTTCTGGTAACAGTATTACTAAAGCAATAAAGGCAACAGAGTATTTTTACTATTTGTTTAGTAATAGCACTTGACAAATATAGAGCACTGTAACAGTAAACTAAAATCCACTTATATTTTTATTGCTCCTGCTTCCAAAAAAAAAAAAAAAAAAGATATCACCTGTAAAATTCTTGTAAGTAGTCATAAGTTTCTTCATTTTCTTGACATAGTTTATATAACTGCTGTTATAGTTAGACACTTGATGAGGCAATATTTAAATAAAAAGGAAAAAAAAACCAACCCACAACCCTGTACTAATAGAACCAGTTTGTTCTTAATAACTTCATGCCTTGCTGTACACTTGGCTGGCATCTGTGAGATCAGTCAGAGATGAAACTGCGGTTTCCGTACGAAAACTCCCGAGCACGGAGGAATCTGTCCTCTACGCACGATAAAATCTCGTGACACAGCAAAATATTGCTGCTGCAGTGTCCTCAAGGTGTGCCCTCCGGAGAGCCCTGCGCCGCTCGCCCGCAACCGCTGCAACAATCCATTAAGTGCAAAATCATTTACATGCGCAGAAACAGCTCAGCTGCTGAATCATGAAGTAAGTAGATAATAATTACGTGCTATGGCTTTTTTAGCTTGATAGAGCTATTGTTTTCTTTCAAATTTGCTCTGTAAATACGTTTCAATTATTCCTTAATACAGGCAGTTGTTTGGATGGGCAAATTATTAAATACCAAGTAGCACTGTTCTGTAATAGCTTCTTGGGGGGGGGTTAACTATATATATACACTTTTCACCTTGCTGTAAAACCAGTAATGAGTTAAGCTTCAGACAGATGAGTATTATCATCCTTCCACAGGTAAGGAAACAGCTACAGGGGGAAATTGCTTCCACAAGGACTCTAAAAGCAGCTGGCTACTCCTTGTTCTGATCTCCCAAATCTCTACCCACACACCACACCACTTCCAGAGATCTGATCACAGATGTGTTACGTACATCAATCACATGTTGTGCATTACTGCAAGTACAGGGAGCTACTTTTTATTTTTAGGTATCCTGCTTCTCTTTCTTTGAACGGTTCAGCCATTCTGAGTCAGACAAAAAAAAAAACCAAACAAAAAACACCACACACAAAAACCAGAACAGGACCTATAAAATGGATATTTTACGTTGTAAAAAGCATTATAATTTATTGCACTGCCAGGCCTAATGGGAAAGTATTAGAAATGCACAGCAGCACATATCTGAGATCAGAGACATCGATGTGCTGGGTTATAGACCGATGCACTACAGGCAGGCATTGCTGCTCTAATTTCTGACTCTAATAATGAGGCTGGAAGCCTCCAAAAAAGGAATAAGGACCCTCCAAAGTTGTACTAAGTTTGGGCAAGGAAAACAGAAGCCTTCCACAACCAAGGGTGCAAGAGAAGCTTGTGATGGGTTCAGACCAAAGGTCCACCTTGCTCAATAGTGTTTCTTTTTCCCTGCTGCAAGATTTATGAAAAGAACAGTGAGGAAAACAATATGAAAAAAGGGCAAGACTAGTAATTAATCTCCAGAGCCTCTCCCAGTCATCAGCAATTTGCCATTCAGGTGGTCTATCAGTTGCTTTAGCAAAGCCAATGGATTTTTCTTCCACAGACCTACCTACACGCTTTTTCAACCTTTGTGAAACTTCAGTAACCTACGATATCCTGCAGTAAGGAGTTTTACAACTCACTTGACACAGGAAGAAACACTTTCTACACCTACACACAGCAGTTTCACTTGATGCCCCCTGGTTACAGCACTGAGAACAGAAACAGATTTGCAAAGATAACAGGCAAGGGGTTTTGGACTCATGGGCAGGAAGTAGGACGCCGCTTTCAATCCTAGGGCTGAGGAGAATATTTCTACTGCTACACTTCCATTAAAGTAGGTCAAAATCTTCTTCCTTATTCCCAGAAAGGGACTCGATGTTCTGACTATCAATAGCGTAGAGTGCAGTGCTGAGTCAAGCACTTTTCGAGCAGAGCTCATCAAGACTTTTGCAAGGAGAAATGTTAATGTTCCCTACTCCCTCTTGCCAGTTGGATCCACATACAGCCCATGGAGAAGAACAGAAACTTCAGGCAAGTCTTGAACTGCTTCCTAAAGGCACCTGCTTTAAACTGCAACAGCCCTGGCCAACCTCCCTGGTCTTTGCAGGACGCCACTCACAGCCCAGATAGCTGAGGGAGGGAACCTTCAAATCACATCATGAAACCTGAAAATCCTGAGTGCATGACTTACTTCAGTGAGTAGCTCTGATCTTTAAACCACACGAGCTTCTCGAATTCTCGTTTCCCTCCTTTGACTGGCACCACACCCTGAAGAGGCCAGAAAGCAGACAGGCCAGCAGTGTCAGTGTAGGCTCCAGCTACAAGATCAATAATCAATATACCGTCAGCAATCTGTGATTTAATTAAGGTATTATGGATATCTCCGTGCCCCTGAAACATGAGGTTGGTATGTTTTCTTTCCTTATTACCAAACAGTTAAAAAAAAAATAAATAAAAATGCTTATGCTCAGCTGCTGCACAAAACATTTATGGTATTTTGCAGTGTACATGCAGGTATGGTATTAAACCTTCTGTAAATGTATTTTTCACATCACTTCTGACTAACACCAAATTCAATGAATGACCCCCTGGTTTATCGTGCAGTCTTTAATTTTCTTCCACTTTATTTTCAACCAGCCAAATGTTTTTAGAGAAGACACTGTCATGTCATTTGAGAAACATAAAACTGTGGAGGGTTATTGCCAAGCTTCACAGAAACTGACTTCTGAAAGCATCCCATCCAGCATACTCTAAATGCTTCTATCAAATTTCCTGCCATTTAAAAAATATGCTAATCTTGAGCATTAATGGAACATCTTCAAATGGTGATTGTATCTTAAAATAACCTTCCCAACTGCTGAAACCTCAAATCTAGATGCATTTTCTGTTTTAGTAGCAGCTATGATGATTCTCTGTTCGCTGATAACATCATAGGATCAATATTATTGTTAAAAAAAACCTAGAATGAAAAGGATTTCGCTTACCCTTACCTTCTATAGAGACAAAACCAAAAAACCTTTCAGCAAGTAAAACAGGACCAGATCAGTGTGGCTCACCTGAGCTAAACATTAAAAAAAAAAATTTCCTAGTATTTGACTATTTGTGGAGAACACATTTTACAATAAAATTAGCATCACAGGTAATGACAGATGATGGAGCAGGTGCAGCTGAACACTAAACCAATGCTTGAAAGTACCTGGTTCAAAGTCCTGGGCTGAGGTGTCATAAATGGCAAAACACTGGCAATACTGTCAGCATTTCTTGTTTCTTGAATGGCCATCAGTAGATGAGTATTGGAGCAGTTTTATTTGAATGAACTGCCTTTTTCAAACTTATACTTTTACACCAAATTAGTTTTTATTTTTTTTCTCACCCCGTAATCCTGTAATGCTGCTAGAAGGACATAATGTAATTAAAATGTAATTGATAAAAAGGGAAATGCATCATTAATAGAAAACACCAGAACACGTTGTATTAGGGAGAACAATGTCATCTGGTTTTGGATGGTTAAGCAAAGTCCCTGGTGTTACTGCCAATCTACAATACAGATTATACCAGTAATGACAAGGATATGATCATAGCCTGAACCTGCTTTTATTTATAATTTTAGCTTTCCCTCCCTCCCCCTCCTCCGTTCTTCACAGCCAAGGAACATTGCATAGAATCACTCCTCTAGAAGTTTCCAGGTTTCAGTGCATTTAGTTAAAATATGAAGTTTTAGCAGTTTTGCCAAGCTAAATTATTTTAGATCAGTTCAACCTTTCATACAGTAAAGTAGCCCAGATAAATTAAGTACGAATTTATGGACTTTCTACAAATCATGAAAACTTTGCTTCTACTATTTTATAAAGTCTTTATTTAACACACAGTTTAGGTTTATAAAAGCAGTGGCACCTGTAAACCTGACAACCTAAGTCAAGGTCTATCCCATGCTTTCAGCTACATTTGAAAACTGCTAAAAAGACTCAAAGAAAGCCCACTCATACCGCAGAAGGAAAGTAGAAGTATCCATCAGCCTTTTAAATTAACTGCTATTAATAAATCAACCTCTTTTTATGCTGGATGTAAGTGTAGTTCAATTACAACACCAAATTAAGGAAAGATTTTCAAGGGACAATATACCTCTATGTTCCCATAAAGAAATGCTGATAAGGCTTTAATTTCTGCACTTCATGGCAGTTCTGACCTACAGAATTGTTGCAAACAGGCAAAGAATTCCAGGAACCAGAGTCCAGCTTTGATAAAACAACAAGCTCTGCCATACTCAGGCATGAAGGAAAAAGTGGAACAGACACAAACTGCATCCAGACCAGAGAACTGCACAAGTAAAGGGACACAAAACACTGAATGGAAACACACTTGAAGCAAATCAGAGGTCACAGTAACTCCAAGACTAAGGAGTCAGGTGGCAGGAATACCATAACTGTGTTTAAACAAACTTTTTTAATAAAATACCTCATTTTTGGACACACAATATCTGGTTACATTTTCAAGTGTATATGTACTCACATATACACAAAAGGAGTTTCAGAGGAAGTATAAAGACTATTTTTAATAAGTACTCCAAAATGTAATGTTCTCTTGTCTGTGCTAAGTGGGCTCAATTATCACAGTTGTTAAACTGAACATTCATAAGTGACTTTTATAGAATGAGGCTGCTTTTTTACTTTGAACTCCATCTTCCTATCTGAAAATTTCCTGTCAGATTTTATCAGTGTAACAGGATAAACTTGCCTATAAGTCAAGGCAAGCTTAAGACAAGTTACAAGTTTGCCTTGTAAATAATTTTAAAAGAGAGCTTTTAAAATTGCACGCAATACAAGACTTATCTGGAACAATCCAACTAACTTTGTTTAGGAATATATTTTTCAATTAGATGATAGCAGCATGTCCAGGAGGTACAAATCAATCATCCTTCAGGAGCACTTCATGGCTCAGGAGAGACCTCAGCTTGCATCCAACAAGCCTTTGCACCACTGGTGGAGCTGACATGAAAACCCCATTGCTATTTCTTTTACAAAGGAGGAATCCACAACTTCAGGAAGGGCAGGAGTGTTTTCCATGAGGAACTCGGAAACAGAGACTCAAATTTGTGCCTGTGGTGTGAATTTCCTCCAGTTCTGCACAGGAAACGAGAGACGGAACAATCCACCATATGTGAGGTCTCCAGCCTCACTGGCTTTTGGAGACATAAGCCTAAGGGATGGTTGTTTTGGAACACTACTTAGTGTTTTCCCACAGAAATCATGTCAATAGCACTGTTTGCAAAGAGCTTCAGGTCCTCTTCATCTAAAGGACTATAAGTGATCACTTAGGAAACAGTTAAATACTTTTAAACTATTTGGAAAACTGATTTTAGGAACATATTGCATGTGCTTCCATTCATAAAGGATTAATGCAATAAAATCAGAGTGAATGAAACAGAGCTGAACATTAAATTTTAAAAAATTAACATTTAATGCTAATTAATTTCAGTGCCAATCCACTTGTGTATCACCAAGCAAAATATACATATCACAAAGAATAATTTAAGAAACAGCAGAAAACAAGGAACGAAATAAAAATTATTTTATTCCCTCAATAGAAAAGAGAACCAGAAAAGCCAAGTAAAGAAGCTTCAGAATTTCAGGGGGCAAGGCACGTAAAGACCACATTTGACTGCAAAACCAGACTATATCACCACATGAACCAGTGCTGTTCCCTTGGTACACAATCCCCTTTAGGGAGTTGCTCTGAAGCTTCTCTCACCAGATATTCCAGGATACAGTAATGCTGTTGATTAGTGTAATCACAAGGAACCTATAAAATAACCATTGATTTATGGTTAACACAGATAAAACAAAGCAACTGACTAAAAAAATTCTTCACTAGATGTTTGCAGCTCTGGAATGAACTTCCTTTTACTTCCATGCATCAACATCTTGGACAGGGGGCAAAACTCATCTAATCTTCTGACATTTTGAGAAGTTTCACAGACTGACACACAAAAATTAAACAGGAAAGGATTTTGTAAACTTTCAGATTATATTAACAAACATTTCAGAATTCTCGTGAAGGATTAGGACCCAAGGAAAGTTCAAGCCAAGCTGGCATCTATTTCAAAAGTATCGCAATTTAATCTTATTAAGATACAGTTAAGAGAGAAGGGGAAATGAAGAAAAAGGTCTGGAGGCACAATATAGTGCTTTTAG
Source organism: Myiotriccus ornatus (assembly GCA_036023395.1). Taxonomy (NCBI): domain Eukaryota; kingdom Metazoa; phylum Chordata; class Aves; order Passeriformes; family Tyrannidae; genus Myiotriccus; species Myiotriccus ornatus. Next base: position 67,193,381 of record JAYRBT010000139.1, on the reverse strand, counting down.
AAATACTTTATCAGGGCACGTTTCTTATGAGACTAGATAGGAGGAGGCAAGGACATAAACAGCCCAGTGATGGGGGCCCCACCTCAAAGAAAAGACACAGCCCACAGCTTTAAATCTCCATCCAAAAACCATTCACACAGAAGCACTAGAAACAGAGAAGCTTGAATTTCCCTTCCTGAGTCATTACTGAGCTCAGTTATCCCTTTTTTTTTTTTTTTTTTTCTGACAGAATGAGTTGATCTTGCATCACCTGGCACTTAGATAGCAGCAAACCACACAGACAGCATAACAAACCTCCCTTCAAAAAAAAGCTCATCTTCTTTGGACTGATGGTAGCTTAGAACAGAAAGTTTCCCTGTTCATGGCAAGACCCTCTCACCTCCTGAGCGGCCGCTGTTAAAAGCGGCGCCACTTTGCACAAACAACTTTCAGGCTCCCTGGTCTAGGGAGGGAACATGGTGTGAGTCTGGTAAAGGACATCCCTTCCTTGGCCAAGGAATAGCCAGGTGGCATTTTTGTTTCTGTCTGCAATACCTAAGCACCTTTCTGACAAGATTTTCGAAGGAAGCCAGGCTTACCTAATTGTCCGTCTACCTGCTGGGCCCTCCTTAAATAAATCCTTAACTCACTGGAAAATTCCAGCCAAAAGCTGCCAGTAGTCTCAAGGAAAATTAAGGCCCTGCAAATTTCATTAAGGAGAAGAAGGAAAAGGGGGAAAAAAAAAAAAAAAAAGGGCACCAGATGAAAAGATAAACTCAAATTAGAGGCCCTGCTTTGTGAATGGCTTTGGTAGGACATGAGCAGTAAACCCTTCCACGACACCAGCCAGTCTCTGGGCACAGGCTGACTCATCAGCACAGAGGTATCTCCAAACCAGCCAACTGCTGCCCTGTGAGAGGTGCTGGGACGTGAATTTCTTGAATAAAGCACCATCATGCCCACTATCTTTCTGCAGAACGGGCTGCAGCTCATGTGTGCTGGAGATCACAGAAGGGTTCTGCTTGCTGTGCACCTGCCTCCAAAAGAGCTAATTCAGTTTGAGGATCCTGCCTTGTCTCAAGCACAAAATGCACATTAAACTGCTCAAACCTGCAAGAGGAAAGAAAATTAAGATGATCTTCAAGGTCAGGGCTTTGAGAAACCCGGTTGAGGGGAAGATGTTTCTGCCCATGGCAGGGGGTTGGAACCAGATGATCTTCAAGGTCCCTTCCAAGACAAACCATTCTGTGATTCTGTGATCTTGAAGCACGGAGGGTACTTGAATATCATTCATAAAGTACAAAGTGATTTCAAGGCACTGATGATTTTAGATGGGTTTTGAAATACTGAGAAACCTGCCTTCCCTGTAGCTCCTAACTTTGGGTGTCTACATCCTTTTCAGATCTGGACTGAAGCATGTTGCTAGGCTGCCAACAACTGCCAGGCAACAAATCACAGCACATAGATTGAAGCCACACTTACAATGCAGCATACTGAGCATGTTTTATTGTTAAGAAATCAATAATCTGCATTGCCATAATAAAATGTAAAATGTGATTATATTTTTCCCAAGGGGTGGAAAAAATAAGAATAAAAAAACACGTAAATCATTCTTATTTGCCCTTCCAAAGCAAAACTTACACATTCGTTCTTCAATCTGTTATAAAATCAAATTAATTTCCACTATTAATGAACAAAGCCACTCAACGTTGCACAACATGTAATTAAGATTCCTACTACTTCTTTCTGAGCTCCTTCTATTCATTGCCCCACCAAATTATTAAAACAAAGCAGTTACTATGGTAACTAATTCATTCTCTGCATTATTATATTGTTTCTAAACATCAGCGTCTAGTCCTTCTGACTTACGTGCCCTAAATTCCAGTTTGAAATCCTCAACTTTTGTCTTGTTTGTCAGGAGAGCCCTTTACAATCTATGCATTCATGCAGATAAGGATAGCCAGAGCACGGCTGCTTTTGTTTAGTGCAAGAAGAAGTAAGTGTTACTAAATTATTTGAGTTTGGTAAATTGGTGATGCCTGCGTGGAGGCACTCGGGGAGCAAGGATGGGAGTTTGTGGAGCACCACACAAACAGGCAAACATGACCATCTGCAGATTGGCTGAACTAACAGCCACCACCAAAAATGACTGGCAGATGTTGTGGAAACGCAGCAGCACCTGCCTAAGTGGTATTTGATACCCAGGAAAACACCACGTGCCTGTGACTGATACAATCAAGGTAGAAAGGAACAGCAGGGAATAAGAAAATAGTGATAAAAATTGCCTGGGAAGAAAAGTTTTCTTAGCACTTAATAAAACTATTTCTTCAAATGTGCACTCCTTGACAAAAAGAGACATTTATCGTGTATTTAATTAACACTTATTCTTGATTACCTATTAGCAGGAGTCAGAGTCTAATTGTATTTGAGTGTCATCATCTAGCACACAAGGAAACTTTCTGAAAAATAAAGGTAGGATCAAAAGAATAAAGAGGCTTTACTTTTTCATCTTTTGCTGTCCTGCTGCCATTACCTGTAATTTTTGGTGTGTTTTTTTGGTGTGTCTCCATTTAAATGGTAGAATGACAGGTTTGAAAATTCAGGACATAGGAGAATACTTTGAAAAATAAACACCAGGAAAAGGAAAACATGAGTAATTTTGAACAGCTAATTTCTGCCTTTAAAAAAAAAAATCCCAAACACATCTGCTCAAAGTCACAAGCAATTTAAATTTAGTTCTCACAGGAAAGGAAGAAGGAACACTTTTATTTAAGTATCCGAGCAGGGTCATGAATCACTGCAGGATTCTGGATCTCCAGTGGTACCAATGGGTGTGCTTTCACCTGAGGCAAATGCCAGGTACTTTCACAATTAGCAAAGCCTGCCTTTTAAAGGGATTCCAAGAGTATTACAACAGCCTGCTGCTATTTATATCCCAGTAGCTCTGAAATTCTCCAACAGACTGTTTTCTGTCACAGAAAAAGAAAAGACACAGAGGCAGCTTTTGTTTTCTAACCTTCTACCTGACTTTGGAAGAGCTGAAAGATAAAACACAGGTTTCTCAGCTCCAAATGACCTGTCCGTCAGATCACTGTGACTTTTCTAAGGAGGAGAGACATCTCTGCAAGATGCTCTTCCCCTGGCAAAGCCTGCACGCCATTCCTCCTGTTTAAGGAGAGGCACCCTTCAAGTTCAGTACCGACCTCGTGGAACAAGGACACCAGGATGGAGCAGCAGATGCCTCCAGCACTGGAACACTGTCTCCACTTTTATTTTCTTGTTTCCACTTGCATAATCACACTCCTGACTGCACTGAGGCAGGAAACAAAGTAAAATCCTTTTTTGCATCTCAGACTGCACTTCCCTGAGGATGGGAACTGCCTCTGTGAAAGCTGAACACAACTGCTTTAATTAGATGACTACTTAAATTTTTCAGTATGTTTACCTAGACACTTAATCTTTGCACAGTTCAGTTTTTTCAGAGCAGAGTGTAAAGCAACATATAAATCAAGGCCTTGCAGTGCATCTTCCCTGACCTCAGGCAGAAATAAGTACATATTATTAAGTACTTCTAAAGCTTTTAGAAGTTTTACCAGGCACTCATCTGCACTGCATAAAAGCTAAATATGAAGTCTGAAAATACTTTCTAAATTCTCTGAAAATTATTTAGGAATTAGATGATGAGCTGTAGTTACGCACTGGATTTCGACTCAAATGTCTATGATACTACAAATACAATTATTACAACCCTGTAAAAACAGTATCATGCTAAATTATTTTCTGTACTTAACACTGACACTAACATTAAGGGAAACTATGCTGACTTCATTCTAGTGTGGATATATCACAGCTGAGCATAGCTGTGTATTTTATTTCAATATACCAATCAAAATGTAGCAATACAGATGAAATATGGAATACTGGGCAGCACAAAAGCACAGGTTTTCTTTAAAACACTCATAACTCGAATCAGTGACCTGAATGTTTCAACAAAATCTAAAAATCTCACTGAGATTCCTTTCTCCATATGGTTTCATTTTTTTTCCTAGTTTTCTTGTTGAAGTAATGCTTTTCATTAGCAGCTACTGTTTAGTATCATTTAGGGCAAAATGGGCTTTTAAGCTAATTCTCTTTTCATCCAGCTTGCATTGTTAGTAGTAATACCTCTGGAACATTGTAGTAGCTTAAGTGCATGCAAATCCAAAAGCAGTTTAGGTAGCACAGAGTGAAGACTCAGATTACAAAAGCAGGTTACTGCAGCAAGCCCAGAAGAAAGCCAAAACCACCTTGCACTGTAAATACTGATATTAAGGACAAAACCAAAAACCAAACATAAGCCTGTGCATAACCATTTCAACTAGAATTCTAATGAGATAAAGAATGCTTTTGCATTAGGGTAAACACATCCCAAATATACAGATAATTTTCCTTAGTATTTGGGAAGTGGCAAATGATCTTGTTATGGGACAATTCACGGTAGCACCATTTTAATTTTATTATTTCAAAGTCAGCTTACTTTAGTCCCTTGAATAGCCTTCCTGTTCTTTGAAGGCAACTTTTACCTAATTCTCTTTTATTACCAAATACTCAAAAAATATTTTCAAAATTCTTACAGGCAAAACACAGACAGTGTTGAATGATTAAACAATGCTTGTATGAAACACATGGAAGTGTGTATTTTTATGTTATAACACTTGTATCTGAAAATAACTTTGTTTATTCATAGAATATTCTGCTTAGGTTATCCACAGAAAACTCAGCTTGCTTAAACACTTTCATTTGTTACAGTTGAAAGATTTGATGGCTGTTCCTGCAGAAAGATTTTGGTAGCTTTTCCTACCTGATTCCTAATTTAATTTATACTGGATTTCTAGGGAGAGAAAGAATTTTCTCCAGTTCAAACCCTTATGTATTTGCTGAAAGCACTTAAAGGTTAGAAAAATCACATTTCTTGCAAAGGTTAATTGGTACCTTACAAAGGAGCGACTTTGACTTCGGAAACAAATGATAAAATATTAGGAATCTTTTAGCTCCCTCTGCTGCCCTAATCCTTCACTAAGCCTCCTTCTAAAGTCTGTCAAAGACACCAAGCAACTAGGCAGCCCATTAATGCCCGTTTTCAAGAAACACTTGGCATATTTAGTGTGCCTAGAACTAAGATCAGTCAGCATAAAGAAAACTCATCTGCACATTGTATTATTTCCTTTCTTTCTCTGGTTATCTGTGGCAAGCGAGGCAACGAAGAACATTTTCAAATTTGGATGTCAGTTAAGAAAATCGGTATCTCCTTCTCCAAAGAACTTGACATCTGCCATTCTCACCTACGTAAGAAAGAGCTCAGGGCACTCACCGCCTGCAAACCTTTATTCCTCCTTCCTTTTGCTTACAGATCAACTTACACAGTACATACCAACTTCAGTAAAAAGCCTGTTTCAAATTCAGGGAAAGCCCCCCAGACCTTGCCAAAGTGGGCCATCTCCCTTATTAATATGCAGAAAACTGCCTAATTTCACAACTGCAAGAGGTCAAATCACAGTTTACACCAGCCAGATAGGATCCAGCAGTGGTCATGAAAAAAACACTTGGTAGTTGTCAGTCTGGTACTTTCCACTTGTTAAGAAGCCAAGCTATTAAATGCACAAGCATAAAAAAGAAAAAAAAATCAGGAAAGATAATGCATTTAAGTCACTCTGTATTTCAAGATTTCTTTATCAATTTGGAAAGACAACCAAATTCAATTTATACCTGCTTTTTTTTTTAATCTCCATTCCTCCTGGAACCATCAATATACCGGAATCATCTTATTGACTCTCATGCAATATAGCACAACAAGCAGAAAAAAAGAAGCTCCAAAAACACAGATGTTTTCTTACAGGCAAAGAAAGCCCAGGCCATATCCTTGGAAAGAAACTATTCGTGCACTTTGACTGTCCTTCAAAGCGCGTCACACTTGGGTATTTGCCAGTAATCAAACGTTCCCAAAGAAAGGCTGCCCTTCACAAAAGCAAAGATGAGAGATTTTATCTGAAATTTCAGAAATTCATCCCATTAGTATGCACTTTATTTGCCAATTCATGATCCTGGCCAACTCCTCTTTCTTTAGGTAACAAAGCAGCACTGTTAAAATAGCTAAAACACATTTCAAGTTTTCTTCTGGGCCCTTTTAAAAAGGATGAGGCAATATGTGTATAAAGAATAACCTGAAGATGAATACTAGTGCTGCATAAAAAGGAGAAAGAAAAGACTTGAAATGATTGTTTGAAAATTCTCAGGTGTGCTAAGATGCTTTTTGCCTCCTCAAAAGCATAATTAGGAAAAAAAAATTTAAAAAGCACATCTGTCTGGGGGCAGATAGGGTCTTCACAGACTCGTACTTGCATATGCTGCTGTCTTTGCTGTATAAATATCACACAAGGTGCTCTGGGAAGAAATTCCTGGTTTCAAGTAATTATCAAACTGGAAAAGTCACTCTCAATTTTGCAGTTACATTTCCAGTATTGTGCTGCAGTTTAATCCCTAATACCTGTGTAAACAAGCGAGATGAAACGAGAGAGGAGACGCCTCTTTCCTCCTCCCAGTTCCACCAGTGTCCCTAAGCTCCCCCCTGTAGAGTTCCCTAAAGCTTGGAAAGCCACCAAAAGCAGTGGCTGCCTGAGCACTTTATATTACACAATATGAGGTATTTAGAGAAAACTCACTGTGCTCATGAAGCCCCTTCACAGACAATTCAGACAAGGCAAAATTTTCCCCCCATGCGGCCACCTCCTGTTCCTTCCTGCTCCATAAATTAGTGCCCAGCAAATGCAACAGAGGTCAGACATCCCAAGGTAACTTCCAAGGAAGGGTCAGTGAAACATACACAGATTTAATTAAGGATTTCTAGAATATAAGCAAATACACGGCATTGTTTACAGTTTGCTACAATATAAAGCACAATAATACCTTAATTAGAGATAACAACTTTTCAAAATGCCAAAAACATTTTGAATTTTTTCAAATTACCCACAAAATGAACACATTTTATTTTTGCACCGTGACACTTCCAACTGTTCTGCCAAATGTATACTACTATAATTATGCTTTGCAATCACCAGCATCACCGGAGAGGGGGACAAAGAACAATATAATCAGTAACTAATTAAGCTTTCACATGCCTTGATACCATTTATCTTCAAGGGAAGAATCCTAAATGTTATTTTATAAATTGTGAAGTGAGATTAATATTAGCATCTCAGAGTGCCTCAAATCACGTCCTTATGCCTAAGTATAATTCACAGCTACTGGTGGAAGTTAGAAACCAGAATTTAACACCTGGCTTTTTCAAGGGACAGTCTTCAACAGCACTGAAATGTGCATGAAAATATAATTGCAAACAGCTTTGGGATTAAAAGCAAATATTCAATTTCATATTTAAGAAATCACTGAAGGGAATCACAGGTACCTCAGAGACAAAATCACTTACTCAGCTACATTAAGAGAGGACTAATTGCTCCCAAAGTAATAGAAACAGAGGGTTGTTTCTGCACAGAGTATCAACTGAAATGTATCAGTGCTACTCCCATACCATCGTTAGCTCACAAGCTAATAGTCAATTCAGTGCTGCCTTTCAATTTGCTTAATTTGCATGATTAGTTACTACAAAGCAAGTGTGCAAATTACCTAAAGGCACAGGGAAGCAGATCAACTCCAATAACATAGTACCTGCACAGCTATCCAACTCCCCAGAGCATTTGTGGTAACCCACTAAGCCCACAGAAAAAGCTGTGTGCAATCCTGTGTCATGCTCCCAGTGCGAGCACTTCAGTTTGGGGATCTGGTCCACATCATTCATTTTTCAAAACCTGAACTTCAACTCACTATCATCCCCTCCTCCAAGAGAGGTACAGACAGTGATGAAGTGCTAAATGGCACCACCAGAATGGCACTAGTGTTTCTTTATGGATAAAAGAATATATTAATGTCTGCCCATCACATGTTATGTTCAACCATTTATAAAACGTATGTAGTCAGTAGTGGTAAGCAAATTATTGCAGCCTATTTTTAAGTGAACTTGCAATAAAAATAAAATACACCTTAAAAATAATTCTCTTCTGAGGGAAGGTTCAAGAGAAGAAAGCTATGTACAAACTGATGAACAAAAAAGCTGATAGAGAAGATAAACCACCTATAACAGCTGATTCTATTTCCTGAACTTCGTAAAACATTACGCGTATTTCCAAAATATAAAATATTTAGGGTGTGTTATCCAAGGCATATTAGAGAACTATTCTGAATATTTAATTTTTAAACCTGAACAGGACCACATGTATAAAAAAGCCATTCTACAACAAATGAGCCCCCTAGTTTTTATCTCGCTTGACACAATTCCAGGGATAACAATTTAAAATCATCAACCAGAGGGATGTGCTTACAAGCCTCAAAGAACATTTGAGCACACAGACACTCAAGAGCAGCACACAGCTCAAACACTTTAAAGGGCCAAACTGGGAACCCATAATCATAAAATTCCAAGCATGTTTCCATATCCGTTTCCATATCCATATCCTTCTCCTCCTGATCATCTTCTGCCTGATCTTCCCTCTCTCTTTTTCCAACCTGGCTATTTGTCTACCACACGGTAAATGGGATTAGGAAGCAGAGGTGGCTAAAACAACTTTTTTCCCTACGTTATTTTTTGCAACTGGATCAAATCCCTGCACTGCATGGCCTGTAGGATGCAGTGAATTGTGCAGAGCTGGGAAAAACAAGCCAGACAAAAGGCGCTGATTAAACAGCATGGCTAGGTGCGAGCACGGAGCCTGGGGGAAGCCACTGCTGTTTCAGTCACAGTGGCTGCTGGTCTGTCACCTCTGCCCCTGGCAACGTTCCTTCCCGCATCATCACGGACTTTCTTGCCCTCTGAGGTTGTTCTGCTGCTCAGTGTGAGCCCATAAAGGAGGCTGAGATTGCACCGAGCGGGTTGAGTTGATCTGACTGCTGGTTGCCATCAAAGGGGACAGGTTTCTCACTCCTCTTCACAGTTCTCTGATTCAGCTGACTAACACAGCCCAAAACCAACCAAACAAAAAGGGTTAATATTCCCTATTTTTTATCGAACAGTCAGATACAGAGACTCTGGGATGAGGACCTGAGACTGGGAGCAGAGAAGACCATGCATTGCATCAGCACACTCCTTGATCATTTCTAGCTGATCCAGCTGTAGAGCTGCCCAGAAAGCAGGGCAGCTTTCCCAGTTTCCCTGTCCTCAGCAGTCAGCTCCCCATTTCTCTGAGCAGGGATTAGTCTCCAGTGAGCAGATTCAACTGGCCACTTGGCCAACCAGTCTAGGTGGGACCTGGGAACCATGGTCGGGCTTGGCCAGTTTTAGCAGAGACTAACAAGGAGATTAATCACCCAAACCCAGTGTGGAACTGCACCCTTGGATACCTGGATAAAACGTCTCTTTCTCTGGCCACCTTAGGCTAAACAGTCCCAACAACCCCACTGATGTTTTCCAGTGGTCCCTTCCATGCAACTGCTTTGTCAGCAGAACAGTGACCTGCACTGAGGAATTCACCTAAATGGAAAATATACCAACAAAAAAAGAGTGTTTTCAGTACGAGTCATCTCCTCAGCGTAGCTCATTATATGGTCACACTCATATTGGCACAAAGGAATGGGAAAAGACAAGGACAGAAATCATCTTCTCACACGACAAGGCTGCCAGGAGAGAGTCTCAAGACCAAGGAGTGGAGGAACAAATGTTTCACCTGCAGTTCACTCCTTCAGCATCAGACATGACACAGAGACCACGTGCCCACAGGTCTGTACGCTGTCCCCCACCGTGTCAAAATGAAATTAACTATTTTCTTGCATTTTAAAGAGGATCTAAGATTTTAATATAAAAATTTAGTCCAAGTCATTCATGCATACTCTTAAAAACAGTACACCTTATCCCTCGACCTGCTCTCACACCGGCTCTAAAAGCACATTTGCAGAGAATATCAGGAATATAAAATTTGTCATTTGTGACTTCAGGTAAAATGACATACCCAAATTATTACCTTCCTTTCACTAGAATTCAGGCTATTTTTATTAATATCCATTAAAGTTTGGGGGTCTTCTGCAATTTTTTTGTGTGTTTTGCTTTCTCTTGATTTTTTTTACTTCCTTTCAAGGATCAGATACAGGCTGTTAAATCAATCTATATGGAGCAAGCCTGTAGATAAAGACCCTCGAGAGCACTACTGTGGTCATCTTAGCCCTTTAAGATTGTTATTTTCTATAAAACCACAATCTTTCACAATGTCTGAGCAGAATGTTGTAAAATGCTAAGATGAAAGCAAACTCAGCTGCGGAATAGTTCACACTCTGCTCACTTTTATTTACTTAGATCTGTTTTCAGCATTTGTGCACAGTCAATACCATCTCAACAGGAACTGCAACTCAATTAAAAATACACTGCATGACCGAAAGAAAAGAGTTCCAGTCTTCAGAAGTATCAGTAATCCACAAAATTAACACAGGTAACGTCAGAAATTGAAATGTCCAACCTTCAAATATGCGATCCAGACGTTGCCGCTTCACTTTGTGTTTGTCCATTAGAGACGTAAGAGTGGAAGCTCAAAGAACGTCCCCACACAGCTTGGTGATGGTCTCCTCACACCAGCCACCAGTCAGAAATGCTCAGTCTTTTATAAAACTTATTTTCACCTGTGAAAAGAAAGATTAAATTATTAAACTTTAAAATATCCCTCTTTTTTTTTTTTTTTGGCACCTCTTTCCAGAAGGACGATCTACACATTCTAAAGAACTGAAAAAAAAAAAAAAGAAAAAACCCCACGAAGTTCTTAAATCATACAAACCACTTTTTTTTTTAAGCACAGAGAGATGCAAAGCACGGGCCACAGCTCAGACAAGCCAGTGTAGAAATGCTCCAACACAGCTGCTGTTTGCTGCCTTTTGACTGCCAAATACTTTTTTTTTTGCCCTTTCACTGAACAACCCCCCAGCCAACACAGGTATCCTGGACGGGCCACAGGTACGTGATTCCCATAGAGGGACAGAAAGGTGTTCACCTGAAACGAAGCTGGAAAGCCGCAATTTTGGACAGCAGAGCTCGCAGCGAGAGAAGAACCCTCTTTTCGTTCTTAACTTTTAAGCTCTCAATGATGATGAAGGAAACCAGAGTTTCAGCTTGGGAGTTGAAGGAAACAGGTCAAGGGGCACAGACACGAGGAAATGCATCACGGAGACAGCGCAGAGTGCCAACATCTCTATCAACCAAATGGCATCTAAAGCAGGTTTATGCGTGACTAGGCAAGCTCTTTGGCAGCAAATACAGCTAAGCACTTTTCAGCTCCCGTGTAGCTGGGCAAGGCAGCGTGAGGGTATTGCAACAAGCAGTCTGCATTTCAAGCCAAACCACTGAGAAGCAGGAAGGGGGCGATGGGGAGAGAGGGAGAGAAAAAAAAATCCCTCCATGACAGCCCAATCGTAGCATTAGAATATAAAATGCACACGAGCAAGTGGATGGGGAAAAACGATCCAGATCCTCTAAAAAGCGTAGTCAGAGCACCACTTTTACCCGCCTTTAAATGTCTCAGTAGCCTTTGAGAAACAAACTCAGACCACGCTGTATTACAAGCACAGTGCACACTAAAATGAGCCAAATAATCCACCTCCCTGTTCCTTTTTATTCCTGCTCAACAGCTTTCAACATCAGAGGATAGGATTAAATGGCCTTACAAGTGACTGAACCTAGAAATCTGCTTGTTTCTTTCTAGAGGCTGAGCTCTGATAAAACCAAACACAGGCACACTTCTTCAACATATGATCAAGATTCATGCACTCTGAGTGAAACGATAAAAATATTTTGAATATCAAGAAATGCAAATCAGCGTTAAAATAAGTATCATTATCAGAGCTACCTGGCTTGGTGCATTTGGACTTGTAACAGAGTTCTTTTCTTTGTGGGCTTGGGTTTTTTTCTCATTTAAAATGGAGTTGATGTGCAACATTCACCATGCTTTTAACACTTCATTCAGCCTCATCCTCCTCTTCACTTTCCCTCCACACCTCTTTTTCTTTATCCTCAAATTCAAGATTCTTCTGCTGTTTTGCATAATGTCTGACTACAGCTGAACACAACATCCCATCATGTATAGAGGAAAAAAAGTTGATGAAGAATGTAGAACCCCATTTTTTTACTCTTTAAAAAACAAAAAGAATATTGCAATTTTTTAAATTCTCTCTTACATTTCCCAACATTTATATTCTTCTAAAATACAACATTCTTCAATATTCAGTGTGGCTCTGTTATAAGACTGTAGGAGCATTACATCAAATCTAACATGGATTTTAAAACCTTAAAAGCCAACAATAAAAGTCATTGCTTAGGCCAACAACCTAAACTTGTGCAAAGAATCAGTCCTAAAATAGTCTTTAATTTATTTGCTTATCACTTCAATAACCACATAGAAAGATCTGAGGGATAAAAACCAAACCAGAACATAATGAACATTTAAAACACTAGTCTTGGTTTAAATTTTTATAGCTTATTTAATTTCCCATCTTGTAGAAACATATATGCCTGCTGGCCTCCTTGTGCTGTTTTGTTTATTCATTCAGCAAAAGATTTTTCCACTGTAGTCACTCTGCATGCAAAGCTGGATGACAGCTGTAAAAAACAGACCATCTGTAACTGCTGACCTACCACTGAATGTGTCACCAGATGTTTTCTATCTGTCTACAGTAGCTTCAAAGCATACCATATAAATCAAGTGGGTTTTTTTCTTTTAAACATTGTTTAAAAAATCTTTTATTGATAGTAAGTTGTCATAAGTTTAAAAAAAAATTGAGAAAAAATTAAATTAACATGTTAACACCATTCTAAGTTGGACCCTCGTACATTTTTATTGAACATCGTGTTCCAACACAAAGAGCAGATGATGATATGGGAAGCATTTCCCAGCAAAACAAAAGCCTTATAATTATGGAAGCTTGAGTTACTGCAATTACCAAACCACAACATGAATAATTGTATTTGAGAAATTCACTAAAAATACAAGCACACTGCCTAATGAAGTAAAAATCTGAACACCAAATACCAAGGAGTATTCAACATCAGACTTCTATAGTTCAATATTTTAGGATAAAGTGAGAATCCAAGTGATTTAAGAATATATATTGCTTAGCACGTATGTCAGGTAGAACCTGAGATACCACCAATGCACAGAACCCTTCTAAGCAGTAAACTTTTTAGATTAAAATACACACTGCTGAAAACAATATTAGAGTTTTTTCTTTCAGTTAAGCAGATGATTCCAGTGTATTTTTAAAGGGAAGATGCCTCTGGGCATTGCACTCTGGAGCATTTTGCTCTTTCTTAGGAAAGGAAGAGCTTTACTCTTTCTGAGACTTCAAGATAAAAGGAAAAGGGATTCTCCAACACGTTGCTAGGGGAGTGAGCAAATCCTACAGGCTAAAAGAGAAGTGATACAAATAAGTCAGCTTTGATTTCAGTTTTCCAAACAGATAACACTGGTAATGAGCACAGGATAAACACCAGCTGTGGCTGAGAAGATTTGAAGGAAGATCCATTCAAAACCCATGATCTTAGGTGACTGGAGGATGAAAAGGAAGCAAACTAAGAGTTTTTTCTTTGTTTTTTTCTTTTTTTTTAAGAAAAGCAAACCAGGCTAATTATACACACAGAGTACATACGTGGTTTGAGACAAACTCCACGTTATCAGGGAAAGAACCCCTCTCAAACCCAAAAGGTTGCAGCGTGCAGTGCAGGACCTTCTCCTCTGCATCGGCCTAATGGGAGAATTCTTCATGGACCAGACTGTGTTTGGATCTGAACAAGTGGGGAAAGCCTAACAGCAAAACTAGAGCGGGCCATTCATCACCTCACTCGCAAAAATATTCAGAGCATAAACACATCCGAGCAGACTTTCACCCACAGAGCTACGAACTGCAAAGGATGGATTTCTACCTTTGCCTCGCTGCCTGTTGCAGGCAGAGATTTGAAGGCCATCCCAAATCAGATGATGAAACATAAGAAATGCACAGCAGAAATGAAAAATCACTGGCAGATCATTAATGTGTTGAGAATAAGGCCAGGAAGATTTGTGTTACCCTTGGGAATCCCAACCTTCACTTAATTTAGCCATTCAAGCACATGCTCCTTGGTCTGAAACTATATCGAGTTATTGAAAGGTTTTTTTCTTTCTACTAACAATATCAAAAAGTATAATATAAAGCTATTATGAGTTTATATTCCAAATTGCAGTGCCATCAGTTTTGATGATCAAAAATTAGATAATTTTCCAAGACAACACACACTAACTCTTTGCTCCCACCCAAAGCGGTAACATCTCTATTTTCCATGGCACCTCAGAAGCCTTGAAATGGCCACTCTGCACAGTCCTGGAAGCAGTAAGTAAATACAATCCAAGTGTTGATCCTCGTGTTTACATGTAAAATATTTTAATTATCCTAAAGAACTATACATTTTGAAGTGACTGTTTGTTGCAATTTGTAAACAGACCATCCTGTTCCAACCCTCCTACCATGGGGCCATGGACAGGGACACCTTCCCCTAAACCAGGTTGCTCAAATCCCCATCCAACCTGGCCTTGAACACTTCCAATAATAAAGTCTCCACAACTTCTCTAGACAACTGTTCAAGTGCCTCATCACCCCCACTATAAAAAAATGTCTTAATATCCAAGTCAGCCATACCTAAGATTTCATCAGAGACATTCTGTGATATAATCTATGTTCCCCAGCTTGTGCAGCTAAAAGCAGAGCACCAGAGTACAAATTTAAGCCACACACTTTGAAATTCTGAACGCTATTTTAGGGTCTCTGCTCTTCCCAAAGCATGAAGCAGCAAGCTTTTCTGCAAACCTAACTCCCTGTACAACCCACAAATGAGAATTACTCACTCTATAACAATTACTGATGTTCCTCAAAAGTTAAGTTTCAAGTTTTAGGTTTTCTCCTTTTTTGGACAAAGGACAGGCTATGACTTATGCCAAAGAAGGCTTTCTTGCAGCCAAAGTTTTTACTGAGAAATGGAAATTCATCTAAATTTCAGATTATTTCTCCAGTGCAAAACAAAGTACCTTGTTTTTGGCAAAAGAGAGGATATCCCGATGAACAGCAGGAAGTAAAATTATGTAAAAATCCTAAGAGAGATTTGTTTTATTTGAACATTAACTTAAAGATGTATTTACATAGTGAAGAGGTGAACTTTGCAAGGCTATGGCAAGAGATGGGCTCTAACTTGAAAAAGGAAAAATACAGCTGATAATGTAAGAGAGAAATGCTCTACTTGAAAAAGCTCTACAATTTGCAGTTGAACCTTTCTAATGTCATAGCAGCAGCACTGGTTCTGTATAAGACAAATCTTGGATCACAGGAATGGTGTTTCATAAGGGAAGTTAAGTGATGTTTATGTCTCAAAGTTATACAATGGACTACACCTAAACATAGCAGATAACTGAAAGATCAGTATCTGAACTCATTTTTTTCCCTTTCTGTATTCCATTTCTAAAAGTATTATTACACTGTACTTATCAATGGAAGTTTGAAAAACATCCTATTAAAGATGTGGAGGAACCTCAAATTCCTAAAAGAGGACAAATACTTTTATTTGGGTGTTTCTTCAAAATGCAGCAAAAATGAGACTGTTGCAACAACACTGGAACAACCTATTCTGAAGTTCTGCAGGACACTTTTGTTCTCACATTTTATATCCTTTTCTGGAGATCCTGTGATTTACATTAAAAACTTCTGCAGTATAAAACCATCCCCTCACTTTCACTTCACTCAAAGCTATTCTTGCAAAGATTTAAGCTACACTTAAAAATAAGTATGGCCCATTGAGCAGAACAAAAAGAGATTAATTACCAGAAGAAAAAGAATATGTCAGACTTTCTGTGCAAAAATTCCAGTTATTCCATCTTGTCTTACAAAAACTAATACCGAATTAAGAAGGAAATATCTAATTATATTTGTCTGTCAGACAATTTATCTTGCCATTAAGTGTGGCTAAGCCACTTTGCCTTACCATTAGATGTCAGCACAGTCTAAGAGAAACTGCATAGGGAGCTTCAAGAACAATAAATTAATCACAAAAATGAAGCCACTACTGAATTAGATATGAAAAAGCAAGTTAGATACTCAGAAAAGGACTAAACCCCCAAACATTCTAATGGCATTACCTAAAACTAAGATGTATTTATCTCAAAAAATATGGAGGACTAGAAAAAGTGCCCGAAAGGGGAGTAAATATAGTCCAAGGCATGGAACAGCTTGCTGAAAAATTCCCCCAGCCTGAAGCTGATACAACTGTGGGAAACACAACAAATACATATAAAATACACACTATGTCTCAACTCAATGTCTAGGGAGCACACAGTGAAATACCAAGCCAGAATATTAAAAACAACAGGAATCTTCATCGCGGAGTATGTAATTAAATTGTAACATCTGGTGTCACAGGTATTGCGGATGCCAAAGCTTTAAGTGGTTCTTAAAAGGGATGAGACAAGTTTATGGAAAACCCATACTGATAATAAGAGCCACAACAACAACCCAGATCAGAAATCCATAAGCTGGTAAATGCCAAAGGCAAGGAGAATGTCAGTGCGTGCTTTGTTCTCATACACAGCTCCGTGTTCCGCTGCCCAAATGTCCCTTGAGCTCAGCACCCAAACATTTGCCAAGAAATGAGATGCTTCTTCAAGAGCAAGAGCAGAACAAACACGATGCTTTCTTTAATCATACACCAGTGGCCACTCCTGGAGCCAGGACACAGGGCAGATGGACCTGCAGCCCCTTCTGACACACAGGCACCTCTTACATTCTTAATGAAAGCAGAGATACTCCACAAAATGGACTGATGCAGCCATGCAGAAAGTGAGGTTTTCAGCTCACAGGGATGCAAAAAAACATCCTAAGACAAAATAAAACTGAGACAAGTTAGTACTGCTATGCCCAAAAGATACTGATGGAATCATCAAGCTGACAGTGTCTCCAATAGAGAGTCCAAGAGACACCTAGAAAATGAACATAATTAAACAACTGCCAGTGCCACAGACTCCACCCTAGTACACAGTGAGCTCTTGCAGCAACAAGTGCCCTTTGTTACTGGCTTGTTTTCCTTGTCAAGGTAGCTTAAACTTCCAGCCACCGGATTTTCTTGCAGCTTTGCCTGACAGATGGAAGAACTCCTGATGCTCTTTGCACAGGTACCTCTGAGGTGTCACCAAGCCATCCTTTGACCTCCTTGCAGACACCAAGCTCCTCGATACTCTCCTAGAACATCAAGTTTCTGATCCTACATTCTGTCAAACCTGTGCATCTTTAAATTCACAAGCAAGTCACTACAGTACCGGTCTGCAAGTGCTAGAGCGTGACAAAGCCTTTCAGGAGCAGTTGCTTCAATATCCAATGCAGAAGAACCTTTACCACTCTCCTTCACAATCCTTGGATACGCTCTGGGATCACACCTAAGAAGAAAAGAGTTTGCATTTGCTTCAGCAGTTTGTTCATCACTAGTGCAAAGCCAGTTCTTTTTTAGGATGGGGTTCTCTGCCCCATGAGTACAGCCAATTTTGTACTCATTCTGTATTGGTGACCTAAAATTTGAATACAATTTCACACAATCACCCAGGTTGGAAGAGACTTTCATATCAACTATCAACCCAACGTTACCATAATCACTCCTAAACCATAATCCCCAAGTGCCACATCCAGACAATTCTTGAAAACTTCCAGAGGTGGTGACTCCTCCACCTCCCTGGACAACTTGCTCCAATGCCTGACAACCCTTTCAGTGACAAAATGTTTTCAAATATCTGAGTCTCCCTTGGTGCAACTTAAGGCCATTTCCTCTCATCTTCTCACTTGAGACACAGCAGAAGAGACCGACTGATCCCCTTCACTACAACCTCCTTTCTGGGAGCTGTAAAGAGCATTGAGGTCCCCCCTGAGCTTCCTCTTCCCCAGACTAAACACCCCCAGTTCCCTCATCAGCTCCTCTCAGGACATGTCTTCCAGGCCCTTCACCAGCTTTTCAAAGCAAACTTGATTGCTCTGCAGCACTTGTATCTCTTTTTTTTGTTTTTTATTTTTTAACACATCAGCAGTTTTTACTCTCTTTATGAGTGACGGTGTTTTTTCCTGTTGGTAAAAATGTTCAAAATAAGGCCAAGAACACCCTTTGTCAGCCCGCCACTAAAAACAAAGGTTATGGGCTTTTGACCTATTGTCCATTATGTTTTAACACTGTGGATTACTTTTTGTACTATTCTGTCTTTAATTACTCTAGCACCACATAAAATGTCTTACAAAATTTAGTGTAATAAATAATAACCATAAGCCCTTATTTTTATGGCACAGGACTGTAAAATGGCCTTTTTGACAGGGAATATGGTGAAAACAGTAGAGGAGGTTATGATAGTAATTCTGTCATTAGAAGCTTTTTATGAGGTATTTGTCCTCACCATAAGGTTTTTTTCCCAGAGCTTTTTTTCCTTAGCAGCATTCTCTCTCAATTATACATCTGTCCACAAGCCAAAAATTACTCACTGCTGAAAATGAATTACTGCAGATGTGTATGACTACAGACAGATGGGAAGCATCTCTGCTGTCTCAGATTTCTAGGTCATGAATAAAACTTCGTTGAAAAACTCAAGCTATTAGGAAATTATTAGAGGGTGGCAACCCTTTTTAAAGTAAAATTTTAAGTAAAACTGAAATTATATCCTTAGTGTCAGAAAACACTCATTTACTGAGCATTACTACAGCGATGCTTGTCATCAAACAACATTTCTAAAAACTTCCATTTCAGGTGTTCAGCACAAGCTGCTTCAGAAGGAGCGCTGTGAGAAGCCTCACCCTTAGTCACGAACAGCTTTAAAGGAAAGGGAGATGAAGAGACGGGTGTGATCTTTCTAAGATCGTGGATCTGATTCACTCACACGTCCGATTCCTGGCTTTGCCCCTCACTGAGGAATTCAACCTGATGGCTTCATATCCTCCATTTCACCCTCCCCTGCTTTGGTTTGTAAAGGAACACAGATACACCCACACCAGCGCCCGGAGATACCGTCAGACCTCCTGCTACTTTAAAACTTCCAAATGAAACCCATTTAAAAACGTCAAATAAGAGGGTTGTTGGTTCAGTGTTCAAGTAATCACCTGTGCATTTTTTGAAGTCTGAAATGAAAGAAAATTATGTTGAAAGAAGATCAATCTCCACTCATTTTTTGTGAACAGGCTGAAGAGCTGGAAGCCTTCCTCCCTTTTGGAGAGTTGGACAGAAGAGACAGGAACTGTGTAAGCGAATGAAACACAGTCTTAGAGAATTCTGAGAGACAACAGCAGCAAAACTGAACTGCCTCTAATTCAAAACTCAAGATTATGATCATTTGAATCAAACTTGAATGAATAATATATATTTAATATTTTAATGCACCTGAGAAAGGATAACAGGATGCAAAGTATTAGTCATCACTCACGACAATAAAAAGGCTAATGCCTTGCTTAATGAATTCTCTAGCAAAGGAAACAATTACTGGTGCATTTCATGAATCTCTGTTACTAGAAAGGATTCGAACCAGCAGGGAGAAAAGATTACTTTTAACCTTTTATTGATTTATTGACCCTTTTTTTTTTTTTGTCTCCAAGAAAGACACAAACCCACATCAAAATGCCAGGCACATGGACTGAGTGCCTACTCCATGTGTGAAACTGGTTCCTCTGTCACAGATCTACTATTAGAAGTAGCCCATGGATGTCCAAAAACCTGTGCTTTACAGATGTAAACTACTGATTTAAAAAAAAAAAAAAAGTTTGTTCAGCAAAAAAAAGAAAGAGTGGGGAAGAAAGAAACATTTATTCTGAAAGTAAATAAGAAATCACATCTAAAGGCATTTAGGTTAGAAATTTAGTTAAGGCTAATTAAGTTTAGACAAAGAACTGCGGGTCTTGTGTTGGTTTTTTTCTCTACACCAAAAAAATTGATATGTTGGATACTACAAGTCCAGAGGAAGCCACTAAAGTGATGAGAGGGCTGGAGCACATCTGCTATGAAGACAGGGTGAGAGAGTTGGGGTTGTTCAACCTGGAGAAGAGCTCTGAGGAGACCTTGGAGCACCTTCCAGCACCAAAAGGGGCTCCAAGAGAGCTGGAGAGGGATTTTTGGCAAGGGCATAGAGGGACAGGACAAGGGGGAATGGCTTTAGACTGACAGAAGGCAGGGTGAGATTAGATTTTGGGAAGAAATTCTTTACTGTGAGGGTGGTGAGGCACTGGCACAGACAAGCTGTGGCTGCCCCATCCCTGGAAGTGCTCAAGGCCAGGTTGGATGGGGCTTGAAGCAACCTGGTCTAGTGGGAGTTGTCCCTGCCCATGGCAGTAGGGATGGAACAAGATGCTCTTTGAGGTCCCTTCCAACCCAAAGCAGTCTCTGATTCTATGGACATGTGCACTCGTGCTGCTGTAAGGAAGCACATTAAGTACTGGGAAAACACCTTTTGAAATGGAATACTCTCCACCTGAAGAGTAAGCTGTGTAATACTTTAATAGTATGATTGTGCTTTATTTCTTCAAAATTACTCTTATACCTAAGAAGTATTCTAGTGAAGTAACTTCACACAGATAAGGCAAATACGATTCTTGGTCACATTTTTCACTTTGCCCACATTACTGCCCTGTGGCAGCAACGTACCCCCAGCAGGATCAGCATCACAACAACATAACCCTCAGAATATAAACTTTTATCCTATGAAAAGCTATGATGTGCAGCTCTAGATCTATAGTGATAGATTGGATACACCTGACATGCCTCACGTAAGGCATCTTTAAGCCAAGTAAGTATAAATTCTTCCTGTAATACTTTGTGTTAATTAGAATACTCATGATAGATTTTAAGAAAGGAAGTTTCACCCATTAGTTACTGCTGATATTATAAGTTTTGCTCAGTTACTAGAAGAAGAAAGAAAAAAAAGAGACAGAGACACTTTGCACAATTAGACTTCCAGAGACTGTGTTTCCAGTTAGGCTTTGGTTGAAAACAGAAAATACCAAGGATAGTTCCTACTCTTCAGACTATGGCAACTCATTCCAGTCAGAATAAAAGATACCTGGTCTGGGTATTCATCTATTGCCTGCTAAGGTGCTCTGGTAAAACCACATTTCTTAGTAGCATATAAATTAAAATTTATTTTTAAAAAATTGTACATTGCAATATATAAATTCCATGTGTTTGGTTTTGGTTTTTTTGTTTTTGTTTTTGTTTTTTTTTTGTTTTGTTTGTTTGTTTGTTTTAATGCAGTACAAATGCTGGACCTTTGCCTTCTCCCAGTTTAATGAGAAGATAATTTCCATCACCTAAACACAGTAAAATGGTAAATATCATGTGCATTTCTCAGAAATCAATATTTAAAAGATTATAGATTGTGCAACTTATACCTTACCATTAATAATATTTGGCAACAGCATTTCCACATTTCTTTGACATTTCTGATACATAATTCTACTGATATCTGCTACACAAATACTTTGGAAGTTTGGGGAGTCAAAAAACCTAAACTTCTTTATGAACAGGTATAACTAAAAGATTTTTCAAGTGTAACACTAGATGTTGGCAAAATGTCTTCCCTCCTTACTAAGCAATAAAGGCAATATAAGACAAAGAGTTCATACAAGTGGCAAGTTCGATTTACACTCTTTATGTTTTAATTTAAACCATCTTTGTCAAACTTTGCACCTTCACCCACAATCCTATAAGCCACAGAATAGTTTGGATTGGAAGGAACCTTTAAAGATCATTTAGTCCAACACACATCCCCCCTCATGATGATCAGGGACACCTTGCACTACATGGGGTCACTCAAAGCCTCATCCAACCTGACCTAGAACACCTCCAGTGATGGAGCATCCACGGATGCAGAACCAAACCAAAGATGATGCATTTTATAGATCAAAACCAGTTTGCAAGTGTTGTAAATTGTAGCTATAAAACCATCATCTATTAGAATACCTATCTGGCAAAACAGAAAATACTACCAAGCTCTACAAAAATACCTGCCAGTTTAATTGCCAGATTAATTGTCAGTGTGGCTCCCTCCCCCTTGGACTCCCGGAAACAGCTATCCAGCCTTGAAGGCATCACTGACCAACTTCCCACTATCAAACTTCGTACTCGAGTAGAGAAATTGTTTAATTAGTAATTCTTTCCCCCCCCCCTCCCCCCAGTTTGGTGTCAGTCCCCATCTCCTGGCATGACATTTCATTAAGAAGTTTCCAGCCAACTACACTCCCCTCTCCATCACAGTAATAACAGCCCACTTCCACACCTTGCTCAATTCTATAAGCAATCTCCAGTGCAATTACAGGAATTGCTTATGCACAAGATGAATGCTAGTGGCTAGGATATTGTATCCTTTAACACCATTAAATGCAGGGCAACAAAGAATTAAAAGCACAATTAGATAGTTCCACACGTCTGAAACTGGCTGGCAACTGCGTGTGATATCACGTATTGTGACCAACACAACACCAGCATCCACTACTCATTTTCCAAACTGATTATGATCTGTCTCTATTCATCATTTTTAAGCTCATCCACTCATTCTTTTATTCTGTAGTGGGAAGGCAGAGAAGTCACTACAGGCTGCTTTGCTATGGAGTTCTGCAAAATTTGCTTTCAAATACAGAGTTTTTCAATTGGATTTTCCTCTCTTCTGTTCACACACAGTGCTGAGATGTAGTCTCTCTCAAGAGAAAGAACCTTAAAAACTTACATTTCAGAGAAAAACTTTGTTTTTCCTCTAAAACAAACCTGAAATTCGCAGAAGGGGACAAGCAAGCACTGAGATCGTTAGGTAGGTGTTAGAAAACTTAGAAAGCTGCTTCACACTCACATCAGAATGCAAGATCCCTACATTATATAGGCACAGTAAGTCAGTCCAAATGCATCAAACTCTTTTGTTTTATTCCAAAAAGGTTCTAGTGCAACTACATTCATCACAGCATCTCAGTATCTTTCTGTGATATAACTGATGTAGCTATAAATTTTCACAGTTTATGCTTTCTCATATCTGGGAAGCAAGCTCTATGTGCAGCCTGCTATTTTTAGTTTCCTTATTTGAACATATATGCTGGTTTGTATCTGTTACAGAAGAAAGATCAAGCAAGTGCACTTGGCAGCTGGTCTGGAAAGTGATAAGACTGTAACAGACTTATTTAACAAATTTCCAGCCCATATTAACTTGAAGGTTGGCTCTTCTTGATTACTTAGAATGCTTCTGCTAATCAAGAGGGCAGTTCAAAACTTCTAGCTAAAAAACTACTTCAAGTTCATAACATTTTACATCTTGAAGGT
>JAYRBT010000139.1:67131944-67169916 GCA_036023395.1 Myiotriccus ornatus | reverse complement strand
CTGCTAATCAAGAGGGCAGTTCAAAACTTCTAGCTAAAAAACTACTTCAAGTTCATAACATTTTACATCTTGAAGGTAAGGACAAAGCTGTGAATATAATATTCTCTCAAAATCTAGGTAGAGACTTCAAAAAACATGTAAAAAGACTGAAAGCTAGACATGGTCAAAGCAGTTTGCACGCCTCGAGAACTGCATTCCTTAATTCTGGGAGAAAGCTGAAGATGTGAGACAGGAGAAGTATCACTGCACATTGTGTGCAGCACCCAAGCCACTGGCTCCATTCTCAAACCTTTTAACCCCTTAGCAGGCAGGTGACTGTAACTGCAGAATTATTCCCCGTGGGAATCTTCGTGGAGGAGCTGCAGTGATGTCAAACTGTGCCAGTACACACTGAGCACGCTTCCTTAAGGAACTCTTGAACCATTTGACTGTATTGATCTCCTGTCAGAGAGAAGGATGACGTTTCTTGCCTAGGAGAATGTCACACTGTCACCAAGAACGAGAGGAGACATCAAGTCACCTCCCATCAGCAGGTCCCTCAGTACCTGTGCTGCTCTTCCAAGGCCCACTCTGCCATAACGCTGACTTTATAAAAGGTCTGGATAAAACTTTACATAATTCAGATCAACTTCCCATTGATTCCTGGTATACTCTGAGCTCTTCCAGTAATGTCAAAGGGATGATATTTGGCTGGAATCAGAGTACCTGGTGAAAAACCAGAGTTTTGGAGTATTGCACCCACAATGAAAAACAGACACGCTCTGAGAAAAACTCACTGCGCTACTTTTGAGTTTCAGCAGCACAAGTTGTTCTTAACTCTTCCACTGGCCAACTACTCCACAAATTTCCCTCATAGGGTGTTCATCAGAAGATCTGCAGGGATCACTGTGCAAAAATGGAATCTGCTTTCATAGCTGGGAAACCTTAGCGAGTCACATGTTCCCTACTTGATTCCTCTCTTCCCTGCGCTACAACTTCCTCACCTACTCCTCAAGACGACTCCCAAACTTTCCACAGGGTATTGCTTACTCCTCCTTGCTCTCTCATGGCTCTTAGTTTCTCTGTGAGGAAAAGAAAGCTCCTTAACCCTGCAAACTGCCTGGTTTGTCCACTCAGTTCTCTGTAAGGAGATGTAAGAATTGAGTGAGACTTTTAAAGATGGGAGCTTGTATGGAAGTGACTCAGTACTGGTTACCAACTGCCTCTTATCCTTTCCTTCCACAACATTAGCATCTCCACTAAAATACCTGGAACTGTTTCAAAGCTTAACGTTAGACCCTAAATAGCCAGATGACATTTTCTTCACAAAGCAAAGGAGAAAAAAAAAACAAAAACGTGACTTTTTGAAAAACCAAATTCAAATTTCAGAAGAGACGGTCCCAATGCTCCCTCTAAAACAAATAGTAGGAGATGCTAAAATTACACTTTTACTAACAAAGAAAATACTTTCCTCCCCCCTCTTCATACTAATTAATTGTAATGCTCTACAGAAAGAAGGAGAAAGTCACTTTCTAGCTCTGAAAATGCATCTGCCATCCCTTCTACAGAGATCTCTGAGTTGCCTAACCCCCAACTTTCATGAACTGTTATTTGGGCCAAATAATATGAGTAACTGAAATCCAGAGGTCAACAGACACCAGACCAAGCGTGAAGGAAAACATAAAAGGCATCCATGGCTGAAGAGAGGTTGAGGCAACTTTACTAAACCGTATCTGGGGTACAGTTATAACAGCAGAAATGCCCAAAAAAAAATCCTGTAAGAGATCTCCTGACTCAAAAAAAGCAAGCAAGTAGGCAACAAAGTAAGTCTTTGTTTTTAAAACAAGTAGACTTAAAGAAAAATCAGTGGTCTGCAACGTGACCATAGGATTTTCATATGTAAAGAACCAAGCATGCAGAGAACACCTTAATGGTCCCATTATTAACATCATGTTTTATTTTCATGTTTTAATTTATTGTAAATAAAGGAGTTTTAACATATGTTTAAAATCTATTAAATATATTTTAAATATATTAAAATATATTTAATAGTTATGAAATCTGCATATATGAGGCACACATGGGAACCAGGGCCTTGCTTTGGCTGCTGGCATTATTTCTTCAGAAGCAGTTCAAAGACTGCCCACAAAAGATAAAGACCCTGCAACCTTTTCTTGAATATTTGAGTATCAGCTCTCCCTACACATAATTAGATTTGAAAACCTAAATGTCTTTTGCTTGAATAAATAACATCAGAAGTTCAAGACTCCAGGACGAGTATATTTGCAATTATATTACAGTTCAAAAACCAAATGAAAAATTGTTCTCTGAAAAATCAAGTCTTAAAATAGACCAAAGTACAAGATGTACTTTTGTTTCATCTGACAGTGTTGCGTATCTGGATTGAGATGGTTAGCTTCTCTGTGTCAAGAGGAAAATTATCTGTATAAAGGGAGTAAAATGTCAAATTCTGAATTATCTGACAATTCTACAACAGATGGCCTAAAATATTAGTGATTTAGTTGTTGCTGGCATTGGGTCAGTTCTTTACTTGTTAATTAGAGACCTTAATTTTGAACTATAATTTTGCTAAAAAATGCCCATCAGGGCCAAAGAAAATTAGAAAATGCATGGCTAAAGATTTTCAAAAGCTTGGTCTCCATTCTGGCTGATTAATAAAATTCCAGGTTGGGAAAAAAACTTCTGCTCCCAGTTGTTTCAGTAAGACCCAGATCTTGTCTTTAGTAAATATTGGCAGTGAGCAAGTGCAGAAGTGCTCAATCCTATCCATCTCACCGTATTTTAGAGTTTAAGATGCTCAGAGAGAAAATGTTCAGCCTCTTTCTCCTAGAGTGCACAGTCTGGGTTTGGAAAGCAAGTCACAGGAGAGGTGACAACAGGCAGCCACTTTTGCAAAAGAGATATCCAGAGTCAGTCCTTCATCACAGACTGAAGCATCATTTACACCACAAAGCTGAGTTTGTCCTTCTCCTTCAGACAGGACCTGCCTCCCTGTGTGCCACTGCTGCATCTCCTCCTCCCTCTTGCAGCTGAAAACAGAACATTTAATCTTGTCTAACCTCTAAGTCCACCACAAGTTGCCTCAGGCTGCTCAGGGCAGCTCTTGCACCCAGAGGAAAGTCCTTGTCACGCTCTCGCACATCCTGATTTGGGAGCTGTCCCAGCAAGGAGGTGAAGGACTGCCACGCCACGGACTTCAAAAATGTTTAAGACTTCTTAAATGGGCTACACACAAACAGATCCTTCACTGGAATCAGCTAAGGAAAAGGGAAGTGACTGCAAGGGATAAAATCCAGTATGCTTGCTCATTAAACCCAACATCATCGTAAATTATACTGAAGTTATTCTATAACTGAGGAAAACCAAATATCAATAGCTACAAAACAACAACAACAAAAATCTCTCTCCTTGGTATTTTCTTTCCATGGACATGTCCTTTGTGTGGAAATACATTCCCCCAAATCACTCCCTCTAACCCAGTCCACATTCGTGCTGGCGACGAGACCCTCACCAGCACTTACCCCTGGGAAAACTTCCACAAACAATTTGAAGCTAAACATTGTTCCCTCCTGAAGCATCAATTTTTTATCTGTTGCTTTGAAATCTATATGCAAGAACACATAAGGGTTGGCAATTACACAACTGGGTATTTATAAACTCTAAAAATGTTAACATATGTTAGAAAGCAAAAACAATTTGCCACTAAATAAGCGTTAACTTCCCATTAGATGTACATTCCCTGAAAAAAATACCATTAGGCAGTAATCAACCTTGACAATATATATTTAAATATAAGATAAAATTACTTTTTTTTAATAGAAAGAACTGAAATTTTGTGTGAGCATGAGATTTTCAAGTGCTTCTATGCAATGATAGATTTAACAGCAGCCAGAAGATGCTTTCAAAGGAAATGGAAATACTGAGCTTAGAAATCTAACTTTTATAATTTCTTTACAGCTAAAGACCCAAACACTGCTCTGAAATACTGTGAAACACTGCTTTGCTTTTAAATATTAGAGGTATCTTCGATTTCTGCATAAGGCAAACAGTAGCAACTTCAGACCTTTAAAACCAAACCTCGAGAAGGATTTCACTTCATTTGGAAGCCACACTTATTGGCAGTTTAAATGAAACATTTTTATAAATACAACAAGCAATTTTTTAACATGCCCTTTCAAAATAAATCCTTCTTGACACATTGCATTTGGGTTTCTCTCCACGTAGGAGGAGTTATCTAATGTTGTAACAAAGCTATCTGGAAGCAATTCTAGAAGTTACATTGGTCAGACTTTGTAGTGGATGAAATTGCTGCTTCCTTGCTTTTTGTTTGGTGTTAGATGGCCATTTCTAGAGGGCTGTGCTTGCCCCAGGGGGCAAAGCTGGAGAAGGGCACAGCACACACACAGTGGGTTCAGAAAGCAGCTGCCCCTGTTTCCAAAGTCAACCACAATTCTAGTTCTTAACATACTCTACTGCTGATTAAAAATACCAAATTTGACAACACTGGAAAAAAACCAAAACAAAACAGAAAATTAAGAATCAATAAACCTCTTATAATGCTGAAAACAAACAAGTGCCTACAGATTCAACGTGCAGTTTTTGATTGCAGATGTAGGGTAGTTTTTACTGCAGCTCCTAAGGACTGAAAGAGCTATGGCATAAATTAATAATAGTGAGTCTATAAAGGTTGAATTGACAATGACATCTTGGATATTATTACTGTAAATGACAGATTAATGGACAAAGGAACAAGATCCCAAAAGTAGTCCTAGATATTTAATTACTAGGAAGTAACCAATAATCATATTAATTAGCACAGTTAAAAATCCCATCGAGCAGTAAATGATTTCAAAGGAAATTTTGGCTGTAACAATGACAAGTTAAGTAATAACTTTGGCCGATGCCAGCACAGAATAAATGATTTAATGACCCCCACAGAAAGTTTTATTTCACTGAGATCAATATCTGACCCCTATTATACACTAAAAGCCATGCCTAAAACCAATTATAAGAACTATTCTTGGGCCTCTCAATTACAAAGAAATTTCCTTCTCGATTGTCATTCCATCAAAATTAAATAGATAATATGGAACTAAATGCATCTTTTTGGTATCTCAAGAGCAGTAGCAACTACTGATATTTAAATATTTTGCTAAAAAAATACCCAAATCTTCGGTACTCAGCTTCCTGGATTATTTAAAAAAAAAAAAAAAAAAAATCGAAGTATTTTTCAGCAATATGCATTTCTAAATGCAACATATTATCATCACTAAGTGAATCACAGAATGGATTGGGTTGGAAGGGACCTTAAAGATCTTGTTGTTGCAACCCCTGCCACGGGCAGGGACACCTTCCACTAGAACATGTTGCTTCAAGCCCCATCCAGCCTGTCCTTGGACACTCCCAGGGATGGGGCAGCCACAGCTTCTCTGGGCAACCTGTGCCAGGGCCTCCCCACCCTCACAGCAAGGAAATTTCTCCCATACATCTAACCCAAATTTCCCCTCTTCCATCTGAAGCCGTTACTCCCTGTCCTGTCACTGCAGCTCCCGATCAATGAACATCAACGGCAAGGATGACTTAACACTGCACACGAAAATTAAAGGAAATGTTATGAACTCAAGATTTCATGTTACTGAAAGTGTATTCTGAAAACATAATCCCTTTCAAACTTGACTTTTATCCAGTGTAGCTGATCCTTCATGCAAAATAAAGGGGTTTGTGATGAAAGGACACTTTTTATAGTAAAGCTACAGAGTTATTCTCCACCTTTCTGTAACACAGGAAGAAATTCTGCACTGAAAGGATGGGCAGGCAACAGAACAGGCTGCCCAGGGAGCTGGTGGAAGTTCATCCCTGGAAGTGTTCAAAAGGTGTGTGAATGTGGCACTTGGGGACATTATTTGATCGGGATCACAGTGGTGCTGGGTTAATGGCTGGACACGACAATTCGATGATTTTCCAATCTTAATGATTCTACGATTTTTAGAAATAATACTCTTCAGTCTGACTTTTGTAGAAACAGAAGCTTTTACTTACACACAATGGAAGGCTTTAACTGTAAAATAATTACTCCCGTGTGCCAAAACCAATAAATTTTAATCAACAGATTACTTTTTTAAATCCTATTTGCCAGTAAAACTGGATACAATGTGTGTAATTAAGAAAATATTCACAAAGTGAAAAAGGTTAATATTTAATTGCATTATAAATTCTTTGTATTCCGATTTTACACCGTATTTGCTCAGATCACATCCTGCTTGTGCACGAATCCTGCTTGTGGATGATACCAGGCAGCAATATGGATAATTGTCACGTATCAGTCAAACACAACTTAAAAAAGCAGTTAAACTGACAGAATATGACCTGGATGATGGAATACTCAATTAAAAATCGAGAATTAATGGAAATACGTCAAGTTAGTCAAGAATCTTATATTTGCCATGATCTAAAAGCAGGTTGAAGATACTCATTACTGATCAGTCGTTACTGTGTTAATCTAAAATAATCTCGTTTCATATCTATTATATATGTGTGTGTGTGTATAAAGACTCTGAATCTTCAAATATCTTCATTAAAATTTCTTACTGGGTTTTTGCAGCAGGCACTTACTGGCTATTTAAATCCCAAGTCATTCTAATTTTAATGTTAGACCAGTTGATTCATGAATTCATTCAAATGTATTAGTATTTCTGGAGTTACACCCACTACTAACAGAAGACAGGACAGAAAAGAAGTATGTAAAAACAAAGCAAAGAACATAAACCTGCTTTTCATGTCAATATTCAATTTCTCCTACTTACAGTATTGTTTTCCTTCAGTGAGCAATTCCCTCAAAAGCCCTATTTTTCAACCAAGTTTGTTTTCAGGAATAGAAATAAAGCTTCCAGAAATTATCTGAGGAACAAGTATTTATCTCTTTATTACTAGGAAGTGTAGTTACAAACTAGATATTAACCTGTAAATACTCTGGACAAACATTATGGAAATACGTGAACATTTAAGGTAGCACATCCCTTAATAGAAAGACTTAAAAAATGAAGGCAAAATTAATGGGAAAGTTCTCCAGTTCCACTGCAAAATTGAAATTTAAACCAAAGGCAAACTTATAATGAATTTCTGGGCTTTCTTACAGCAAGAGCATTAATTGCTTTTTTAAATGGACAAAAGAATAAAACATCCATATAAAACATAACTGTAACTGTAAAAATCCTTTGTTATCAAAAGAAATGGGCAGCAATTAATCCAGACAGTTCTCACTCTAATGTCACTTTATGACTACTGAGGTTAAAAAAATGGGATCATGAAATGGAGAAGATTAATTTCGCAGAAGTTTTTACAGCTGAAAGTGGACGACTATAGATTAACTCCAAAGACAAGAAATCTAGACCCTACAAGGATGAGAAATTTATACCATCTGTATTACATCAAGTATTAGAGTGTGCATTATTCTTGGCTTTCCATCAAACCCTGGTCCTTAAAAAAAACACCCTTTTGTTTAAAGCTTCAAAGACCACAGCTGTTCTTATTACTGGTTTTGGAAATCACTACTTAAAACCTTTAAAATAGAACATATCTGAAAAGACTCAGTAAAAATTATATTTACCAAAAAGCTTGTAACTAAAGTAAACTTTCAACATTCTGAAGATGAAAATAGCAAGAGCAAATAATCAGGATGAACACAACTGGTTTAGAAAAACTACAAGAAGAAACTAAGAAATATGGAAAAATTATTTAAAGAATTATAGGGGATACCGAATACTGGTTTTTACTGAATATTGGAATGTAAAGCACAGAAGGCTGAAAATATTTGCTTAAAGGAAGGATCTGTATATTGAATTTGAATTTATCATACCTGCTGCTTACTCTGAAAGTTAAATTAGAATGAACAATTTACAATTCAAAAATAACTTGGAACAACCAGTTATGAAATTACAATAAGAAAACGTTGGCATTCATTTAATTCCTCTGTTCCGACCTTTTTAATAAAGTAGCAGAACAAAGTTCATGCAAAGGTCTTTGTTCTAAAAACAGCAATAAAGAAAATACACTGTACAGATTCTGAATAAGTGCATGTATCAGAAAATGCAAAGGATTTTC
The DNA here is from genome assembly GCA_036023395.1 of Myiotriccus ornatus. Classification (NCBI taxonomy): domain Eukaryota; kingdom Metazoa; phylum Chordata; class Aves; order Passeriformes; family Tyrannidae; genus Myiotriccus; species Myiotriccus ornatus. The sequence continues at coordinate 67,161,816 of JAYRBT010000139.1, read as the reverse complement.
TATAGCTACAAATTAGCAGCCTCCCCTCCTCCACACGGTTTTTTGTTTTAATTCTCAAATATATAATAACAAATGCACGAGAAAGGTCTTAAAATCATGAGAGATGCTAAAATAAACTTGGCAATCCATGTACCTGGAGCACTCTTATTACAGTCCTTACAAGGAAAATTATAGCTAACACAATTGGAAGCGGAGCAGCTTTATTGCTCTGAGGTTGCACCTGAGACAACCAAGGAGGAGCTGTAAGAATTAATTAGCAGAGAAGTAAAAGGCCAAATGGCCCAAACCCTTGCTCCATGACACACTGTCTCCTTTCCCACTGAACATAACCAAGTTTTTAGCTATTAAACTGTTGCCCATTTATTGCTGCAGGTAAGCAAAGGGCGTCCTGGCCAACCAGAATCTGCAGGACTCCACTCACAGCCCAGATGAATGTAACCTAGTACAATCCAAAACTGGCTCAGAATTATACCCTTGGCATTTTGGCAAATACAGTGAAAACTCAGGAAATCCACCTAAGCTTTCATGTCATAAAATAACCTATGGAGTTTTGTATACTCAAAGTATTACCTCAGATCCGATCTGTCTTCCCAAAAGACATGGGCCACTTCCGGAATTCTCAAATTTTCAAATCTCAAATAAATACATTTGTACTGCTCCAAATACACTCTAACTGAAGTTCTTTAGGCTAATCCTCTGGGAACATCTCAATGAAATTCACAAGTCTACTGTCATAGAATCATGGAAAAGTCTGGGTTGAAAGGAACCTTAAAGACCATCTCATTCCAACCCCCTGCCATGGACAGGGACACTGTCCACTAGACCAGGTTGTTCAGTGCCCCATCCAACCTGGCCTTGAACACTTCCAAGGATGGGGCATTCACAGCTTCTCTGGGCAACCTGTGCCAGGGCCTCATCACCCTCACAGTAAAGAACTTCCTGATATCTATTATCTAATTTCCCAATATCCTAATATCTAATCTTAACCTACTCTCTGTCAGTTTGCAGCCATTTCCCCTTGCTCTGTCACTGCGTGCCCTTATAAACAGTCTCTCTCCATCTTTCTTGTATCCTCTCTTCAGGTTGCCATTAGGACATCCCAAAGCCTTCTGTTTTCCCAATTTCCCAAATTCCCAATTCTCTCAGCCTTACCCAATTCTCTTATCCCGGTCTCCAAGCCTAGGCATGGAGCACCTTTTATTTCAGGGCACACTTTTTGTTCCCATAGATCTACCAAGGGAACATCTTTTTACATCTTTACAGAGGCCATACCTTTACCACTGAAAATTATATGAAAGCTATCTTTATTGTTCTTAGAGGCTTGAACACCCTGCATCCTGATGCCCTGATTATGGGCAGACCTGTTGAAATACAGGCAGAAGCAGACAGCGTGACCCACTTATTGCAGGTAAGTCAACAAATACATTTTAATATTGTTTTACTGTGTATAAAATGCAATCCTCTGGTGTGAGAACATTAGAGGCAGAAAATAAAATAAAAGGAAGCCTGTAAGCAATGGAATCATCATTGCTACACCAGCAGAGACCTAGAGCCTATACCTCAGTAAGACTGGTGAGAAGGAAGGTTCACTAAAAAATATACTGGGACAATCAGAAAAATAGTATTAACAGAAGCTAGGAGGGAAAAGCAGCTCAATCTCTCCAGCTAATCGAAGAGAAGGTTATGGTTTGGTTTGGTTAGCGTTTTTTCTAAGTATTTATGACAGATTTCCTCTCAGCATCTGCCATCTCAACGTGCCTGTGTACCTGCATCTCACTCCTGGCAAGGGGTTAATGGAAAGGTAAGATCTGCCAGAACCCCAACACACAGAGCTGTAAGGCTCATCCCTATGTTTATAGCCAGCAACAGCTTTAACAACAACACTCGAGTAATGTGATTTCTTAGAAAACTTTTGTCATGCCTTCTGCCAAAAAATTAGGGAATTGCTTCACGCCAGCTACACTAGAGCCTCGCCAGAGGAAAGCCCAGGCAAGCGAGGCAGCTGAGGTGTCCACAGGACTAAACAAAGCCAAATTCAAAGACATTCAAAGAAATTGAGGGGGTAGAAATGTCATGTGTGTACAGAGGACACCTCGATAGAGACCTCCCGAGAAGCCAAGGAACGGAGCTGCTTTAGGAAAAGGCGGGGAAGGAGCGGATGAGCAATGACAGCCCTGTCTGTGCAGAGCAGAGGCTTGAGAGGATGGAGCTTGGCCAGGCAGTGGGGAAGTGGCTCTGCTGAGAGCTCGTGGGTGAAGATTGGAGGGAAGGCAAAGAAACAGGACGTGATGGTGCTATTCTGCACAGAGCAAGTGTCCTGTGGTCACACCGGCACCATCTTCAGCCCAGCGAAGGAGGTAACGCCCTGACTCCCCGGGGACACCCTACAGCAATCCCGATGAACAGCAGCCCCAAACCCAAGGTGCAAATGTCAACTGGTCCCTGGGCAAACCTCAGGGTTTTCCAGAAACACGGCAAAGACTTCTTTTGTTGGAATCTAAAACTTGAAAGATCAGGTATTCCCACCTTTGGGGGGGGGGGGGGAAATAAAAAATAAAATAAAAGAGAGAAATGCCCCCACAGACCACAAAGCTCAAATTACATGCAATACCTCCAGTTTTCAGGGCTAACCTCATGAAACCTCACAAATTAAAGTCTCAGAGGAAAAACAGCTTTACTCATCTATGAAAAATCACGACTCAGAGCAGCTCCCCTCCTTTTCCTACCAGCAGTGAGGCAGACCTGCACTCTGGAATGTTCAGTACAGCGGATTTTCAGGCGATCTCACATTTATTACACAAGCTTTAAGTGGAGCACCATACCCAGCAAAATGAGATTCAAGTGATTCTGCCTGTATGCCTCTGATTCAGAATAATTTGCAGTCAATTTGCTATCCAACTGTTTTAAAGGTTTTAGTCCAAAGGAAAAAAATCAGAGGAGAAAAAGTAGTCGAAAAAGACACAAGTACAGGCAGCTCAGGATTCCCTGTTTTCACATCACCCAGCAAAAAGAGCTCTGAGGAATGTGACAGCCAGTCCTCCTCTGATCTGTGATACCTTGATGTCTCCTCCTAAAGCTTTTACTCCAGTTTGACAGTAAAGAGCTGAAGATACCTTTTTCCCAGGCCTTGAGTCAGATGCTAAAGTTCTTAAATAGACTAATACAAATGAAAATGAAACTAGTCCCTTTATAAGGACATCAAATATATAATAAAAAAATAAACGTTGCATCAGTTCCTATCTACTAGGATTGATTTAAGTTTATTTGAGCAGAGCAAAGTCAAACATTAAGTTTTTACTTCTTTCCTTTAAATGCATCTACATAAGAGCAAATACATTTTATTTATATAGTTATCCCTAGAGAGACGTTTCAAATTATTTTTTTTAAATGGTGAAACTTTGAACTTCAGATGCCTATCTAAGATACATTAAAAAACTCTTAAGCATTTATGTTCAAATATTAGTCTGATAATACTCACACTGTCAACAAGGGAATCTCCAAGGCATGAAAAACCTTGGAGGTCACCAATTTAAAATCTCAGTTTGATTATTCTGCAACTATTAGAACTTTGCTCCCTCACGGCATAAATTCTCTCAGTGCACAGAAAAAAAAAAGGGAGTAAAGCAGTAAAAAAAGGTCCTTACAGTTTGATATTGATCCTCCTACAGTTATTCCAAAGGACAATGTTTCTTCTTGAAGACAAAATATATACTGTCTTCTCTTCTAGTGACAGCCACACTAACTCAGCTGTCTTCTATTGACAAACATGTCAGACTCCTGCCTGCTAGAGCAGGGCTTTTTTCCTGAAAAGACCTCAGAAATGTATTTGTAACATTTTCACTGTTTTTTTTTTCCCTCCCTTTTTGAAAAAAAAAAGCCAACCACATTTCATTTTTACCTTTTGTTATATCTTGCTTCCCATCGGTCCAGTTCTCCTCAGCTACCAACAATCAACAGCATCAGTTTCAACTGTGAAACACTAAAATGGGATTTTCTTCATTACTTCCCATTATAAACTACAGTGTAATAACACTGAACATCGTTCACAACTGCACTGCCCTCCAGAAATGCCTGTAGTACTTCCTTTTTGGCAAAGTGAACTGTATCTCTACATTGACTGATGTGTTTCTCTTAACAAAAAAAAAATCCCAGCTTTAACAGTTACTGATTCAAGCATTTCTAGCATTTATTGTGTCCTACTTGTCCAAATATGATTTGTATTTGGTATATGCTGCAAAAAAAAACCCAGACATTGCAAGGCTAGTCTCAGACTAGCAGAGGCCTTTACAAGCAATGTCTAACTTCCATGGCTTGTTCAATCAACTCCAATTAAATCCCTTGGGAAGGACGGATTACTCCCATGAGGAAACGCTGCAGATCTTAAGTCATAACACTTTTCAGGGATAGTGAGATACTCACACATTCAGAAAATTTATAGAACAGTGCAGTTAGTAAAAACTGACTCTAGCTGTATATCACTGACAAAAACCTTAATGGATTAACGGCGTCCATTTCAGACAAACACGACTTTTGATGGATGAGCACAAAAATTTCCGTCCTGGAGACGTGCCACTGTATATACCCACCTAATACTCTACTACCAATTTGAAGTAAAAACTAATTTAATCCACACGTTTCTGTCCCAGCCAGCAATTCTTTAAGCGTTTCTTAGAATCATTCCAAGTGGTTTTTCTCTCTCTCACAGTTGTAACACACTGTATCGTTACATCCAAAAGAAAAAAAAAATAAAATCACCAGAGACATTTCAGACACCCCTTGCATCCAGAAATTCCATCCTAGATGATTTTAGACTTGTTCTTATTGTACCACCCGGAGACATGAAAGACCTGTTAAGTCATCGGAACAGAGAACTTGTCCCTGGGGTGTCTTCTGCAAGTGATTCATTCCATTGACTCTGATAGCAAAAGGATCATAAGCAGAAGCAACAAATATGCAATGCAGCACTGAATGTACATTCTGGATTTATGACAGAAAATTGAAAGCACTGCAGCACCAAAACCTAATACACCATTAAATACAGCATAAAACACAACAAATACCTCCATACCTTACTTTTATTATATGTTTTACGGATATTTTAAGTCACGGTGGATTAAGCTATTTTACTTCCAGCACGGGGCTCTAGAAGGGATGCATGAGAGCTCCACCTTATTTCTGCTCTTCAGAATGTTCTTATTTTTATTTCATATGCAGTTTGTAACAATTTAAATAGCTGTTAAATAGCCTTTTAATCTGGTCCTCAGATTAACATGATGCTTTTACATCACGTTCAAGAATGAGAGTACTTAGAACATCTAATTTTTCCATACACATAACTAAAAATACACAAGCTTTAAAACAGCAGTCAGTACACATCATTGCAATATATAACAGCAAAGTGTAATAACCTTTGTAGAAAGCATGAGATTCAGTGTTCAGTAGGAAGAGCAAAGACTGACACGGAGAAATGTTTCTTTTTTGTAAGTTGATACGATAAACACACCCCCGGAACATTCCATCCGTGGCAGGAGATTTAAAAAACAAACAAAAAAAAAATATAATGCCAAATTAGGTGGTCAGTGCTGGCAGAGTGAACAGGACTTTGCCCAAAAAAAATCTCACATGCATTAGAAAAATTCAGTCAAAAACAAACAGTACTACATCTTCTTTGTGAAGAATGCACCTCAGTTTTCTACAGATAAACTCTATTTGTCCAGAAAAAGCTCAGGAGAGGGGGTGAAGCACTCTCTCACACCAAGTGATGCACAGGTGAAGCCACCTTTAAATGCAGCTCTGGAAACACAACATGAGAGGTCACCAAGATGTGAAAGTGCAAATCCTCCTGATATGTGTTAGTCTGAAACCTCTTCAAAGGAAATGGAGTAAAAAAAGTAAATTAGCAAAATGAACAAGAACTTTAAATGTTTATTCAAGCACTGACTTTTCTCATATTCAATAGCTGACAAAAGGCTCAGGATTCACAAATTTCACCTCAAACAACAAAGAAAGAGAATGAATACAAGAAAAAATTTATCATGCTGCATCATCACACAAGTTGCCACGATATAAACTGAAAAACAAAGAAAAAGCAACTAAAACATGAGCTGCCGCTGGGCTGTTGTATCTTCAGGAGCTTTTTTTACTTGTCTTCTCAGAGATATTAGATTGTGTCATGACAAAGTGGTGCAGCTTTATTGAGTTTAAAATAGCAGACAAAGATTACTGCAATACAACAGCTTTTATGAACTTACCAGCAGTGAAAAGGCTGGAACTGGACATTCAAGAGACATACATAACCACGAGGACACCCCCGCACCTACTGCCGTGCCCAGGAGATCTTCACATGTACATTTTTTGTTTGGTCTGTGTTTTTCTTAAACTACATCTGCTTTTAGCTGAACTTCAGCACTTCGTATAGTTCAAAGAACTTACTCAGTTCAGTTTATTTGATTTTTCTCTGCTGATTCTAAAGCACTGTTCTAGCCATATCTAGACCCATGACTTATACGAGACAGATACAACAAATTGTGCAGCAAAAGAAAAAGCAAAGCCTTAAAAAAAAATACATCAAAATCAGTGAACTTTAATAGACTTTGAATCAGTGACACCTTACCTTCTGTCCTATGAGACAGAAAAAAAGGGCACCAAAACAAGATGGATCATGCAAATGCCCCCACAAAGTGTCTGCCTGTGATACATCAAAACAAAATAAACCTTCTTCCCCATAGCTATGTGGGGAAATACCATCCTGATTACTTCTGTTAGCTATTGCTACATTTTATTCTTCAAAAGCATTCATAAACTATTCCAAAACCCTCATGTGGGAAAAACGTAGCTGTTTTTCACAACATTAACACGAGGTTCCTATATATCTAAGTCAATTGATTTGATTCTTTACCAGCTATATAGATAAAACCAAAAAACAACTATTTTATGAACATCCTGCAGTTCCTCTGAGAGCAGCTGTTACTGTAAACATGTTTCGCTAGAGGCAAATTCTGTTCTTTCTTTTTTCATATAATTCCTGCTTTCCTCTAATTTTCAAGGTTGTTTTAGGCATAAAACAATAGTCAGCCAAGCCAAGATAGCACTGCACTTTAAGTTTTACAAAAGCGTTTCCCCACACAGGAATACATATTTTGTACATCCAAATCTTCTTGTAGCTCCTGCAAATGCAAAGTTTAAGCCAATTCTTAGTTTTGTTGTGGGTTGCTTGTTTTGGTTTGTTGGGTTTTTTTTTCAGGGAAAGCTTTTACAAAGCATCACAAACCACACCACTACAGTACTGAAGCTACTCAGTACATGAGATTTCTGCATGAGATTTCTACTTACTGTATGAATTCTGCTTATTTCAGTTACAGGTCAGTTTGCATAAACATTTCATTATAAAAGCAAAGAAGAAATGTTCTAGGTGATTTTTCTCATTTCCCCTATAAAACCAGGATTTGTTTCTTTGTACTGAGAGGGAACTGGTGCAAGAAGGGATTTAATATGACAGAGATCATATGCACACACGCACTGATTATTTTAGCATTTATTATTATGACAATCACCTTGCACAGAAGCACGAAAACAGATGAAGGAGAAGATGTTTCTGTACCATGAACATGGATTCACAACAGACAAATCACGCTTGCCCAACCCAAATGCCCTCCTGTGGCAAAAGACCACATTTAGGGCAAAGCCCCACATCTGTCAGTGGTCTCAGTCGGAAGGTGAGGAAGGATGAGCTGCCTCAAGGGGCTACATGGGTTGTAAACTGGCTGCACCACTCAGCCCACAGAGATTAAATCAGTGGTTTGGCTGGTGATAGGTAGTAAGCCAAGCAACCCCATGAGTTATTGTTTGATATCCTTATTAGCAAACTGACTGAAGCAGTAGAATACATCTACAGCAAGTACAGCGACAGTACCAAGCTTGGAAAGGGGAGGATTGATATTATACAGATACTCAGCTCAAAGGAACCTCGATAAACTCAAGGACTGGGCCAACAGAAGGGCACCCATAAGAAGTGGAAAATGGCACACGTGGGCCAGAATAACCCCACCCATCAGTACAGACTGCAGTCCTGCTGGAAAGGTCCTGAACGAGTCCGCTTGGGAATAACAACTATCACGGAGCCAAACTCATCTCGGCAGCACAGAGAACAACAGGGCCCAGAAAAAACAGTTGTGGTTTGGGAGGTTCACACTGGTCTCAGAACTTTTCCCCAGTGGGTAGGAAGTGCAGCAGTGGAATAAATCATCCCAAGAGATGGTGGAAGCTGTACACTGGAGATGCCCACAATGAGGCAGACAAAGCCAGAGCTGGCATGACTCTGTGCTGTCACGGGCTCTGCTCTGATGGGGAGCTTGGATGAGATATGCTACAGAGGTCCCCTACACACCTCAGGTTTGTGAGTCTATCTGCAAGAACCCTTGGCAAGAATTCTTCCAAGTTATACCAAGACTTTTTCCTTTGGCGACGTTCTCTCCATTAGCCAAGAGAAGTCTATTTTCACATCAGATTTATCTATTGTAAGAAGATATTTTCTCATGCAAGAGCAAACAACTTCTGCTAAAACTAAACTTGCTGTTACTGAGAAAAATGCCTCCAGATTTCAGCTGTTAAGTAACTGGTATGGTAACATCTCCCTAGATGTAAAGCAATATCGCTGTTGGGTGAAAGGAATGTCTGTGATAGTTGCTACGTCCAAGCAAAAAAAGGGAACTGCATTTTTTCCTCATCCTCCCCTAAAGCTCCTGTCTATGAGAAATGTTCAGCACTAACTGAAAGGTTGACCTTAGACTAATTGATTTATTGGCTTGTGGCACAGCAAAATATCTCAGTCTCTTGAGGACAAACCTTGGCTGCAGGGTTTTTCTTTCACTTCAGCCAAACATTAGTATGTATCTGTGTGGTAGGAAAGACAGAATTAAGTCTTGGTCACAGTAGAAACCATCAACATGGCATTTGTGACACTGGAACCAATTTTAGATTCAGGTTTCTTCAGGTGCTCCCATTCAAGCGATGTCTGAATAGCGCTGATTCAAAGGTTTGTAATTCAACTAAAATTCTAGTCCAGGCTGTTACTAAGAGACACTTGCATTATTTCGTTGTGTAGGTTTTTCTGAGCTGGAAATACAGACATTCCCTTCTTACAACCTCCAGCACGCTGCTCTAAAGTTTACTTGGCTTAACTTTTGAATATTTCACCCCTTTCCCTGTGTGCCACCACTTCACTACACTGAACACAAACCATTAGACTGCACTCCGAAGACTTCTGTCACATATCCCAATGACAACCACAGCCTCTCACTTAGTGAATAAGAATTAACTTATATTTTCCCAAACCTATGATGTCAGGCTCTTACCAACAACCCCCGTGGCATTTCCAAAGAAGCACCTCTGAGTTTTCTGCTGGGCGATGTCACCCTCACGTTTGGGCAAAGCTCCCGTACGCACAGCAAGAAGTTGATTTAACTACAGTGGTTCAGAGCTTTGCACCAACTCAAACATAACCTGGAGTACCTCAAATACCTGAATGGGTAGTAGGCACCCTCAGAGATCAACTGTGAAATCAGATGCTCCACAAGGAAAAAGGTAAGAAAGGCTTGGAACCATTTGCATTTTATATACAGCATCTCAAAATGCTTTACTTTATCTGACAGATTAAAACTCACATCTTTCCCTTAGCAAAAGCATTTAGGACAAAGCAAGTCCAGAACAGAGTATCTTCCACCCATCTGGTTACATCTGAGGCACGGCACAGGGGGAATATTCAAAGCTGAAGGGGGTGGGAGAACAAGTACAAGGGTCTATTCTGTAAGAAAAAGGACACCCAGCTGAGACAGAGACCTCAGGTTTGGTTATCTGCTTTTGACACTATTTCAACATTTTGCAGAAAGCATTCAAGATATTAAAAAGTAAATGAATTTGTCAGTTCAACTTCCAAAGCAGGTTATTCAAGATGATTATACCGTTAAAGGTAAGAAGGCAGTGTTCATTTTCCAGCTTCATGGCATACAGACAATTACTGTAAAGCCAGCATTCCTACTGCCTTATTCTCCGGCTACAGAAATATTTCTCATAAAAGCATCCCACTAAGCCAGTAAACAAATACATGTTGCCACCTGCTAGAAATGGGAAACAACTGTTCACAGCCCACTGTGGAGAGAGAGCTGTGCAAATCTGATTGTGCCATGTGTAGAAGCTGTAAACTACTTGTCTAACTTGGCAAAGGGAATATTAGAGAAACTTTACAAGTCTCTGCACTTGTTTATGATGAGACATTAATTTATATCATTCCTGATTAGATTCATGAAAATACTTTTGATCTATAAATAAGACTCCCTGTTGAAGTACATGAAGCTAATTCAAAACAAGACATTCTTTTGCTGGAATGTGAGCAGCTGTAGAGAAAATAATTGGGATTGCTAGTCAAGGACTGCTATTTCAAAGTATTCCCCGTGTAAACATGGGCTTTGTTGTTCTGCTCTACAGTTCGTTATTGTATATCTATTTACTGTAAGATATTGTAACTCCTTGATGCCATCGGAGAAGAGTTAAAGGTAGAGAACCTTGTTTCTCTTAGCAGGCCAGCCCACCAGCATCCCAGCCTCCCCCAAATTATCTGTCTGTTATCACAGCAAGGATCAGAGCACAAAGCAATACAGTTTCAACTCACAGAACACTATTGCAGAATAATCATCATAAAGAGCTTGAGAAAGCAAACTCTTAAATGTGCCCAATAGTGACCCTCGAAGCACTTGTTACTGTTCTCTCTCACATCAAATCTTTAGATGCACTTTATACCTAGTTTATAATCTCACTTTAATTTTCATTCCATCTGCCACCTGTTATGCCTGAATTGCTGGATCAGCCTCTCTGTTACACTACCCAGCAAAAAAGAAGTTTCTTACTTTGTCAAGTCTGAAACACGAATTACAATTCCTCCAGTGAGTAAAGTAAAAATTAAACTCTCAGCGTGATAAAACATCCTCCCAGTATCCAGACAAGTGGGCTCTCAAAACATAGATTTGTCTTCAGAAGACTCTTGAAAAAGCAGCACTGAGAATGAGCATTTGCTTTCTCTGGCTGTAATCCTCTCTTCATTACTGTCTCTTGGTAGTCTCCAGTTACAGTGGTTACACACTACAGAAAGTCAAGAGCTCAAAATCATTTTTATTTATACTTAATGTTTGCGATAGGAAATGTGTTTCATCAATTCTGAGTAGGAAGCTACAACTTTTATTGACAGACTTCCAGTCGATCAAAAATATTCTGGGCAGTTCATCCCACAAGAAGTGGCTTAGGCTTACTTTTCAAAGCAGCAGCTGGATTGGTTCCTGAAAACTTGCAGTCCAGAGAACATTCAGGAGTTGGCAAAATGTCTGGGAAGCAGCAACAGCTCTGAGTAACTCAGCCTTGCAAATTCCTGGATTTCCAAAGCCTGACACTTGCACACCAGACAGGTCAGGAGATGAACAATCCCAGGCAGTTTTTACTCATGCTCAGCATAAGGAATCCCTGAACAGAAAAGAGGCAGAAGTGCTGGGTTTAAGAGCACGAGAATCAAAATTACAGTGATGGAATAGCAAACAGGGGCTAAAGGAACGACAGCGAACACAAAATTTGAGTGTGGTTTTACCCTCTATCTCACAGTCAGTTTTGCAATTTTGTCATCAACTACAAAATCCTGCAACAACTTCTTAAACCCATTTTTGGTAACAACCAAGAGAGAGCTCCCTGGTAATGAAGCTTCTATTTGAAATCACTTTACCACTGGCTATAACGTAAGTATTTAGTTATTTTAATTCTAGTTTTATATTGGTGAGGGTTTTTTTTTTAAACCTTCTTATTTAGGATCTATGTATTAGGGAAATAAGGTATCAAGGTGATTAAAGAATCAATAAAGACATAATACTCAACCAAAGAACCAGTGGTATTTTGCATAACATATTCAAATAAATGTTAAACTTACTGACTACTAAAAAAACCACGGTTAGTACATGCATCCCAAATTCCCTATGTAAGGTTTGTTCTTAGTGTCTTTTCAATTACATTTTAGTGCCCAGAAAACTTACTTGACACAATTAAATCAGACTAAATGAACATGATTAAGGGTGCAAAGTCAGGCACGGCAAAGTTAGGAAACACTAAAATTAGAAAGTAACGTGCTCTGCATTTTTCCCATTAGGAAGAAACATTATGAGAGAGATCCTGCCTTATTCAGCAAGAAATTGTTTATTGTACACTATTCAAATCCTGCTCCCAAAAAAGCAAATCCTAATGTGCTTTTCCATGGCACTTGCAACTGTAATACCTGAGTACTCATACACTGAATTATTTTCATAAAATGTGTCTTAGAAAAGGCATATTTTCCAATCTGAAAAATAATGAAACGAAGGCAAAGGAGGTTAAGATCAAAGGTATTAAATGACTCAAATGGCCAATATAACATTTTTTGACCTGATTTTTCCAAGAGCATGATACTGAGCAGGGATTCATGTAGTCAAATGTTCAAGCCCTGTCTAATAGTACCCCCTACCATTCCAGAGGTATGGTCGGTGTCAGCTATTAAGTTGACCTAATAGTTCACTGCTGCTAAAAGAAGGTAATCTTCAATTGTCTCCAATTGTCTCCCATTCTCCCAGACAACAGATTTCACTCTTCACTTGCACAGCTTGGTATTTGACTATTCAGCAAGTCACTATATCCCAAAGAACAAAAATAATACTGAGGTAACCACAAAAATTATTAGTTTCTGCTGACTTTGTGGGCTAAACTAGTTTGGCAAGCAGAAGATTTGATGTAAAGGCAGAAAAGCGATACAACTGCAAGACAGGGAATGGGATTTCCCCTCCTGGAGGCAATTGCCTGTTGGATCAGGTCACACATTGTGCCCAGCTGAATGAGTGGCTTGTTTGAAATTCGGACTGGCTCAAGAACAGGCTGCCAAAGCTGGCAACTACTCCAGGGGAAAAAAACCAGCCACCACAAACCTTTTTAGCAGCGCATCAGGGAAAGGAAGAAAAACCCATCTCGTGTCCCCAGGAAACAGATTTCCTGATTTTAACTGACACCCACCATTGCTGCATTCCTAGGGAACAGATCTATCCAGGAAAAGAAATGACTTCTTGAAAACCATTTGCATTCCAGTTTTTGTAACACAAGGTAAAAGAGCTCATAAGCAACAACTTCTCTTACCACAGTTTTGCACTGACCCTTCTGCACAACTGCTGGACTCCCACAAATAAGCTGCACAGAAATCAAGCACAAACAAGAAATGACACCTCTGGTACAAATCCTGTTTACAACAGAATGTACAGATGCATAATAAAAGATGTCATCATAGTGAACAGCACACACATTTACCAGATCCTGAGGTTTTTACTCTGCCAACCTCATAACTTATTTTAATATTCACTATGCATTCACTGAGCCCCTCCAGCACCCTTTTTTAAATTGAAGGAATAAAAATTCTGTCACTCAGAATATTACTGATAGTGAAAAGTTTCATTTTTGCCATAGTAGCTCTGCCACATGGACAGTGACAACGATGCACAGAGACTACAAAACAAACAGATACAAATTGTCTCTGGGCAACAAGACCAGGCCCTAGGGCTTCACTCCATAAATACTCCCAGCCCTGCTGATGCAACTGTTCACAGGAATGCATGGTGCAACACAGTGCACAAATGTTTGTGGGGTTTTTTAAAGAAAAACCAACCAAAATATCACAAAAATCCCAATGACCTTTCAAGCACAGTTTACATCATTAGTAAGGTTTATACAGCCAAAAGGAATCAGACTTCAGTGGAGGCTAAGGGAGGAAGGAACATGAGATTGCATTGTCACATACATCAGAACAGCATTGCATTAGTCCTGCCACCATCTATTTCATTTACTCTGGTCCTGACTGAACATGTGACCTTCTCATTGGGAATGGGAAGGGTTAAGGATCTGAAAGGTTCAATACTCCAAACATTATTTTCCTTTTCAACTCCTCTGTTCTTATTCTGACAGCCATGTCATTTCAGTGGACTACAAGTTCATACCCAGAACCTCTTGAACTGACTTTCTGAGGTTTGTATTTGCATGCAGTTTGATCAAATACTTGGGGAAAATTCCAATAAATTAATAACCAGATACAATTCCAAGTGCAATCATTCCAAATTTCTAACTAGCATTGGAAAGTCTGAACAACTGTCCTTCTTCAAATGTTCCTCAGCTGCAGATACACTTTTCTTATCCCTTTTTGAGATGGAGAAAAACCCTCTCCATGGAATTCTTGAAAAAAACATAGCAATATTTTTAATTCCACATGCAATTTCATTTTAATGCCAATTTTCAAGTTGCCCTTATTTTGAGTTTTCCCTTCTATTTTTTTTTATTTGCAGCATCCCACACTAGTATAAAATTAACACTTGGCTGATACGTTTGATGGATTTGTTAGTCACAAACTGTGTGTTCCAACAATATTACAGTGACATTAATGAGCAAATTGCAAAACTTCTTTTTCAATCAAATTGAGCCTTTTTCATTTACTTGTTTAGCAGCAAAATCCCTGACTGAGCTATATCGCAAACAAAAGATGTTTGTTTGAAATACTGGAGAGAATTCCATTCTGCTGTTTCCATCCCTTTGTTCCACCTTTGGTGTGGTAAATCAGATCAGCTCCTGTGCTCATGTCTGGCAATCAATAAACAGTGTTCAAGTCCGTGTAATTTTTGGCAGTTTGTTGTCACTTTACAGGCTGTAATTAAAACAACAAGCAATCAAACAGTAACATAAGTATTGCGAATACTGGAACACACAACTTGTCAGCCAGCCTTTACAGATCTGAACATCCAAGTGCTTTTCATATACTTGAGGTACTTCCAGAAAGCAGCAAGTGCATTGCAAAGGTTCACAACTTGGTTTATTTAACCCCTCCATCCTGGTTGAGCTGAGCTGACTCTAATCATCCCCCAGTGAAAGAGCAAATCTTGTTCTTCAGAGCTTCTACAATTCTAGTTCCCAGAAGACTAAAATATCACAAAAATGCTTGACAGACATTTTCGAATAATTGAGTTTTATTTTCTAAATTTCTTTATAGCAAAAAAAAGGCATAATCCTCACAATAAAAGTGTCACCATTCTAGATATGTCAGGGTGAGGGAAAAGTTCAAAACAAACACAAGTATTTCATTAGATTCATCCTTTCCCCTCCTCTTTAAAAACTACTAGTTCTTATGGCTTCCTAGTGTAAAATACTTACCTACTACAAATATTTAAACCACAAAAGGCTCTGGAACACTATTTAAAACACTCTTTATTTACTTAAAAAAAAAAAAAAGAAAACATTTATTAAAACGTATTTTCAAACTTGAATTTAAAGCACTTGGGAATTAGACAAATCTTAACCACAGAAAGGAAAACTTAATAAACTTTCCTGAGACTCAGCATACTTGGTCCTGCAATTTCCCTGTAGCAATGTACACACTGAGAACGAAAAACAAGCAATGTAAATTTATGAATAACGCTAGTAACACAACGAGATACTCATTATTTTAAATTACAATATGCAAGCACATTTACATAACAGTCTGCAAACTCTTTTCTAACTTCTCCAGAATTGGACTGAAACCATATAAGTTATAATTTAAGATTTATGTTCTACATATATATATATCCTTGGTTAATTTTTAATATACTGAAGAGGTTCGACTGCAGCACAAAAAGTAATAAAAAAAAGCCAAGTGTACAACAAAGTAATACCACCTACATATTATGTTGGTTAACATTCATATCAATTCTTTCTACAGGGGACATTTTCAGGAATCCTTCTGGTAGCCTCACATGATTTGTTGCATGTCAAACTACTTCAAAAGCAGCACAAGAATTTCTCCATATAATGTTATTGTGTATTATTTACATGGGGCTTTTTCTAATTCATGTTAATAAACATCACAAATTTACTACTACAACACAGAGAGATATTGTCTGGAACAGGCCAGAAAGGAAAAGAGTGTAGTGGACTTAATGGGAAACTCTATTTTCAAGCAACAGTGACACTCAGATCGATCTGGAGAACAGTCTGTAACAATGAGCGGGATCAACAGGACACACTCGCCCTCACCAGAATACAAGATTAAAAGCCCAGATTCACTTCTTAACTCAGCCAGACTGCCAGGAACAGCCACATAATTCTAGGGGAAGATAGCAGATATTCTACTGATTCATCTTAAAGATTTGTTGACTAAGTGGTTCCACCCGTTTCGATATCCAGAAACACTCTTCCATCTACAGAAACCTCAAAGTAAGATGGGGAAAAAAAGAGATCTTGGAAGCTTTAGTAGGTTCTGTGGGCATAGATCAGTTTTAATTTAGGATCAACCAAACGAATCCCAGTCCTTGCCACACAAACATAGTACATTCCACACGTCCTTGCTTTTGATTTCAGAAGCACATGAAGTATTGCCATGTTTCCATGGGCTCGATCAGCAACAGAAAACAGACAATTTCTCAAGTCATCCAAAAGGAAGTTTTCAAGAATTTGACCCTGAGAAAGAGACAGACAAAAAGAACCAGGTTTGAAAGCACCAAAAAAAAAAAAAAAAAATTAATTCCTATGGTAAAGCTTAAGAATTTAGCTGCCAATCAGCCATTGAAAAGAGTCTGGGAAATAGTCTTATTAAACCTTTGGATTAATGAACAGTTCAAATTGCACAGTCTAACAACATTTAAGTATTTCCACATCAAAAGTTTGATTTTTTTCTTAAAATAGCAAGGGAATGCATTTCCATCCAGACACTTCCCAAGCAAATCAGCTGTAAAATAAAAAAAAAAAAAAAAAGAAGGCCCTTTGAATACAAATTTGTAGTAGATAAAACCTTAAATATAAAAATACAGTCATTAGTGGGTGTGTGCTTTAATTAAAAATTAATTTGACCAATTGCAGACTATTTCTGCAGGTGGGCCTCTCAAGATCCAGCTTAATTAAACCTCACAAAACACTCAGGCCAGGACAAATAAAAGCCAAGTTACTGTTTCTCCAGCATAACCTCAGGTTTGTCTGACCAGACACGCCATGAGATACAAAAAAATAAAAAATAGAAAAAATAATAATAATTAAAAAAAAAAGGCATCAGCCCTGATATTGTAGACAGAATAGTCCTTATGGACAAACAGATAAATCTAATGATCAAATTTTTGGGCAAAAGTTTGAGGTGGAACAGTAAACACAGCATTGCCCTCAGGAGGTTCCTGTGCTTTACTGTGTGTGACTAAGGCTGTGCTGGGAGGACAGTCAGATTTTGTCATTAGATGTCTCGTCCTTGGCAGGGTGGGAGGGGAGAAAGGGGGACAGACAAACAGCCCAGTTCCAGCCCACCTCTCCCAGGGATTCAGGGCATGGGCAGAAGGAGAAGGTATGCAAAAATCTGAGCTTTCACTGCCCAAGTAACAATTGGACACGAACATAACAGCATGCCAACAGCTTTGGGAAGAAAACTCTTTGAAAGCTCCACTTTCTGAGAAAGCAACTTAATTCATGTGGAAGTATGGACATAATGAACTCCCAAATGCTTCAGCAATATAGTCATGAATAAGCTCATGAGGGCTGAATAAGCATTTACACAAATGCACTTAAGAGTTCATAAAATAACAGGTCACACCAGATTAAAACAAACAAACAAACAAACAAAATGAAAACTTTCCAGAGCTGCATCTTATGTCTTTAAAGCCAAACTGCAGGATGGGAAAAGCTGGTACACTCTGAACCAAATCACACCAACTCATGGACTGGTGTCCCCAGACAACTGCACAAAATGTCCTGGCACACCTTAGGAAGTATTAAAGAACACTTTGAAAGGGTCAGCTTGAATCTCAACAAACTGATAGCACTTATACAGCACTTGTAGTTTCGTACTGGAAAGCAGTTAAATATGGTAGTTATTGCCAACAGGAGACTGTCCCAAGAATGTGTGTGCCAAACAAACTAGACATGTTGGCTTAAAATTATATCCCGTGAATTAAAACCACAATTAAAAACAACAACAAAAACAACAACAAAAACCCCAACAAATGAACAAAAACCCCCACCAAACAAACAAAAAAACCACATGAGAGGTAGTGAAACCTTTCATAGTTGTTCTGTTCTGTTCTTATATTCTTAGGTTCATAGAAAAAGTAACTGGAAGGGAGAGCTCAAAAGGTCATCTGGGCCACTCCTTTCCCAAGCCCAGCTTATCTGTACTTGTCTCATTCCCCACAGAAATTGTTTAAACCGGAGCTTAAGGTCTCAGGTAACAGACTGTGTAGGATTTCCAGGCAGCAGATCCCGGAGCTTCTGTATCATTATGCTTTTAAAAAAAAATAAAAAAATAAAAAAAATCCAATGGCTTGATGGTAACAAAGTTCAACCTCCCTGACTCTCTCTTGCTTTGATCCAAGTTCATTATTTCTTGTACTCTCCACCATGCCTCTACAAATACTTCTTGCACACCTAAAAGCTGTTATATCAACCCTTAGTAACCTTCTCTTCAGATTGAACTCCAATTAGTTCTTTTATTCCTCCTTCCAAGTCAGGTTTTCCAAGACTTGGGTCTACATGACAATTTAATGAATTTAATTTAAAATTTAATACATTTTAATAGAATTTTTTATCTTGCTATGAAATCTGGAGTAAAATGGAGTACCATGAAATAAAAATAAAATGTTTAAAGAATCCTAAAACAGCCCCACACCAAATATACAGTTTCTTTAAAGCAAAAGTGAATATCTTTTTTAGTAGATAATTTCCAAGCCTTAGATCATCAATGTTGAAAATTTGGTCTCCAAATAACAGGTCTAATTATTGCCTGTTCTAGGTCAGGAAAGGACTTTGTCAGCCAGACTTTTATTAAAAACAACTTGTTTTAACACCTCAGTTGATTTCTCACCAATATTCAGCCTTATATTTTTGGACACTAATAGGCAATTTCATAATGCAAATCAAAAAAGTTATCTCTGGTTATTTAAAAAAAAAAAAAAACAAAAAAACAACAACAACAAAAAAATCTAGTACACTTAAACTGGAAAGGAATACAAAGGAATCCTAAAGGCATTATCTTAAAATTAAGATCCTAGTGATAGCTGGGCCATATCATGACTCACAACACCACATTTCTAGATCACCAAGATCATCTCCTACTGATTCCAATGGAAGTTCAAGAAAGAAACAATATTCAGCTCTAGGAGGAACGAGCCACTGCAGTACCAGTGACAGGTTTTAACACCAAACAGATGTTAACAATGTTTTATTTTGCTTGGGAAGGTTTTGCTGAGCTGTAAAGATGACGAAGATGTAAGACAGAGGTGCTGGTTATTGCCTTACCTTTCAGGTCTACATCATCTCATCAAACATAATCCAGATCTATTAAAACCACACGAAACCATCAGAAGTCTGTTAACACTGGATAAATGTGACTATCACGTTAACCTATGCCTTGATCAGCATCAGGTACACAAATAGCTTTATATGACAAGTTGAATCTAGAGCAAAAATACTTCTGTGTCATCTTTAAATGACACATTTGCCTTCTGCTGTCTTGAAGAATGGAGATCTATACCTCATGAAAGCAGCAACCACTTCAGCCAGGAGATCCAAGACCTGGGATATCAGACTGTTGTTTTAACACAAACTTTTGGAACATCTGAGGGTTCATCTGATTTTTTTTGTTTTCCAGTGACCAAAAAAGAATCTAATCGTTTCCAGCATCAATTCCTCACCAAAAAAGCCTTCTTCCTCACAGAAGCATTTATCTGCCTAAAGTGCATGCCCACAACCAACGATCTGCCTAAAAATGATCTGGAATTAGAACTAAATGTAATGGTTTCATTGTTTCAATGTTATAAAATCAAGTCTGAACCTTATCCTCCAAAAGCAGGTGGAGGAGGGAAAAAATCCCATTCCTCTTCAATCCTGAGCTCACTCAAACACTGAAAGCAGAAAGTTACGTTGCTTAATAACATGAATATCATAGCAAAATTCTTAATCCCACTCCCATGGACACACAAACTCACACTGCAGGTGCCACACTTATGACAAGGACAACTGAAAACTGACAGCAGTCCTCTTTTGGTTTTTCTGCTTTTACATGTGGAGTATATTACAGGGTTCACAAAGAGGACTGAGTTCAGTCTTCCTTCTATCATCTCTCCCCACACTTCCTCCCCCAACTCCAAATTAAGAGTATTATAAAAAAAACCAAACACTTTTGGGTCAACACCAAGTTTTTTCTTTAACACCTAATTGTGAAACACCTGATACAACATCTTATATTAAGCATGACTGTGTCCAAAACATTTTATTTTATTATTGGCCTTATAACACGTGCATCTCCAAACAGTCTGTGCCATGAAATTCTGTATTTAGAAATACAATACCTTGTGTCTGGAAAGCAAAAACAAGCAAATACAGCAGTTTATTTCAAATCTTGCAATAGCAAATCCCCAGTCAAAAACAACAGTAAAAACAAACAACCACAAAAAATAAGGTGGTAATTCCACACCCCCTCTTGCACTGCAATCTAAGTGGCTCTATCACATCCTCCCCAGGTAAGGGACTTACAAAATATCAAAGAACCATTATTAACAAGGGAAAAACAATGCAAAGAATGAACAGGGAAGGCTTCTCACAGGAGAGGATACATGCTGCACCAACTCTCGCTATTTGAATGCATAATGGTGTTTCAGAGAATTTTCTGCTCTGCTTCAATAGGTACAGCAACCCATCCCCACACCACATGTAAGGAAGGAGATGAACAATGTAAAGTTCAGCATTTTAGCACTAAAAGCAGCTGGTGAAAAGATGTCAGATGTTTTCCCTAAAGAAGAGGAAGGATCCCAGAGACCATCAGGTGACTACAGAACTTGCCATAGGATACTTTATGCTCTGAAGGAGCAAAAAAAATCCATGGCAGCTTCCACTCTGAGCCTCTACAGGGTACAGACACTGATGAGTCTGAGCCTTCTTTCTTATCAATATGACAAAAAGAGAGGCAGACGTTTTTGAGACTAATACGTCATTTTTCCTGCAGTCTCTTAGTCCCTCAGAACCCAAGAAAGCCTCTCAGTACCACCAGCACACCCACTGCATGTTCACTGCACTTCAACAAGTGTCACTGCAGCTCATCTGAACCACACATCAGGTTTGCAGAGAACTTTCTGTTCGCTGCCACAGTTACTTTACTGCTTGTGTGAATCCATCTTTTGTTTCCTGTTTCATGCTCTGACAGATTCTTCAGGATATGCTTTTTTTTCCTCCTCCCATACTGACTTTGTGTCCAATAGAAAATTGGTCTGTAACTAGGTTTAATAAAGCACTATAACCAGGCTAAATGTACATTCTGGATAGACTAATCTCACACAGGATTTTACCACATATTTCTGAAAACAGAAAACTTCCAAGACCCTTTCTTGGACTATACCAGGATCTCTGAAAACTCAAAACAATGGAAGCTTTTGGTCCGTCAGTTCAAATTCCAGATTCTTGCTGGATCTGAGTTTTGCAATTGGCAACAAGGCAAATTCTTTTCCCACACGAGAACTGTAGCAGAAATTTCCCCTGATGTTTACTCAGCATAACCTTCCTAACTACTCAAGAGCCAGTGCTGAAGAGGGGGAACCTTCCTCACAAAGTGATCTCTGGGACACGTGACTGCCGATTGCCATGGATGTTTGTCTTGGACAACGCGAAATACTTTTGGTTGAATGTAATGTTATTTATTCTGGTAGCATAACTAAGGAGTGACAGGATGTTTGTTTATTCTGCTGACACACTGCACCCCTAAAGCTTAAGAGATAAACCCATTTGACAAGAAAACATTGCTGGAAACCACCTTCTTTGATACATCACTTATTTGTTAAAACCCCATATACTACTCATTTTGTACATATATCAGTCCCATTACTCATAACAGTTTGATGAAAGAACTATATTCTTCCTTAGAGAATTAGCATACACGTAATAAAAGACAATTTCTTTGTTACTGTATAGTGAGTTAATGTGCCAATATTTCATTTCACTTAAATTTTAAACTGAAATTGGTTTTAATTTAATCTTGAGTTAAATATCCTATTCAGAGGTATGTATCCAAATGCTGAACTGCTTTAAAAAATTAAAGGCTAAATTACAATAAACTGCCTTTCCCTACTCTTTTTACGAGACCCATTTTTATTGTCAATCTTGACATCAATGTGAACACCAATTTGAAAAAATATTGAATCAGGCTGCAAACTGTGTAAAACTTTCGTGGCAGTGAAACTAGTACAGCCATTATTATAAAGAAAAATTGGATTATTTGGACAATTAGATGGACATAACACTTTCTAAGTTAAAATTTTACTGCAATCCCAAGTTGATGGAATATATAGCATTTTTTGCTATCAAAATGCAACAAGTCAAAGCTAGAATGTTATGAATATCTCTTTAAAAAATCATAATTATCTGATCCTTATAATACCTCTTGTTTACATCATAAGTTACATTTCAAGGCTCTAAAACATATGCAAAGACTGCTAATAGCAAAAAGAGAAGCTAATCTAAGAGAAAAACACATCACTGGATAGGTCTTTACTGTAGGCCAATTCTCAGGACGATGAGACAAATTAATATCTGCAGTGCATATTTTTAGCCACTTTGCAGTTAATAGGCTGCTTCGGATGTTTTTACTGCATAGTCAATGGTTACTATTTGCAACAATAGTGACTGCCATTTTTAATTACCATTGGGTAAGAGCCTCCTAACATAAAAGACTTTCTATAGTCACAATAAATAACTGCTGGCTCATAAAAAGCCTTCAGATCAACTTCAGGTGCACTCAGGCTCCGTGGGCTTCAACACAGGCACACAAGAACTTCTTCCAGAACTATACAAACTCGGTCACTGCAAACTACGACCAATTTTATGCCAATTAGGAACTTAGGAAAGAATGGTGAAACTACAGTGGGCACGCTCCCAGAAATTACTGTTTGCACCTCTAAAAAAAGCCCCTTGTGACCCTTAGTGGTATGAGAGATCACAGAACATCCTGAGTTGGAAGAGAACCCCCCAAGGATCCCTGAAATCCAACTCATGGATGGTAAATGATATCGTGCTTTATTAATTACAAGTTCAAAGCCAAATGATGAAATTAAGACAACACCTTTCAGGATACAAAGTTCTCCCAGTCTAAACATCACAGACGAGACTACACAAAACCCTTCACTTTTTGTAACACAAAGCTATTAAATGTATTGTGAAGGAGAAGTACTCTAAGGAAGAGTTGAAAAACTGACCCTGGACATTAAACAAGTTACTGTTCCACATGCAGATCACTTCTTAAACATTTATTTCTAATTATGACATTGCAAATATTATGGAAATGGCTGTCACCCAGAGAAGTGGCTTCCCAAAAATGACACCAGTCCAACTGAAGACATTCCTCCCAAAACATACATCAGACATGCAGAGCATGGTGCTCTGCACATTTCAGCCTTACCTTCCAAGTGTCAGAATGCCATTGTCTCTTCTCAAAACACTAGACAATATTTCGTACTCTATGCCCTTTGATACAATTTGAGGAACTCCAGCTGACAATACTCTGACTCATCAATATAACGCAGATGGAAAAATGCCAACAAAATCAAAGCACCGGGATAGAAAAGAGCTGGCAAAGAGTTGCTTATTGAGGCAGAAACAAACATAAATACACACTGAGGAACTTTCAAGACTGTATTCATAATTCTCAGTGGAACATGCTGCTCATCTGTCAGCAGAAGGGTCAGTTTAGCATTTTACCCTGTAGACCTCTACACCCAGAAAACACCTGCTTACATCTTCAGCCTTGCTAACAGACTGTCCCTTTCTCCCAAGATGGATCTGGACAATCTCACTCTACGAAGCACCTCAAGACTAGACTGTTGTGCTTTTCGAACAAATAATGCTGAACAGAGGTAAAGATGTAGTCGAATACAGAACAAAACGGCTTAAAATCAAATGCAGGCATTCAAAACTTAGACTGACATTAAAAACTGCTCAAAATATCCATCATACTTATCTATGCATCTACTAATTTTGCTGTGCAATGCTAATCAGAAACTTGAAACTATCTATTCCTTCAGCTTGTGTGCTCTACTTCTGACTTCTTGTCCTCTCTGGGTTTAATCTGCTTCCCCCAGCCACAGCAGGAGTGGGCAATCCTTTCTGTACAAGCTTTAAGCACTTCCACAGGCTAAATTCTCCCATAATTAGGTGGGCAGAGATGTTTAAACTAATAGCAAAGTGACCTGGTTTTAATTAAGTTTTATTCATGTAAGTATCAATAAGGTTCAGAAACCTTGATACACAGCCAGGATGCAACTTGTGTTTATTTTGATATTGTTGTGTCAGGATTGGAAAAGTTGAATTTTTAATTGGCCCATCAGGGATGAACACTCCTTGTTTTTGACATCTTCACCAGTGTAACAAGGTAGGGCTGAAAGTAATACAGTGTATCTTAAATAGATTAAGGGATTTTATCTGTTTAACTTCCATGTTGTGATGACTCTACCACGGTCTTTACTTTCTTCAAGCGACTTCCCAGGAGGTACAAATCTGCAAAATCCATTTCCTCTCCCACAGTTATTGAGTAGAATGGGAAATGGCAATTGTTTCTCCAGAGAATCTTTCCCAGATACTTTGACCTTAAAAGTAAACAGGATCTTTTCCGTCATTTCTGTGCCAGCATTTGAGGAAACACATCAACCTGTGCACAATAATGTCAGTGTAACAGATCTCTTTGCGTGTTTCTCACAGTCTGAACTCCACTGGTCACCTCTCAACTCGCACTGAAGGACAGCACAGACTTCGGGTTTTGCATCTATTTGGACCATAGGAATGATATAACAACTGCATTAGATCTCATTCACATCACTTATATGGAAAAGTCAGAATGACTGTCACTCCCTGATATCACTCCCTCACTGCAGAGATGAAGGATGAAAGAGGAGAAGGTGTTTAAAAAAAAAAAAAGCTTATAAATACTTAAAATAATATATTCTTTAAATATCAACTTCTATCTCTACTTGTCTGTCACATTGCAGCATAAATACAGCACCAAAAGAGATACACATACATTTTACAGTTTAAGAGGAGATATAAGCAAATGTCAAGCCATTCTCTCTCTGGAGACGTATCAGGAAGGAAAGCAGAGATGTTATAAAAGACCTACATAAAAGGGCATGCAAAAGCTTTCAAACCATCATCATTTCCTTGCAAGACACAGGGAAGATACTCTGGTTCACAGAGTCATTACCAGATCACAGCATTCCCACTGGTTAACTTTCCTCCACAAAACCCAAGCACCGTCATCTGAGAAAGGTCGAGAAACACCTGAACAACACAGCGTTAAAGTTTGAATGATTTCCACAGAAACACCACCTAATCTTTACTGTTCTAAGGGGAAACTGCCATGTAGTTGATGCTCTAAGATTTACCAAGATAACAAATGACATAATTTACCAGACAGAGCGTACATTCAGTTTCTCAAAGCTAAAAGAACCCTTCTCCACACACACACTTCCAACTGAGAAATATAAACAGAAGCTGTTTGGATCCAAAAACTTCTATTTATTCTATTATTTATGTGCTAAGACATATTCCAGGCACTGTGTAGACAGAAAATATCATTGTATAAACAAATTTTACAGACTAAGCCATATTGGCTCGTTCTCCAGATGAAGAAAAATATTCCTGTCAAATTGAGAACTGTTGGAGAAATTTAAGATTATAGAGGGTTTCTTAGAATAAAATCCTGCTCTTTGAACAACAAAATGTGTATTTTTTAAAGTGTTTGGAGCTGTTTCAACCTTGTAGAAAAAACCTCAGCAAATGGCCATTTTCAGGAACAAAATACTGACTCTGCTGTCTACAAAGATCAAGATATGAGTAGATAACTGAAGCAGGGTAACACATGAAGGAAACTGTGGAAACCTAAGGTGCAATTTGTACTTCAAACTATGATTTCCTAAATTTTTTTAATCAAATTTAATACTTAACTGCTCTTCTCTGGCAATTGATTAAACTGATCCGTCCTTGGCAAGTCATAAATGATAAGCCTCATTGTGGCCTGTGATGAATAACCTGTACAGGCTGATTCTGTTTAAACTGTCTCACACTTTTTCAGCATTAAGCTGTCCCATCCACTCTACTCTGCACCTGAGACCAGTTCACACAACTTCGTACAACATGCAAATGGAGCAAAAATCATCTTTCAAATACCTGAGAACACTCCAAACTTCACATGGCACTGGAGAATTTCTGTGGCCACGCACAAAAGGAACAAGATAAAAACCGTAAACTTTAATCCTGAAAACCCTTATTCATTTCAGCAGATCCAGTGAAATTACTCAGCTGTTTGAGGGCGAGCACAAACACAGCTGTTTGCACTGAAATTCTCAATCTTGCATGTCTTGGGTTTGCAATCTACAAATTTAATTGAGAAGGCCAGAGGTTCTCCAATATTAGTACAAATAGTCTCACTGGGGAAATGGAGAGTTGGTTGCTGTCTTTATTTCAACATCCCAAGATGCTGCTAAAACTACACTTGTGGCTGAATCCCAACAAAACAGTTGAACAACTCTATAAAGGCCCATCTTTTGTTCAAAATTTTAAACCAGACATTGATTATCTGTCAATACTCAATATCAAGCTATTAACCAGCAAGCTGATATTCCTATTTAGCTACCCTAAAAAACCTCCTAAATTAGCCACAACCACCTGAAAATACCTTACCAGCACTAATTCTGGTATTGGTTTCTGGAAACATTTCATTATCAAATCACTAGTACTTGGATTCTTTTAATGCTTTAAGACTTTTGATGCAAATATTATGTGAGTGTCCACCTTGCATGCTGCTGTAAGGCAAAACATTGCTTGTCTCAAAATTTCATCAGTAGATATTAAAGTATTTTAAAAAGATATTACCACTACACCTGTTTCATAGATGGAAAACAAAAAGGTGAATTGACTTGTCCTAATCCAAGAGCAAAGCAAGAAAAACACTATTTGTCCCAATTCCACTATTCCTATTCATTAGGAAAACAGCATCTCTTAAATATAGTACATCCCAATAAAGTAGGGCAATAAAACAATTTCAAAATACATTGAACAAGGAAAGGAATTGTCACTTGCTCTAAATATGGAGCTTTCTGCTTCAATCTAAAATAGCAATTTTTATATAAATAAAAATTTTCATCCAAAATAATAATCCATTATTAATGCAATAGCAATGTACCATACCATACAAATGTCAACTCCAACAACAGCCAAAAAGCAAAACATTGTCCACTACCAGCAGCACTTGAATTCCTTTTCCTCCTCTTCCTCCTTATTAGTGCAGAATACAACTAGTGAGCTTCTAATACTTCTCAAGAAACGACAACTTAAAACCAAGAAATCAATGAAATGCGTTGATCATTTCTGTTGTGAAAACAATTTGTAACAACTGTGAATTACATTGCTGTTGGGTCTACTATTTATCATTTCACCTTGAGTCCAAAAGTGTACGTTCCGTTCACAGGTTTAACCCGCGCTGTTGCACAGTAACAGTGGATTCAGCCTCCGGAACAGGTATCTGATAACACCCTCTTAGAGCACTTGGCAAAGGAAAACGTGGGATTATGACCCACAAAAAGCTCAAAGTGCTTCCTAGCAAATGCACCAACACCTTAAAACTTGCAACACCGTGTGTCTCGACTAAGCTGAACTATCGGTTCCCTTGCAGACTTCTCAGAAAACAAGTGTCTTCCAACCACTGTGTAGGGCAGGAGAAAGAGAAACTCAAAACTTTAAAATATTTTGCTAAGGATGTTTCTAATGCATTGCCAAAACCCCAAGACATGTTAAATATCTATTACTAGAAAGCTGAACATACCTCATGTCCCCCAAATGTCTCTTCACTCCCATAGTGAAAGTACTTTTCACTACTACAGGGAAATGATCCCCCTGTGCTGAAAATTAAACCTGACCTTTCCCCTTTCTGTTTCCTAAGCATTCAAATAGCCTAATCACTAATTAGTATCTCTGGTGGCTCTCTCAAAACACAGTTTTATGTGCAAGCATGACAATCCTTCCCACATCCCTCTGAGCTGATCAGCATAATCTGAAGTTCTTCCCTGAAAAGCTCAGGGTAACACTGAACCCTCTCAACTCAAGGAAAATCAGAAATGTGGTCCAAGTCTCTCTGGCTGCAATCCAAACTCCCCCAATATTTACCAGATAGAACACTAAGCTCTGATTTTATTTCCTACTTCATATGACCACCATTTTTGAAGGTAAAAAAAAAAAAAAACAAACTGAATACACATCATACACATGCTTAAAAATAGGAATGCAATGCAATCCAAATAAATCAATATTGCTTCACTCGGCAAGAACCTA
Organism: Myiotriccus ornatus; assembly: GCA_036023395.1. Classification (NCBI taxonomy): domain Eukaryota; kingdom Metazoa; phylum Chordata; class Aves; order Passeriformes; family Tyrannidae; genus Myiotriccus; species Myiotriccus ornatus. The sequence goes on along the minus strand of JAYRBT010000139.1, from coordinate 67,133,412 downwards.
AAATTCATTCATTTAGAATGGCAGAATTTACCTGATTTTATGCTGTTACTTGGTAAGGTAAAAATCTATTCTGGTTTCTGCTTTTGTTTTGCTACAGTAGGAGGATTATTTTAATATGGAGAGGATTGATTTTGTTCCTGTATGCATGAGCTGCTGTTGATATTCCCAACCAGAAAGACTCCTTTCTAGAATTATCATCAATATATATTACAAGAGAGTGTTTACTTCCACCCCGCCTCTGTTCTAAAAGCCTCCTCAGTGTTAATTCCCAGAGCAAGGCTACAGGTCTCCTGCTCCAAATTTCTCTTTAGATTTTCTAATCCTTTTCTCCTTAATCTCCATTATACGAGAGGAAATCCACATATGCATGGTCTGTGAGGAGCTAAGTAACTTTACCTCTCACCATAGTTACCACATCACCATAGTTAACCACTGGCTCTGGACATTGAATCATTGTCCGTTAAGATTCCAGGTTTTATTTGTGCATGCCTCGATACATTCATCAAGCACAAAATCCTAAAGCCAGACTGATTTTAATGTCATTAGTAGAATTCACGTTTCAGTTTATGCCACCATAAGATAACATACCATTCACCTCTGCTGTTTCTGCACTGTACGTGTTGTTTTCCAGGATCTCAGAAGGTAAAACGTTTAAATGTGTTACTACGACTGCTATTGAAAAGGTTTTCTGTCTAATTCAATTCCTTGAATGATTCTGAAACATTTTTTACATTCAGATTTTTATTCGTGTGCTCAACTATTCTATTAGACTTTTTTGTTTCTCATGGTAACCAATTTTATTTGACTTAGCAGAAGCTGTTCAAATATTTAAAGGCACTCTGAGATGGCAGGAGTTTATGTAGGAGCATACATGTTGTGTCACAGATACTCCTTTCCTTGCTCTTTTTTATTCTTTTCTTTTCCCCTTTCAGAAACAGCAGCAAAGAAATGAGAGCTCAGCCTGCCACACTGCGCCGGGAACGTGCTCACTTCATCTGTTTATGTAAATATTCAAGTTACAATGGGCACATTTCGAAATTACAGGATCGGTAGGTAAAACAGATGCTTCTTACGTTCCTTCATATGCCCTGAATCCCTCCTGCCAGAATCACCAGGCGCAACGCAAGAACTAAAGTATAAACATCTGCAACACCTCTCTGTTTTGTTAACATTCTTTCACACGTTTTCTTGCTAACTCCAAAAAGGCTCCACGGTGTAAAAAAAAAAAAGAAAAAAAAAAAGAAAAGAAAAAAAATAAAAACCAAAACACACCAAACAGTGAAATTGGAAACATCTGCGAGATAGAGACGGAAAACGGAATGAAACATGAATAAACAAAAACATGGCGAAAGTGGCCTGGGGTTGTTACACTGTCAGATCGTTTTTCCAAGCCCAACATCAAGGCTTTTGTTACAACCAAAGCGGTCATTTGCATGGAGAACCAACAGGGTTTCTTCTCCTTCAGCGT
>JAYRBT010000139.1:67039322-67131844 GCA_036023395.1 Myiotriccus ornatus | reverse complement strand
CCACACTCGCTTCTCTCCGCGCACACCGAGGCAAAAACCTCCCCCCACGACACACAAACGACGCGGCCAAAGGCGCTCCCGGCCCCGCCAGCGAACCCCGCAACGCCCCGCACACCCCGCGCCGAGCCACGGAGGCGTCATTTCGGCACGAAAACCAGCGACAAACCTTCGGAGCGCTGCCCCGGCCGGAGTTCCTCTCCCTCTCTCCCTCTGCTCCGCCGCCGCCGCCAAGATCAGGCTGAGATGAACGAGTCCGTGCCGCTCTGCCAGCCCCGCTGCTGCTCGCGCCGGGAGCTGGCGATGGCACCAAAACTTTGGGAAAGTTAAAAATGGAATGGGGCACAGCGACGTGCAGCACAATGGCAGGGAAGCAGGGAAACACCGCCCGGGCAGCTATTGCAGCAGCACGCAGGGCACTGCTCTGTAGTCAAGGCTGTGTCAGCGGTTTTCTTTCTAAGCCCCCCCATATTCAGGGGGATGTCACTCAGAAAGAGGAAAAAAAAAAAAAAAAAACAACTAAAAAATTGCTCACTGCCAAAAAATTGCTCGGAGGTAGACCCCTCCCTCCCCTTTGCATTTTAAATCATCCATTTAGACCATTCAGAAAGTTACAGGAGTCTGCGCTCTTTATCAGGAAATCCCACACGCCTTTTTTTTTATGTAAATACAAATCTTTTTTTTAAATGAGATTTCATAAGAATTTGATCTACACTGTGAATCCCCGCCCCCCCTTTTTTTTTAATAAAAGCAATTTAATAAATACCTTGACATCTGAAACTCGTGTTTGCACAAACATGGGATAATTTCTAAATAACTTCTGCACACACATTGCCCAAAAGGTACCAGTTTGGTCTCAGGGATATGAAATTGTTCCCACAGCTGAGCCAGCACAGCTTCCACCGAGGTCTCAACCCTAATCCATTATGGTAACTTTGGTATGGTAACCCCAATTGCTGAGTGCATCTGCATTTTCCCCAGATAAGGAAACTGTCCTTATAATCACGCTAAAATAAGGAAACTAAGCGTTTGATCTGCATTTACTACTTTACAACGATGCTCTAAACTGTGGCACATCAGGGCAATCGCTCCTGCTGTTGTTAATCGCAGGGTTTTGTTCGTGGGGGATTTGCCTTATGTTTGTTTGTTGGGGTTTTTTCACACTCATGGCAATTTCCTCTCAGATACAGAAATAAAAGCACCAACTTCTCCAGCCTTTTTATACAAGGAAGATACACTAATACAGTTATAAATTTAAAGTTACAATAAAAAATTGGGAAGAAAACCCCCAAAAATAAAAACCACAAAGCAACAAACCACAAACTATACAGTCATACTTGCTTTTAAAATAAAAATACACCTTTATTGAAAAGACTGGGCTGTAGCCTAATCCTGCTGGGCAAAAAAAACCTAGCGTGAGTTTTGCCCCTTTTGACTGATCTAGAAGAGCCAAGACCAGAGGCAGCTCATTAAATCATTACAAAAATCAGTCTATCAACACTTGTCTGTCAAAAGGTGTCCCCTCTGCTCTCTGTGAATTTCCATCTCCGCAGGACTGTTGCACATGTATGATTTAAAAATCAAGCAACCTCCACTAAAATGGAGCCATCCATTAAAATTGCTTGGTTGCTGTGAATACTTCTCCACCAGGAACTATCTCACCCTCATCCTCTCAAAGTCCTAACACTTGCTGAACATGTAATACTCATTCCAAATCATGGCAGTTGGAACTAGATGATTTTTAAAGTCCCTTCCAACCCAAACCATTCCATGATTCCATGTATCTCAAGGTATCCAGTATTAGTACAGGTCATCTCACATTTCTGCCCTGCAAGGACAGCAGCCTGGCCTGTTTTGAAGCTGCTTTGATATTAATACCTTGTTCTGCCAAGTACACTGTGCACAGCAGTTGTTTAAAAAACACCAAAAATTCTCCCACTATTCAGAAGAAAAAATCAGCACAGATTAAAGGTGAGGGCCTGTGTATTTCACAAACATCCAAACTCACCAGAGGAATATAGTGAAGGCTCCAACTTCTCCATTATGAGACCGACAGTACAACCACCACCCGAGAGGTGCTCTGAACAGTGGGACAACCTGTGCTCCCACCTGATCCAGCACAGGACTTCACATCAGGGGCTTATGCCAGTCTTGTCTCCAAAATCAAGGAATGATGGTGACACATACCCACTTCTGCCACCTGGCCCCAGGGTTGCAATGGCCATGAAGACAAAAGAGAAGCAAGTGTAGTAAACTCTCAATCCATAGCAGTTTTATTCAGCACATGGAAGCAGAGCCCTAAAGTTTCTGCTCTGCTCCACCAAATAACATGCAGAGTTTTTATGGTTTTGGAAGATACATAATTTGCATGCAGTGTTTAAAGGTAGACAGGTGTTCTTCTCCAACCATCAATCTGGAGCAAAGCAGAAGGCCATTGGAAACAAATGAATAAGGCTTTCCTAAAGGTTTGGAGTATTCTGTGCACACAGCTTAAGTTTAACTAATTGCTAATTCACATTAACAAGGCACTAAATGAGGACAAACATCAACAGATTATGACTGAACTGGACAATGCCAAGAAATACAAAATGGAAGCTGATTTTTAAGTCTTCCTTTTATACCACCGGAAACAAGGAAAACTGAAAAAGATACAGTACAAAAGCCTTCTTAGTAGATCAAAATTTGTATTTCCTGTTTAAGAATAAAGCAATAGGATTTATAAGAGTACTGAAAGCAAAGGTGTTTTGGTAATTAAGCTAAATTTAACTGAATTAAGACAGCTTTAAAACTTTGTATGGTAGGTTAAGCAGAAGACATATTAACCTAATATTAAAGAACGAAGTACAACCTCTGTATATTAATAACCATACTTGGGAATAACAATTACCATAAATATTTTGTTAAATTTAGCAGGTAACTACAGATTTTAACAACTTCAAAAGATCATTAGCTTATTTCTTATCTCCACATTTATCATGCCAAGATTTACACTATAAATCAACAGCTGCAGCCTAAAGTTGAAAACATGCCAGAAATACGCATAGGTTGTATCAATATTTGCACATGGAGCCTTGAACATAAATTAGTTGACACTCAACACTTCAAGCCTCCTCTCTGAAGTTGCAATATTTAAAGGTTAAAGATTAGACATGCTCCCTCTTGTGTTAAACTAAGAATACACGAATACATGCTGTTTTCTCTGACATGATGGCTGCTTGGCCATCTGTTCCACTAAGCAACCCCTTTAACTTTGGCTACTAATGTCTGACAAACCGTCACCAATAACCCTCCAGTTTAAAGACAGATACAGTCTGAGCACATAGTCTGTGGATGCAGGTTATCTATGTTACACTAAATTAGCAACTGTGTTATCGGAAAGGACCGTTAAGAGATTACATATAAACAAAATCTGTTGCAAATAAGTGTTTTGGACAAACGCACACACAACTTCATAAATTAAATGGCAAGTCCCACTCCTTCAGTCCCCATAAACGTCACAGGCCTAAAGAGTTAAAGTACGCAAAGTTCAGTAACATCAATCATGTGGAATACTGAACAGCGAATTTCCTTCTAAATATTAGCTTACAGGATATTTAAGACAGACGGGAACAACAGGAATGTTTTACAATGCCACACAATTATGTTTGTAAATACAGCAACAACTGAGCTAAGTTTTCAATCCTCCACCTGACAAGCTCAGGGTGAAGCATTCCCTGCACCTTAACGGAGACAAAATCCTCCTCACACAAATCCCCTTGCAGAATCTGGCCCCAAGATCGTGTCTAGACACGAATGTTAATTCCAGGTGTAACTAACACAAATGTTTTTACTAACACGCTTCTTAAACAAAGGCTTCGCACCTGGTGTGGGCTTGGCAAATTGTGTTTGGGCATATATTTGCTGATCATGGTCAGTACCAGGCCGAATGCTGGGGCAGCTATGAGTAAACATAAGTAAATAGTTGGCAGTCCAGAGCTGAAGAGATTTTAACACTTGGCTACACGACTTCACACGTTTCCTTTCATCTGCCACCAGCCCTTTGTGGTGGACGGATGCTCTCAGTGCAACGGGGTCTACGAACATCAGAAACAATGTCACCGGAGATTTTTAAGAATCATACTTGTCCAGTCTGGCTTGCTCCTTTCAAACCATGAAGGTTACACGTGTTTTACTCTTCCTTGGAGTACTTGTGCTAATTTTTCCAACAGTCTTCTGCAGACCAGAAATAACATAACCGTGATGTTCAGAAAAGACAGGGAAAAAAAATTAAAAACAAACAAACAAAAAAAACCCAAACACGCTGATTATTAATGGATACAGGTTTTTGGGTGCCTTTAAAGCCATAGATTAGAGCAGCATATCACGTATATCTGCATGGCAAGCACCTGCATCACGAAAGTAAACTTTTGCCACGGACTTCAAGAACGGAATAAAGGTTTATAGCACTGCAAGTACGGTGTGTTTCCCCTTCGCTAATTATGCTGCAAACCTGACGTGCCCCAAGGTCTGACCAGGTGCTTTTTCTCACACTGAGGAGCCCAGAGAAGCTTCGCGTGGGTCCTGCGAGGGGGAAAACCTCAACGCGCTGCCCTCCCACGTGTTATCCAAAAACCCAGCTTTTTACACCAGCAGCCAGAGAGGACCGATACTCCAGAAGTGCCTGCGTTCCCTCAGACTCTCGAGTCAGGAACGACCCGCAGGGTCAGGATCCCTTTTTATTTCAGCGGAAAACACGGCAGAGGAATCACCGCCCGCTCAGCAGCCCCGGGGGCTTCTCAGTGCACGGAGGTGCCGCAAAACCCGCGGGATGCCCGGGGGGGAATCCAGCCGGGGATCCCGCTGTACTCCACGGCGGCCAGGGGAGCCCCGAACCCCGCACCCGTGGAGGCACCGCGGGCCCCACGGAGAGACCACGAGCCCCACGCGGCCGCCCGCCCTCCCCGCACCCCGTCCCGCGCGGGGCTGCGGCGGAACCCGCCCCGCGCCTCCGCTCACCGGGGGGGGAAACTCCGCGCCGGCCCCCGGGGGGAAGTGGGGGAGCCGGGGGGGGGTGGGGAAAGGGGAGCGCTCAGCGCCGCTGCCGCCGCTGTTTAAAAACCTCTTCCCGCCGCCGCCGCCGCGCCGAGTCCCGCTCGCTCCCTCCGCCCCGCGGAACTCGCGGGGGGCGGCCCCGCCCCGCCGCGGACACACGGCCACGCGCCGCCCGCCGCCCCGCCCCCGCCCGCCGCCCATTCGCTGAGCCGCCTGCCCGTCAGCGCGAGGCGCCGCGCCGTTGGCTGGAGGAGCTGCCCGTCAAGGCGCGCCCCGCCCCACCGGCCCCGCCCCGCCCCGCGCGCCCCGGGGGGCGCTCAAACGGCCGCTTTAAGTCGCCGTCAAAATTTACTTTTAGGCCCCGCCCTCTGAGCCCCCATTGGACGGTGGGGAATCTCCCCTGCGTCGCCACTGGCTGGCCGGGGTGTCCATAACCCGCCTAAGTCCCGCCCACCCCGGTGCCGTCATCCCGCCCGATTTGTCCGCGCGCCCAACGCGGCCCCGCCCCGTTCCCTGCGCCGGCTCGCCCAATCAGAGGCGGCTTCTCAAGCTCTGCGAAGAAACGTGCAGAAAGGGCGGCGCTCATTGGCCGGCGCTCCGGCGCCCTTTCCCCGCCCTCTTGGAGCGTACCAAGGCGGAGGGGGAGACGGGGGGGGGGGCGGCCTTGGTTCGGGCCGAGGCCAGGAGGGCCGGGGCGGGGCGCGCGCCGTCTCCCGGCATGCCGCGCGCGCCGTAGGTAGCTCCCGCCGGGACGCGCTGGGAAGGAGGGCGGGAGGGAAAAGGGAGGGAGAGAAAAAGAGAGTGCGTGCGTGCGTGTGTGTGTGTGTTGGGGGCGGGAGGGGGGGAAGAAGGGGAGGAAGGCGGCCGGTGCCCGATCCAAGATGGCGGTGCAGGAATCGGCCGCCCAGCTCTCAATGACCCTGAAGGTGCAGGAGTACCCCACTCTCAAGGTGGGTGCCGGGGCCGCCCCCGGCGCGGCGTTTGGGGGGTGGGGGGGTTGGGGAGCGCTGAGGGGGGAGCAGCGCTGAGGGGGAGCCCCTTTCCTCTCCTCGGCCCTCTGCTCGCCCTCGGGAGCCCCGGGATGGAGCTGGGGAGGGATTTCCCAGCGCGCAGTTCCCGCCTCGTCCCCGTTTATTCCTCCGCTTTGACGCCCCGGCTGGTGCCGCTCCGGCGGCCGCTGCTCTTCCCATCCCCCTCCGCTGAGGGAGAGGGACGTGCCTGGAATATGCGGCTCTCCCCGGTGTCTCCGTGTCCTGAGGGGACGGGGGAGGCCCCCGGGCCACGCTGGGGACACAAAAGAGCTGGCGGGGAGCTAGGAGAGGGAGAAGCGGGGCGGTGTGAGCGGGGATCGGGCTCGGGGCGAGCCGGGCTGGGGGAGAGGGCTTGGGGCGTGCGAGGGGAACGTGTTCCCTCAGGAACACCGGGAGCTGCCCGGGGTGCTCAGCCCGGATGATTATCTGGATCTGCGTGGCGTTGTTAGGAGACGTGCCGAAGGGGATGCAGTGGAGGTGGTGGTAGAATATGGTTCCCTGGTCCCCTGAAGGTGGAGATGAGCTTGAACATATAAAAAGGGACAAACGTGCTGGAAAAAAAAAAAAAAAGGCTGGAGGCCTGTGGAGACGAATAAGCAAGATGCATATCGGTAAAAGCACGGGAGTGCTGGCTGCGGTGCTGGGTCTGTCTGCAGGGTGGAGGTTTCCCAGGGCTGCATGGGTGGTCCTGGGCTCTAACCAGGTGTTGTGAAGCAGGTGAAGGACTCGGCGGTGACCTTAACGCTCAGTGCCTCGGGAGCTGTTGAACTGCAAGGGTGATGCTCGTAGGAATCCAAGGAAACCTTTGTCTGGAGTCTCGTGTTGTGTTATAAAGCAGGTCTGCCACATAGCAGCAGTGGCTGTGGAAGGGGAGCTGGGAGAAGTCTGTTGCAAAACCCTTATTTAAGCATCTCTAGCGTCAGTGTATCAACGTTTTGTCGCCCATGGAAGACGCTTATGCAAAGTCAACTTTGTTGTGCTGAGATCACGCTGCGCCTTCTTCGCGCACCGAATGTCGTGTGCTCTTTGCAGCCTTGGTCTTGCAGGCTTTGAAACCGTGTTCTTCTCCTGCGTGTCCTCCCCCGCTCTCCCAGCTCCCTTCTACTCGAGAGAAGCAGAAGGACGAAGTGTTGATTCCCGTTTTACATATGAAGGCTCCTTTCTGTCATCCAGCAGTGCTTTAAAGCTGACAGCGTCAGGCTTCAATTTTAGAATAGCTGTAAAGAGTTCTCTCTAGCACTTTCCACGGCCAGGAGAATTGTAAAGGCATTTAATGTTAAGAAGATCATTTTAAGACTGCATTTTAGATGTATCCCAGTTGTTATCTCAGTTTTGCTTGCTACATTCCTGAAAAATTACTGGCAGTGAGGATCAGTGAGTTTTTGTTTTGCTCCTGGTGACTTAAGAGCAATTGTCAAGGTGCCAGCTATTTAAAAGGTAGAGAATATTTTGGACTACTTCTTTTATTTCCACAAGCATTCTTTCTCCCAAAAAAATCTCAACAAAAATATACATAAGAGATTGGAATGTTGTTTGTAAAGTTACAAAGCTAAATAGTAAGAGGGTGAGACACCCCTCCACTGAAACTCTTAATTTTCCATTGAAGGTGGTGTTTATTGATTCTTCCCAGCACCCATTCAACTTCTGGGTTGTTCCTGTAATCTTTAATAACATTTTTCATTGTTTAAAAAACCTGTCAGAACAGTGTCTGCACAAATCTTTTGAATGTGTCCTCTGAAATGTTCTTAGCTCTGAGTCATATATCAAAACATTTTAGTGGTGGAGGTGAAAAAGCAGCAGGGAGAAATGAGCACGAAGGCTGAAGTCTACTGAAGTAAGTTGATAGCAAATCCCACTTTGTTCTTTAGGAGTCAGGTGCCCACAAGTTTCTGTGGGACTGAGGCTCTGGGAATTTTTTATTTCCACTTGATTCAGGTGCTGTGTAAAATGAATGTGTATCACTTTTAATTCTGTTCACCAACACAGTAGCTCAGATATTTCTCTTGGAACTCTGGACACTGGTGATTTTCCCTTTATGTGAGTAAAATATAAAAGATTGCAGACTTGTATTTATATCCTTCCTGTCTCCTCCCTCTAGCTTCCTCATGCCAGCATCACTAGATAATAGTTGTGTAATAGTTCTACATTTACAGTATGTTCCACAGAGCGCTTTTTATGTGAAGGAGTGCTTCAGCCTGCAGAGGGAAATCCCTGTTCCATAGCTAAATTGTGGCTGCTGCTGGAGTGGAAATGCTTCAGCCATTCTTCAGCAGATCAGCTGAGGGGAAGTAAATAGAGTTCTTCAGCTGAGTCTGGGGAAGCTGTTTAAGTGTACAAAATAATACTTGAATATTCCCTCTTCCCCACTCCAGTCCCTTCTCAAGGACAAGAAGGTTGTCAGCTATTCTTCTACCAAAGTGCTGTAGAATTTTTTTTTTTTAAAAAGCCTACTGATAGAGAACTCTGGTCTCAGATGAGAGGATGTAACATGAAAGCTGACAAAGAAATGAATGTGAACATTGTTGTCGTAGTTCTTTGCTGAAACACTAATAAACAAGTGATGACAGGAAGCTGGATAATTCATCCATATCTCTAGAAGTGTGAGTAATTATTAAACTGAGCTGGCAAGCTGTATGGAGTAAGACCCCAAGAGTGAAAGATGGGAGACCCAAAAGCAGGGATGATCACTTGTGAAAATGTTCTTATCTGGGCTGTTTGTGGCAAACAGTTTAGGGTCAGCTGGACTGCAACTGCTTTGAGAAATAGTTGATCACCAGGAGAGCTGTAGAAACACAGGATACTTGAGCGTCTTCTCAGAGCCGCTCTTTGGCTTGTTGTGTTGGCAGCTGTGGCAGGGGAAATACTGGCAGCACATTTCGTAAGGTTCTGGTTTGTCATGGAAATAGAATATTTACCTGAGTGTTAGAGGGGAACATATGGGAAAATTGGATTATCTGAAGTGTGCATTGTTCCTATCCCAAGTCCACAGAATAGCTAAGGTTAGAACGGACCTCTGGAGACAATCTAGTCCAGAGACCTGCCCTCAAAGCAGGGTCAGCTGGAGCAGGTTGCTGAAAGCCATGTCCAGACTGTTCTCAATTACCTCCCAAGATGAAGATTCCAGCCTCTCTAGGCAAATCTATTCCACTGTTCGACTACTGTTATGGTACTAAAAAAAATAGTAATTTTTAGTTTACAAGGAATTTTCTGTGTTTCAGTTTATGTCCGTTGCCTATTGTCCTTTTACTGGGCACTGCTGAGAGTAGTCTGGCTCCATATTCTTTACTCCCCCCATCAGGTGATTCATACACATTGATAAGGCTTGCCCTGAGTCTTTTCTTCTCCAGTTAAACAATCCCAGGTCTCTCAGCCCCTCTTCATATATCAGATGCTCTAGTCTGTGAGTGATCTCTGTGACCTTCTCTTTACTCATTCCAGTATGTCCCAGATTCTCTTGTAGTGGAGGTGCAGAACTGAACACAGCACTTTGAGTGGGTCTAACTCCTAGTTAGAGGGGAAGGGTCACCTTCCTTGACCCCCTGGCAATGTTTCCTAACAGCTCAGGGTGCTGTTGGTGACCTTTGCTGCAAAGGCACATTTCTGTCATGGACAACTTGTCCAGCAGGACCCCAGGGTCTGTTCTGCAAACCTGCTTTCCAGGTGCGGGACTGTAGAGTGTCCTGGTGCAAGTAGTTGTTTCTTCCCAAGTGTAGGACTTGGCATTTCCCTTTGTTGAACTTTATGAGGTTCTTGTTTGCCTGTTTCTCCAGCCTGCTGAAGTCCTTATGAATGGCACCACGGCCACCTGGCATATTAACAACCCCTCCCTCCCAGTTTTGTATCATCTGCGGAGTGGACGTGCACTCTGACCCATCATCCAGGTCACTAATGCAGGTGTCAAACAGTTCAGGTCAACTTCTTTAGCCACTGAAGCAGAAAAGGTGCAAGATTAATTTTTTATGTAGTTGGTTGCACTACTTTATTTTTTCCCGTGTGTAAGCTTCACTATCAGTTGGTTTTGAACATAACTTTGTACGTGGATATTATGAGTCAGAGTACTTCTGTCAAAACTTTGAGCATGTAGCAGCAAAAGTTCAGTGAAAGTGGTTCAAGCAGAACTTGAGAAGGACAGAAGTAACAGCTTCTAACACCGAGTTCACTGTCAGTACATCAGTGTAAAAAATGTATATAAAATTGTGTTAGAACCATAGAATGCTTTGGGTTGGAAGGAACCCTAAATATCATGTAGTTCTAACCCCCCTGCCATGGGCAGGAACACCTTCCACTGGACCAGGTTGCTCAGAGCACCATCCAACCTGGCCTTGAACGCTGCCAGGGACAGGGCATCCACAGCTTCTCTGGGCAACCTGTCCCAGTGTTTTACCACCCTCACAATAAAAAAATTTCCTAACACCTAGTCTAAACCTACCCTCTGTCAGTGTGAAGCCATTCCTCCTCATCCTATCACTACATGCTCTTGTCAAAAGTCTCTCTCCAGCTCCCTTGTAGCCCCCTTTCTAGATTTTTGGCTGATTTGTGAAGTGCTTTTCAAGCAGAACATTGACAAAATAAGTTAAACCTGGGTACTGGTAAGTCAGCTCTGCACTAACTCATAGTGAACACTTACATCTCACGCTAAATCCATCTTCAGACCAGGTGCTCTGACTCATCCTGTGCGCTGAATGTCCACACTGAATAATGCACTTCCTGTTTTGACACATTGTGTGTGTGTCAGCAAACAAGTGTGACATCTTCTGTACCACTCTTCTGGTTCTGCCCTGGGCTCTGTTCTGAGGAACACCGTGTTTTGGGAAAAATCTGATACTGTGGGACTTCAGAAGTTGGACATTGTAAAGCAGCTGAAGTAGGAATTGGGTCTCACTGGTCTCTTTTCCACCCCTGTCAACTCACTCAAAACATATTTTAAAATGATTAACGTGAGAAGAGGACACAATAAAAGGCAGTAACAGTGTGGCCATGAGCTAGAGCTGTTGCTTGGCTATCGGTACTCCATTGCTAAAGTATTTTCCAGCAGGCACAAAGATATTCTCAAACACCTCATCGAAGGTCTCCTGTTAGTATCTTCCAAGTGAGTGCTCAGCTGATGTTGCAATTCCCAGTTGCAGCATACTTGAGTTGTGTTTTCATGGGACAGTGGCCCCTGATCTCGTGATTGTGGTTTGTGTATGTTTTCTGGTGTAGGAATAATGTGCTTGTACAGTAGCTGGCATGTTGGGGTCTTTTAAATGTTGATAAAGAGCAAGAATGTTGGTGAAATGTTTGTTTCTTTGCACAGTGAGTGTTTTTCAAGACTTGGGAAGCAGGAGTACTTCAAAGATTTGCTAGATATTGTCACAGGAGGTAAAATGCTTCACTGCTTGGAGTGTTAGAAGTGGAACTCTTGCTGGATGTTGTGGTTGTCCAGTGTCAATTTTTATCTCCCTAAACATCTTCCCCTTTCTTTCAGTTCAGTAGTTCCTATGTTAATCAGCATAGGATTGTGCCTTTTGGGCCCACAGATTTAGGGAAATACTGTTTAGGCAGATGGGTGTTTGCTATAAGGGCAAAGATTCATCAGTCCTTGTAAAGTCGAAAAAGTGCCCTGTTTGTACACTTGGCCTGGCTCAGCTCACAGCCTGCAGATGCACTACATGGGAAGCATTTGCTATCCCAGAATGTAAAATATGCTGTATTACTTGATTACTTACAATGCGTTATTGCCTTTTTAAATAAGGCAGGTTTTTCTTAAGATACCTTCATTTTGATAGCCAGTAATTTAACTGGTTGCTTCACAACCTACTCTTGATTCACCTCAGCTTTTTTTGAGTGCTTTGTGGATTAATGTGGCTTGTAAACTAGTGAAAACTAAAGACAGATAATTAATTAATAATTAATATTGAGTAGAACTTTGGTCATTCATATATTCCAATGCAGGTCTCCTAATTGGAATCAATAATCCTTAATTGTTTGTCTTAGGAGAAGTGCTGTCACTTCAGCTGGACTAGGTTATTTTGGGAGCAATCTGATTGGAAATGGGATCTCTACCCAGTACCGTGGGTGTCTGGACTGTGCAAACACACAGAAGGACGATGACCTCTTTCATTTAAAGAGGTGGTACTGTGATTAAAATGAACAAATATTTGGAGAAGAAAGGAGGAGCAAAACAAACGGAGGGACTTCTCCGGACACAAACGTGCTGTGTGACCTCAGCCAAGCAACTCAGCTGCTTCTTCGGACAGGAAGCAGCGCTTAGGTTCATGTTAGTACTCCAATATTTCTACTAAAAGAAGAAAAGAGAAAAATTTGTTTTGAGGGCAGGTACAAACAAGTGCATTGAAAAGGACTGGCCTCTGCTGTCCCAGGGGTGGCTCCAGACAGGGCTCTAAAATGGCTGTCAACCTGCTTACATAAGGATGCAAGACACTTGTCTGTAACTGTAAAATGGCTTAGTTTTTGTGTAGGAAGCCTTGTTCAAAAGTTCATAATGTATTCAGAAATAAGTTACTTGCAGTTTGTGTAAAAGGATAATATTTGGAAGGCTTATGATTGCTTCTGTTGACTAAGTATGTGTGTAGCAGATGGATAGTCAAGATTTTTTTGCTGCTAATTCTCTCCTGTATTGAAGTAGCAGCTTTGAATAATATAATGATACTTTCTAGACACAGCTGCTCTAGAATACACAGTACTGTCTCCGAATTGTAAAACTGACTTGTTTTTAACTAAGGCAAACTGCTAAGCTTTACACTTCAGAAACACTGAAACTGTTTTTAAAAAGAGGGATTTTTTTTTTTTAAATCCAAAGTACTTGCAACTGCATTTGGGCTTATGAAATTATTTTGTGTTGATCTATATCTCTTCAAGAGTTTATATTAATGTTTTCACCTAATTAAACCTAAATCTAGACATTATTATAAGCCACTCATTACTGAAATATACTACTTCTCCTTTTTGTAACTTTCTTTTGCTTTTCTGATTTTGCCTAGAACAAAAAAAACCTATTACTATTTGAAGGAATTGATAAGAGCTACTCATCAGAAGAATTCACTCTGTGAATAACTGGTGATATCATTTACATTTTGGATGAGTTCAGTGACAAATAATGATGCTGACTCTGTTCTGAAATAATCCAAGAATTGTAGGGGGAAAAATGGAGTGTATAAAACTACAGAATTTCAGTAATTTTGCATGGAAATGCTTAATTGTTACTGGTTTGAGGGGAAAATTTTCAGTAGTTTGTTGTATCCTACCTCATTTTTCAAATGGCATCATGTCTAATCGTTGTCCTCTACTTCTATTTTGTTGAGGGTGACCATGGTGATCTACTCTAGACCCAAGGAAACAGCTTAGTGCTCAGAGGTGTTTATTGCAGGGGTTACTTTTTTTCTTGATACTGTTTGTTTATTAAAACTCTCCAGGAGATGTTTATTCTTTCCCTGTTGCTGTATTTCCTCTTTCCCGAAGTAGAACTAAGTTGTCTTCGCTTCTTGTTTTTTGAAAGGCGCTTTCCTCCCTGCACTTCCCTTTCTGCTCCCTACCTGTCTGTGGCTTTCATGTAAGGGCACGGTACATGGCATTTGAAAAAGCTTATTTATACCTCAGAAAGTCTTCGACTGAATTGTCTGGGAGACCTGTAGATTCACACAAATCTCTGGTGCTTTTCAGGTGTTATAAGCTAACACAATTGAGGAGAGGAAGCACATCATTTTTCTGACCCTTGAAAGGAGAGCATAGTTCTGTAATGGTTCCCCCCACCTAATCTGGTAGGACTCTTTTATTTTATATTTCTTGAAACTTTTTTTTTTCTTCCCACTAGTTATGTGACTTCAAGTACTTGATAAGATGTTTCCGCTTCCTCCTGCCCATGACTGAGTTAATTTGAAAATATACACAACGTAGATATTTGTGTCTTTTAAAAATCACATTTTATGTGGGAAAGAGTTGCTTTCAGCCAGGAGACTGTAACATTGAGGAAGGATGATTCACACAGACATCTGTAAAGTCAGGGTGTAGAGTTAAAAGTTCCCTGCATATGAGTTGGTGCTGCTGTAAAGCTAGACCCAATTCACTTCTTTTCTACAGATACAGAAGGAAATTGGATGTTCTTTTACAGAACTGCAAACCTGTGTAAAAGATGCTTGTTTCTGTCTTCTGTGAAATCAGTTTTTAGAAAATAAACCCTTGAAAATTCCTGTTAACAGGAGTCTGGGAAATGGTTAATGGTCTCACTTTCACCGCCAAATAATTCTTCCTTCAATTGTGATGACTTTTTTGAAGTCTCACTTCTACTCTGTAATTTCCAACAATCAAGTGATACTATAAAAGCTGGCTTTTACTTTTTTTTTCTGCTGAATCTGAACTAGTTTCCTATGTGTGGTCACTGTGGGGTAGAAACTGTTTTTGATTAATGTTGTGGTCTGAAAGAGATTGATTGAATTTTAGTTTCCATCTTTATCTGGCATTTTTTAGGCTTGAATCTATGTAAGTAAAGAAGGAATTTAGCCCGTTGTAGTATGTGACCTAAAGGTCTAGTGTAAGGCTACAGACTTGTGGGACGTTAAAGGCTTACATTTTTTGCAAAACTTTAATCATGAAAGAAACGTGTAGTTCAGTCTTTCAATATTGGAAAAACTTGTGGGCAGCATCAAGGTGGTATTTGAAGTTTCAGGAAGTGGCCATTACACTTGGGCCTAAGATCCTACACCTCTAAAGGAGCAGAAATGCAGGATGTAACACTTCTTTATAAAAAGCTTATTTGGCTTGGGAAATAAGCCTGTGTCCAGTCCTCCCCCTAGTTCTCTGGGAACTCTCTGATAAATGCTGAAGTAGCCTGAGGATTTTGTTGGATAGCTGTGAAAGGAAGACAAAGTAGAAGACTGTTTCAGTGCTTCTACTTTCTTAAGTAAAATTGTAGTGGGATTCTTAGTATATGTCATTGATTTTTCCCTTCCAGCCAGTGGTTTATTGATGCAGAAATACTGTCCTTACTAATCAAATATAGAATAGTGTACATCAGTTAAATGTGACTTTTGAAAAGGGCATGCCATGTAAAAATTCTGGAGTCTTTTTAAAATATTAAAGGAGGTGGTGAGGTGGATTTGGTTGATAGTTCATTCGCATAACGGAGTGTTCTTTGGAGATAAGCCTTACCAGGAACTCTTGCAAGAAAGAACACGGAAGTCCTTACGTGGGAAGTACCTTCTGTGGTAGTGGGCAAGATAAAAAACAAACATCAAGATTTGGTAGCCAACCTCTCTAACGGTGTTAAGAGTTCTGCTGGTATTCAGTTGATTGAACAGCCTGGAAGAGAGAGAGAGTGCTGAGATGGAACAGTTTCCTTGATGATACTGAGATGATTGAGGTATTACAGGTATAGCCCAAGTGCGAAGCATTCAATAAGAATAATGAGAGACTGAATGGGTGTTAAAATAGATTAAATTCAATATAGTCAAGTGTGCTGTGATACAGTTTTTAGGTATGGTGTAAAGAAAATCAATCCCAGTCATATATATATATAATCACTGAGTCGGAAATGATCATCATTGCTCAGTGGGATCTTGAGGTTGTAGTGAATGTTTCCTGTAAATGATTGGGTTAGTGTAGACAAACATAGGACAGAAGTGTTGGGAAAGGGAAGAATGGAGAACCTCATTAAATAGCAATGAAAATTCATGGCTGCTGCTTCTCTCAAGGAGTATGAGTTACTCTTATTTTCTCCCTTCCCTCATCCTGAAATAGGATGTACTAGAACTGGAAAATGTCTACAGGAGGGCAAGAATGATTAGAGATATGGAATGTCTGTCTTCAAAGAAGGGTTTAGAAAGAACCTCAATCTCAAGATACATGAGAAGTATGTGGGAGAAAGTATGTTCCCTTTTTTGCTTCCAAAACAAGAACAAAAGAGTTTCAAATAAGGCTGGTTGTTGACAAGTCAAAAACAAACAGTATTTCTTCATACAGTGTGAGGCTGTGAAACGTCTCACCACAGGATGTTGCAGTGCTAAAAGCTGGGTCAACAGCAACCAGCAGAGCTCATGGGTGAGAAACACTCTGTGGTGTTTCTACTATTAAACTCCCATCTCTGGCTCAAGAAAAGATGGTGACAGAGGAGGACTTCTGGTCTTACCCAGTTCGTCATATGGAAATGTATTTGGGGTTTAAATTAGCAGTGGGGATCTAGAATTCAGTCCCTTTAGGGCTGAAGTAATAAAATTAAGGTAAGGAAGTACCCCTGCAGACAGTGTAATTCAGGCTTCTGCTTGAATCTGGGCTAACCTCAAAGCTAATCTGAGTTTCTCAGGGTCCTGCCTAGTTCTGAAAGTTTTGAAGGGTGGAGATTCCATCCTTGCCAGCTGCAGTACCAATTCTCCTGGTTGAAATATTTTTTTTTCTTTATATCCAACTGGAATTTTCTTCAGTGCCAGTTGTCAACTGCCTCCTTCCTTTTTGCTGTAACTCAGAGAAGTCTGGCTGGCTCTTATCTATGACCTTCACTTTTAGGTAGTAGAAAGCTTCTATCAGCTCCCAACTCCCTGTAGCCTTCCCTTCTGTGAGTAAAACAGGCCTGTCCCTCTCAGCTTCTCTTGGATTTTGTATCCTCCGAGCAGCTCACTGTTGTGGTGGCAGCCTTCTGGACTCCTTCCAGTTTGTCAGCATCTCTTCTTTAATAGGAGGGGGAAGTGACCTGAAAACCAGACTCAGTATTCCAGATGAGTCTGCAGGAGTGCTGAGCATAAACAATCACTCCTCTCAGCCCACTGCCTTTAGTCTTGCCAGTGCAGCCTGGGATGTGGTGAACTTTCATTGCCACGAGAGTCTGTAGCTGATTCATGTCCAACCCGCTGTCCATCAGACCGTCTGTCCCTTTTCCTGCAGAGGTGATCCTCACCAGTTACTCCACAGTGTGTGCTAAAGGCTGGGGTAGTTTTGTGCCCGGTGCAGGGCCCTGGTTTTTCCTTTGATTACATTTCATAGAATTCTTGGTGTGTTTCTCCAGCTTGTTGTTCCTTCTGAATGGCAGCCCTGCCACCCAGTGTTGCCAAGCACTCCATTCACTCTGTGAGCTTTCTGATTGTGTGTTCCATAGTGCCAGTGGGTGAAGATGACACATGTATGTTGGAGCTGATAACATTCCTTGGGAATCAAGCAGTGCTTGATTGGCCACCAGGAAGCTTTTGGACCACCGACCATTATTCTTTGAGCTTGGCTTTCCAGTCAGTCCCTAACCTGTCTTGTGTTCCAGCCATTCAGTCCACACCTCCCCAGTTTGGCTACAAGGGTATTGTGGGAGACAGTGTGAGAAACCTCACTAATATTGTTATTAAGTGCTGCCAGTGCACTCCTGCCATTCAGAGTCAGTCCATCACTGAGAGCAGTGTTGTCCAGCTTGAGCTGGTTATGGCAGATGTGGGTTGGTTATTCCTAGTCACCTTCATTAGCTTGGAAATGGTTTCCATATGAGTTTTTGTTTTAATGTAACTGAGATGAGGCACACCAGGCTGTAGTTTCCATGGTCTTCCAGGTTCTCTTTTTGCAGTAGAGGTAGGAAGCTTGCCCTTTTCAGTCCCTGACAACCTCCCTTGGTCGCCATGACATTCCAGCAGTGGTAGCAGCGTTGCAGTGTCATCCATGAGCCCCCTCCCTCCCTTCTGCTCCCATGTACCTGTACCTTCAGCTGCTTTGGACCTCCTGTGTGAATTGTACCTCTCTCCCCAGACTCAGTTGCTCATACATGATCAGGAAGGCTTAGAAGAAGACCCTGCCAGTAAAGACAAGGCATTTAGAACTAAGACTTTCTCTTGTCTTTTGTTGCTGGGTCACAAACTCAATTTTGTAGGTGCTTTCCTTCATCTTCCTTATGCTGCTCCTGTGTCTGTAGAGCCCTTGTAGTTACAGTTACTTATTTGAAGTGTAGTTAAATCAATTGGATGTGTGTGTTGGCTGTGATGTTAATGAGTGCTGGATTTCTAGCTGTGACTCCTTTTCCTCCGTCGTGGCTGGAGGACCACACCACCTCTGCAACGAAGACGTTGCCACAGTTCATGTTTGTTCTGTTACGTTGTACTCTCCCCCCAAGCAGAGAGCCCTTCAGCAGTGTATGTATCCAGTTTGTTTGGGAACCCCAGGTGCTTAATGAGTGACTGTGTCAGTTGGAGAAGCTGTGAATGTGCAACAAGGAAAAAACTTTGCCACATTCTCGAAATGCCATTAAGCTGCTTAATAGAATTTGAGGTGCTACAAGGAGCCTAAGTCCAGTCTGGGTGTCTGACTTCTGTCAGCATAAATGCCATTGAGGAAGCAAAGCCTTAGAAGCTTTGATCACTGTAATTAATGAAATTCTATGAGGGGAAAAGGATTTGCATTCTCCTCTCCCATTCGATATTTTTAAAGGCTATAGCTGGTATGTTCTCATTGCAAGTTTTGTAAAGCCAGTGCTCCGTGAGCCTGTGGAGATAAGCAAGAGCTGGGCTGAGAGTGTGATCAGCAGCTATTTCTGTATATTTGATTTATGGATGGAGCACTAAGTGCACATAGATACATTTAGAACACCTGAAGAAGAAAAGAAAAATGAAGAATCTCATTAAAATGTTGATAACGAGTGTGAAAACAATATGCGTTGTAGGATGCTGTATAATGGATTGACTGGTTTAGAACCATAGAATGGTTTGGTCTGAAGGGACCTTAAAGATAATATAGTTCCAACCTCCCTGCCATGTCTGTTAGACCAGGTTGCTCAAAGCCCCATCCAACCTGGCCTTGAACACTTCCAGGGATGTGACATCCACAACATTGCTGGGCAACCTCTTCCAGTGCCTCACCACCCTCACAGTCAAGAATTTCTTCCTGGTATCCAATCTAAACCTGCTCTCTGTCAGTTTAAAGCCATTCTCCCTTGTCCTATCACTCTATGCCCTTGTCAGAAATCCCTCTCCAGCTCTCTGGTAGCCCCTTCAGACACTGGAAGGTGCTAGAAGGTCTCCATGGAGCCTTCTCTGCTCCATGCTGAATAGCCCCAGTTCTCTCAGCCTGTTTTTTTTGGAGAGGTGCTCCAGCCCTCTGATCACCTTTGTGGCCTCCTCTGGACTTGCTCCAACGTGTCCATGTCCTTCTCATGTTTGGGGCCCCAGAGCTGGATGCAGCACTGCAGGTAGGGCTTCACGAGGACATAAAAGAGGGGGAAAATTGCCTCCCTTAACCTGCTGATCACACTTGTTTTGATGCAGCCTAGGATGCAGTTGGCTTCTTATTGTTAATATTTCGTTAAATATTTATTTTCAGGCTGATAATTAACACTTGAGAAGTGTATACAGTTTGCTAACCAGGTTACAGTATATGCAAGTGTTTAATACTGGCTTCCCCCCCCCTAGTTTTAATATGTATTCAAAAAACTCAAGAAAATGGAATCAGTGATTATTGAAAACTTTATTTTAATGAAAATGTATTTAATATTAAACTCACTATATTTCAGGGTATTTCAAGTTACATTTGATGTAGCTTGTGAAAAGTTTGCCTACAGTTGCCCAGTTTGAGGAGTTTTACCCTCTTCATGATTTTAGAACTTCCAGTCTTGGTTTGGTACCTTATTGGTATTCATGGGCTGTTTGGGCTGAAGGCCAGGCAGTAAACATCCCAGCTGAGTTCCACAGTGTGCTTAAAAACTGCCTCAGAGATCCTGAGCTCTGCAGTTTCTGCTCCCTGCACTCAACAACCAACATGTGACTCTCAGGGCAGTCCTTCCTCTTCTTCCACCAGTTAAAGCTTGTAGGTCCAGAAGGATCCTGTCCTAAGTTTTGTCTCCACAGCTGGAGGTTGCTGGAGTGTGTTCTGGGAGAGCACACCAGTTTTCTGGCTTTCTAAAACCAGAGTAAAGTAACTCCTGAAATTAAGAAAATATCAGGTTAATCGGTTTTCTCTGCCTCTCTCTTGGCGTTTACCACCTGGAAACAGATACACTTCATTTGCAGAAGCCTCCAGCCAAGTAGTCTTTCCTTCATATCACAGCCAAATTTTGATCTTGGAAAAACTTCTGTTACTGTAATTTTACCCCTTGTTTAGGCTATTCTAACTTCAGTCAAATTCCTTTTCACTAGATTTAAGTTTGACCTGGTTTAGTACATGCTGAAGTTGAATAATGTGTCTGCAGCTGTGGAAGCTGATGAACAAAAGGAGCAGGATCTGTTTGGTGACACTGGATTGAAATGTGCTGCCCACTAGTACTTTACAGCTCTCCTTTGTATCCTCTGGTGTGTTCACGGTATGAGCCAGCTGGGTGTGGTTTTTCAACTCTAACGAGTCGGACAAGTTGGTACTGTGCTTACACAGAACACATTCTGGTCACTACTTGCTGCTTTATTTCAAATTTTTCTGATGTTTAGTTACTGATTATACTTTTTGCTTAAGGTAATTCTTCCCTAGGCAGAGTTCTGTAGGTCACTTTTTCCCCTAAAGACTGTGTAATCCAGGCTCAGTCACAGATTGGTGCTGGCAGGAAAGATTGAAGGTCTCTAATGAGATGTAAAATTTTGTACCTGTCTCTTGATCCAAAAAGTTTGGTGTTCACTGTTTTCTAACTACGGGACCTGAAAATTAAAATGAACCATAATTAGGAATTTTTAGAATTGCATTGTCCAGAAAACTTTATGTTCTACTTCCATTTACTTTCATTATTGAAGGGAAAAAATGAACTTATTGTTTCAGAGCCTGTAAGTTTTGAAGAGTTCTGCGGTAAAGCAAACCAGTACTGGGCAGCAGAATCTTTTGGAGCCTTGGAACTGTAGGAGTAACAAAAGAACCAGTGGATCAAGATGCAAAATAGAGATAAAATGGCTTCTCTGTAAGGAATGTAGCAGTTGCAGTTTCTAAATTTTGGCATTCGTAGAATCTAGTCCTGTAAAGTAAGTGTGAAAACTGTTCCTGGGGAGGATTTACAAATATTCTCTTAACAACTGCTGAGTCTACAGTAAGGAACAAGTGCCTGTGCAAATTATGAAAAGCTGTGGTAAAGAGTATTTACTGCCAGCTTCAGTTATGCAAATAATTTCATTGTACCTTTCATTTCCCTTGTTATTGGTACACTAAAGATATACTTCACAATATGTTTTTTATTTACTTTATGGTGGAGCAGTTCAACTCACAGCCTCTTCCACACAGGATATTCAGATCATTTTTAGGGTAGGGCAAAAAAAAAATAAAAAATATTCAACAGCCTATTGCACCTAGACACATTCTAAATTATATATAATGATGCCAGCTGAAATTGAAAGTTCAATTGTTCTAAATGTCATATGAACACAAACTGTGCCAGAAATCTGCACATAAAGAGACAGAGCACAGGAAACTGGAGCTGTTATTGCTCTTGCAATAGGAACTGCAGATAAGGAACTGGGGAAAAGGGAGATTAAACATGGACGTTTTTTCAAACTGACTAGATCTGTGTCCTGCTCAAAATTTAACAAAAGTACTTTCTGTAGTCAAAAAGATTCCTCAAATCAGTAGTAACTTGTGCAGGTTTTGATTGATGTAGCTTTGCAATGTAGCGTGGAAAGCTGATTAACAAAATACTTGCAGAAATGTTTTTCAGTGAGCAGTAAGAAAAATGCAGGGGGAGGGAAGCAAAAAAGTTGTCTTAATGCTGTCTGGCATCAAGTCTTGGAAATAAAGTTTCCATGTTCAAAAGCTTGATGTAAAAATAATGGTCCCCCAAAACATCCCTTCTGTCTGTGGGGCTCTAAAAAGTTTCGTATTTTTTGTGGAAATGGAGAAATGAGAGTTGTAGATCGAATAAAAGATGGTTGTATAGGCAACTAAGTAGGCGTTGAAGCCTGTTAATTGTGATGGTTTATGTGGTTTGGGTTTTGGGTGGGTGTAGTGCTGGGATTTTAGGGCAAGATGTATAAGGAAAATAATTGTTTTAGCTTAATGCTTCCTGTGCTGAAGGCTTGTTCTGACATTTGTTTGGTTCTTAACTTGAGATGCCAAAATCCATTAAATAGATCATTTCAGTGTTCCTGAGAGGAAGAAGAGAGCCCTTTCGTATCTTATCAGGAGTATCCTTGTGTTACATTTCTGCTAAAATAAGAACAACCTACTGTAGGTCACGCAAAGTCTTGGAAAGCAAATGCTTTACTCTGAATCAAAGCGTTCTCTAACGGGGAACTGCAGTGATTGATGTAGTAACCTCTCTCCTAATGGAGCCCAAAAACAGTGTGGCCCCTGGGGACACTTCCTTGCATGCAAATGATTAGAATGAGGAAAATGGAGACCTTGATATAATTGATTAGAAGTTATATGCTTGAAAGATTTGTAATCAAACATGAAGGTGATACGTACCAAACAGAGCGCTGATTCGCATTTCCTGTTTTACCTCTAATGGGTATAATCTGATTGCTGGTGAAATTAGGCCTTTGATTAATGGAAAAGCAATCAGGGTTATCATAACTACCTGAAAGAACTTCTCATGGACTTCTTAAAGATAAAAGACATGGATTAATTAAGTGTACAACACTGGAATGTTTTTAAAAATTCCCGTTTCTGTGAAGTAATATAGCTTCCTGTCCAAACTGCTTGTGCTGTCACAAGCAATAGTGGAAACAACATGATGGGAGCAGCTTAGCATTTACTGTGAGCTTTTCCCAAATCATTCACCAGGCTGTAGACTGCTCCCATATATTGTGTCTTTAATGACCATCAGTAGCAGTTTTGATACAATTGTCCCATAAAGGTGTGGAACAAGCAGGACAGGGGACCTCCAAGAATCTCACCCAGGAATGAAGCCTGGGTGAGAGGAATTTAACCAACTTATGTCATGCAGTGTAGGGCTTTATCACTAAAAGAGAATTTACATGGAATTTCTTTTAGCATTCCATGTAGTCCCAGTGGCAGTAATGTTAAAATGTAGTCTTTTGTGGGCAGAAGTATGTAGGAGACCTATTAGGTTTCCTGAATAACTGTTGGTGTACTATATATACATTTTTTAGTAACCAATATGCATTATACATGCTTTCTCAAAGGTAGCTTTTTCTTTAATGAATTCCTGAAGGAAAGAAATGTAAACTTAAAAAATCAAGTTCTGAAAGGTGATCTCTTGGTTGTAGTTTAACTTGTAGCTTTCCTTTTGTAGACACATATTTGTCTTTGCTTTCTGTTCTCCCTGGACTGTTTCCAGCCAAAGCTGGATAGGTGAAACTGGTACCAGAAAAGAAACTACAGTATTTATGTCCTGTGATTTTTTTCATAATCTTTGAAGTGTTAGGTCCTTGCTGAAAGGCTTTCAATAAGGGCTTTGATATAGGAACTCAAGTCCAATTAATGATCTCTAGTCTCCTGGAACCAAGGTGTCCTTTGAGGGTGCATCACATGAAATCATCAGTCTCTCTAAACTCTAGAGGACCAGAGATTCTGATGACTTGCTATTCCTCGTTTAGGTGCCGTACGAAACACTGAACAAACGATTCCGGGCTGCACAGAAGAACATTGACCGGGAGACCAGCCACGTCACCATGGTGGTGGCAGAGCTGGAGAAGACACTGAGCAGTTGTCCTGCTGTGGACTCAGTCGTCAGTCTCCTGGATGGAGTAGTTGAAAAGCTCAGCGTTCTGAAACGCAAGGTGAGTGCTCTTCTACCTTCACTGCTTGGTCGTTACAGAGTGAACAGAAATAATCTTCTGCAGTGCTGTCTGCCTGGGTGTTCTTCTCCAGAGAACAGGAGTTACTGGCACTGCAAGTGAAGGACTTGAAATGCACACTGAAATCTTTCTTCACTGTGCTTGAGAAACGTGACTTGGTGTTCCACGACTAAGCGTAACAAACCTCTGCTGAGGGGTAAAATTAATATGTATTTATAGCCCTGAAAAGGAATTTTGCTATCCACAGAAAAGAAATAGCAGCAAAATTAATTGATTTGTATCAGTTCCTGCTTGTCTAATGGAAAGCTTTGTGCCAGTAGCATTAATTGATCACTCGAAGAGCAAAACAGGTGGAACATGAAGCTGAAAAATGTTTGACCTCCTGTGCAGGAATAGACATATGCGGTGTTGAGGCTCCTTTACAGAAGAAAGTGCAAGTTGTACTGGATTGTTACTTGAAATTTTTTTAATAAACACTAAACTTGAAAGTTGGAAGATTCCTAGGGAATATTAAGAGCATTTTAAACAAAATTTGGCAAGATAAGCTGCTTCTAGCTGTTAAGCTTGAACAAAATACAGCCAGCCTTTCATGCCTTTACCGCATCTTTCTTAGAAAAATATGTATATGTTCTTAGAAAAAGAAGTATAAGCCATCCTTATTTTGGATGGGAATATTACTCATCCTGAGAGTCATCAGAACACTTACTTGAAACAAGTCTTGCAGAAAAATGAAAATAGCTCTGTCGCCTGACTTTAAAGCAGTGCTTCTCCAAAAATAAATAGATGAAACATAGTAGCAGAGTCATTTCATTAAAACTTAAATGAAATAACCAGCAGATATAAATCTTGAGACAGTATTAAGTGAAGCATCAAAATACCTTGGAGGTTTGTAACATGAAAATAACACTGTCATGTATGTTGATTTGGGGTTTTCTGCTTGAACAAGTCAACTGGGTGTTTAAAAGCTCTTCTGGAGAAGACTTCATAAATTAATTGCTTTTTTCGTCTTTGGATTGTGAGACTTAAAGAGGTCTTGAAGAATATGGGTTTTTTTCACTTCTCTGTGACTTACAGAAAGAAATAAGTGCTATTTCTGAGAGAGGTGTTGGGTTTTGCTTGTAGGTGTGTAGTAATGATGTGGAGGAGTAAAAGTTATTTACTTGTTAAATCTTTGCTGGCTGAGGGGGTGTGTCTGAAGGCATTGCTGAATGTTTTGGGTGCAAAGCTCCACTTTAATGTAATTGCTCATTTGTTTTTGATTGCCTGAAAGACTGTGGGGAATCTTATAGCTGCTCAGAAATAACAGAAGGCAAAAAAAAAAAATTTGTTTAACAGTAAAAGTCTTCTGAAATGCAAAGGTCTTGTTTCTGTTCCAAACCCTCCACTCCCAACTGTCTTCTCTGTAATCTCTGCCCCAAGCAAAATGATTGTTTTCTTTAGGGCCTTTGGACCCTGTGGGATCTCTGTTTCCTCCTGTGTTTAGACAAGGATCTGATGAACTGCTGAGATGGCCATAATAGAATTAGACGGTTCCTTTATTTAACACCTTACTCGCTCTTAAAAGAGAGCTTTTCAACCCAGCAGGTTTCTTGGGTTCTGAAAACGATCCTGGGGAAACCTAGGCCTTTGTGTTTTTCCGTTTGTATCCTGTTTAATATGCTTGTTCCCTCAAGTTCTATTAATGTCCAGCAGGGCAGGTCCAGATAGACTTGGTTCAGAGAGTTTTCAAAAGGATCTGTAGCCTTTCTGAATGTGCTAGAAGGATCAAAAACCCAGCAAGAGGTGTATAAGTCCAGGTACAAACCCATATAAGCAGAGCCCTTTGGAATGAGAAAGGGTCTAACCTTTGTGCCTGGCTGGCTTGAATTCTCTTAGTTGTATTCAGAATATTTCTCAAGGTTACCTTCACATCTGGTAACACTTCAGACATCTAAAAAGTGAAAGTGAGCTTTGGCTCGAGTTCCTCTTTGCTTGCTGAATGGGAAAAGACTCAGTTTGTAACTTAAAGTACTCATCTCCAAACTGTATGTTACAAAATAAAGCTAAATATAGTAATAGAACTCACACTTCAATAATAAAAATAACTCAAGGTACAGATGTTTACATGGATTTTGGTTAAAGACTCATGTATAGTGACTAAGGTTTTAGATACTTGAGTTGGGTATCAAGGGCCAGATCAGAGCCAGGCTTAACTGGGGCAAATTTTTGGTGGGAGTTTCTTGCACAAGTTTTCTCTTATTTCACTTCACTTTTCGAATACTGATCCTTCCAGGAAAAGTGTCTGTATGGGCAGGCATGGTAAACACAACTAGAACCAACTTCCAGGGCTGGAGTTGTTATCCAAGGATGACACTGTAGCCTGAGTAACTTGAGTTCTGGGGAGGTGGCTGTGTCAGCATGGAGTGCAGAGGGGGCTGCCAAAAGCCTGCCGGGTGATTTGGGCTGTGCTGGGCTGGCAAAGCCGCCTGTACCTTCCTGTGCAGTTATTCAAAGCCAAGCTAGCGAGTTTAAAGTCACCACAAGGCAACCCAACCTGAAATTGCATCACTGGTGATAGATTCCAGGTGGGAAGGGTACTGACCATCCTCTGCTGGTTTGCCTTTACCTTAGCAAGCATATGAAGGTGATGCCAGGTTTCTGGAGTTCTTGTAGCCTGGCGTGACCCAGAGCTGTCACGTGCTGTGTACTGAGTCAGCAAGCCTGGAGTGACGAGGTGTCTGTCATAAAACTGCCTGGAAAAATTCACAGCAAAACCATTCAGCCATGCAACTTTAAGGCTGAGGGGAAGCAAGTAGGAGCTGAGTGCTTGTTTTTTAACAAAAAAAAAAAAAATTGTGGGGATATGTTGGGGTGTGTGTTTTGTGCTGGATATGCCAATAGGCTGGTTTTAAAAAGTCATTCCTCTGGGCAAATGTATTTTCCTATGTAACTCTCCCTAACAGTGGATTCATGCTTCCACAGCAGCTGAGCTAAATGAAGTAGTACCACTTTAACAAAACTGAGGATTTTTGGAAAACTGCTCTTAGATCCTTGAATTACAGGTGCCAGGAGGCCAACTGTTTGTATAATTTTCATTATTGCATGACTGATTAAAATGGCTTCAGTGTATCAGAAGTAATGTGGGTTTACTCTGCATCACTCCTCAGTAGAACTAATTCAGCAGGACAGCTGCTGGAGGAGGAAGCCATACATAGGTTAGAGGTGGAAATTTTGCTTTCAAATGCTTGGACCAGGTGACTGCAAACCCCCACAAAGCACTTTGCAGGCTATTACAGCAGCTGCTGCTGCAGGTGATACTTAGCTGGTTTTGGACGAATTGCAAATTAAGCAGAAAAATGTATATATTCATAATGTCAAATAATTCAAAACCTATTTCTGTGCAAGACTGTCTCACAACTGGACCAGCCATGCTCAAACTTATGCACTGCCATAGGAAATGTATTTCTAAATGAAAGAAACACTACTGGGAGTAACTGTGTAGAGCGCTATGTAAAGGGTTCTTGCAAACACTTAGTCTGGAGGTTGAAAACGAATCCCTCTTTACCATTAATTTTTACTTTTCAGGCCGTTGAATCAATCCAGGCTGAAGATGAAAGTGCAAAGCTCTGCAAACGCAGGATTGAACACCTGAAAGAACACAGTAGTGACCAGCCAGCTGCTGCAAACATGTGGAAGAAGAAGCGGATGGATCGTATGATGGTGGAGCACCTTCTGCGCTGTGGCTACTACAACACAGCTGTAAAACTAGCGAGGCAAAGTGGCATTGAGGTGGGTAGCAGTGTGAGCTAATTAACAAAATGGTAGCAAAGAGCAAGTTGGCAAATAGGAAAAAAAAGCTGCCTCAGCCTTGTAGCAGTTGTTTTTATGTATCAGTATGTTTATCTGTTAATCTTTTCAGGCTTGAGTTTGTTCGCCTTACTTGACGTAAATTATATTTTAATGTATAAAATAAGTAGAAATTGAAGGTGTAGTTTTTAGTCACAAATTAAATGCTCTTAAATAAACACTTTGGTCTGTTAAAACTCAGATTAATTCTCATTAATTCTCAAATGTCATACATACATTTTTGTTAGAGGCCTCTAGGCTGCTGATTAAGCAGTTGATGGAGCTTCCCATCTGTCTAGCCACACTCAGATGATATGTGTAGGTGACCAGACTGAGCAGAACAGCATATGCTGATTGCAGGAGCAACTGTTCTATTGTATCATCCTAGTATTTAATGGTTTGAGAGGAAAGCTTGGGAAAATAAATTTTGATACAATTTGGGGTTTTTAGCAGCCAGTTTATCTTGTATGGTCCATAGAAAGGTTTTGCTGATTTGCTTGTTTCACCATTCCATGATATTTGCTTTCCTTTTCATTAGTTGGTTTTGCTTTGGTCTCACAGTGGGTTATGAAGTCTTAGGAGTTTGTATACTTTGGTGTAGCTTCTTTATGCAGAGCAGTGAATCCACACTGGCCCTCTGACAGCCACGGGGACATTAAAACCCATTCTTAAAAAATTTGCTGTTTATTTAAAGAAATCATGTTTTGCTAATTTTAGATAGCATTTGCTATTTGATCCTGAGCAATCCTTGAATCTGAAGTTCTTTTGTGTTCCTGATTCCAGAAGGGATGCAACTGTTCTGCAACTCTATTTATAAAGATGCTGAGAATTGAGTTGTATTATGTGACTCCTGTACTTCCCCTTTTTTAGGTGGCGTATTGAACAGCTCTCTAAGCTTGTTGAGGGGAAAGAGATTGTCGTTGCTGATGTCAAATCAGAGCCTATGCACTTGTTCTTTGTCTTGTAACATGACTGCATCTGTCACGTGTCTCTGTTACTCCTTGGCTGCTTTGCTGGTCTGATCCTGTTCAGCCACCAGCGAGTTCAGTACATGCCAAATAGGAAACAATGTGTAGAGGTTGAAGAGAAGTGAGAGGGGAAGTAGGTTACAAAGTATTAATAGGCAATAGTCCTGAAGAAATCAGCTGTAAGAGGCTGCTGTGCCTCACTAAAGATACAGCCCATGCATGAGAGTCAGAAGACCCAATGCTGGGATAACTGCAGCTGACTGGTCAGCAGCTCTTCCATTTCTGGTAGGTGTTTCCCTCTGTTTTGAGCAGGAGCTCATCTCTGCTGAATCATCATGTTACTGTACCTACTAAGTCTGCTGAAAAAGCACTGTGGAAATATTTTCACTTTCAAAGCAAGTTCTATTACGCCTGATTAAGTAACACTCACCTTTGGTTTAGACACGAGCATGGAAGTTTGCCATGATACACTGCAGGACCGTGTGGTACGAAGCCTTAAAGCTTTTTGTTCTTGTGAAGCCTTAAAGCTTTTTGTTCTGTTTGCTGAATAGGAAACTCTGTGTTTAAACAAGGACAGTTTTAGATAAGATTACTTACCTTATGCCTTCAAGCCTAAGAGATTTTATTTGCATACCATCAAAGTAGTTGGAATAACACAGAACGTAGTTGCACGTTGAATGCACTGAGGCCATATTTCTTCTAGTTTGCTCAAATTATGCATTTTAGTCATCATTAAAGTTTGTTTTGGCTTAATGAGGATCAGGCTTCCTTCAGTCAATCAACTTTTTACTCAGTCTTTCTTACTGTGTGGTGATCCTCTTTGTCAACAGCTTTTACAGAGTCAGATTCTGGGATTTGGTCATTATACAGAATTTGGGGGTTTCCTGGTTTAATAAGACAGCTTCTCCATTCCTTTTTGTTCTTTTCTTGCTGAAGGATATGAGCATTGAAATGTTGTCTAATGTTTAATAATGTAACTTTGCTGTAGAGATTACAAAATATATAGTGTTCTCTCATCCAAAGTAATCATTATTTACTGTGGTTTCACCTGTAATTTTGATCAATGTCCCCACCACCAGTCTCGTCTTGACATCTCAAGACAATATTGTTGTCATTGGGTAGACACTATACCTGAAGTAGGAATCTGATAAAAGATGATGTTTTAGTTCAGCTTGTCCAGCAGCCAGAGCTGAGGCTGGTGGACAAGTTGAGGTTGGCCCAGCAAGGCACTCCTGTGGCAAGGACAACTCAACAGCACCCTGAGTTGCATTGGGCTGAGCATCACCAGCAGCAGAAGGGGGGTGATCCAGCCCCTCTGCTCAACACTGGTCAGACCCATCTGGGGAACTCTGTTTGGTTCTGGGTTCTGTAGCAGACACAAGGGCCGTGGACTGACCCTGTACTTGGCAATGTTAAAACCCAGATAACAGTAACCTGTTGTGAGCGACACCCCCACCCCCTTGAGCAGGGGGGAATTACACAACTTCCAGAGGTCCCAACCTCATCCATTCTGTTATTCTGTTCCTGTGGTTTCAGGCCAAATGGCCAAAGTGCCCTTTCCATTTCAGTTGTAGCTCGGGGATCCCAGGTTAAACACCTCTCAGGAGCTGTTAGACCAGTCTTGGGAGCAAGTCTCAGCCTGCTGGTTGTGAGTTTCCTGCATGGCTTGTGAATGTGAAGAGACCTGCAGAGCTGCTGAGGTGCTTCGTGGGTGGAAGCAGTTCAGAAAGGATTCTGCTTCAGTGACTAAAAGCAAACTATTAAATCAACCCTGTGTTTGAGCAAACTGTCCGCTGTGTATTATTGGCAAAGATTGGCTGTGCACCATAGTGTCCAATTCTAATAGTTTTTGATGGGCTGTGACAAATTTTATGCTATTTTCTAAATTAATTACCTTCATAGGGATGATAGGCTATGAAAGCTTGTAATAGAATGGTTATAAACTAGGAAGCAAACAGAATGGAAAGAAATTCTAGATGTGAAAAATTACAGGGAAGTTTAAATATCAAAGTTATGAAGTAGCTCAAGTAAGGAATAACTTGGAGCATGCAGCATTTATACAGCATAATGTTATGGCAATATAAGAAATCCAAACATGTAATGTGTGTATTGTGTCTTTAAAGAAGAATAATGGTGCTTGGGAAAGTAAACCAAAATGTGAGTAATATTAAAATAAGAGCTCACAGTCAAGGACAGAAATGTCATGATTGTTCCAAAGTAAATATGGAGTGAAGGGGATTCTATTGTGGACTTTTTTCTTGTTGTCTTCAGGCTCCCTATTGATGTGAAAAACAGTTTGGATTGAAGGTACAAACTAGATGTTACGGTTTTTTATTGCATACAAATAAGCTCATCAGTATCAGCTTGTTGCACTTAGTAATGATCTTATTTTGATTCTCTTATGACCTTGGGATGCCACACCAATATAAAAATGCATATTTTCATCTGCAGATTGATATTTTCAGCTGGCAAGGTTGTCTGTTAACTTCACCTCTGCTATTCCATGTTCTGCTACACTAAATGCTACCTCATTTCTGTGCCATTAATTGATATGCAAACCTAGTTTTGGAAGTGTCCAGTAGGAAGTTGGTTGCTGTTTGTAGATAAGTTTTATAATTAGGTTAAGTATGTAGTGCTTTGTTTGCTGTTTCTAGAGGTGGTGGGTTTTAAAGTGTCATGGTTTTTCTCTAGCCCCTTTCAGGAAGACAAAAACATGTCAAGTGTCCTTATGTTCTTTCCTTAATTATGTATAGCTGTAGTGATTTTTGCCTGTAGGATTGAAAACAAACACAGATCCTGAAGCTGCCAGTCTCTTATATGCTGTAAATCCTCTTTCTGTCTTTATTTTGGTAAAAGAATGTATCTCCTTGCCTTAATGCTTCTGCTGCACAAAAACTGTACAAGTGGCAATGTTTTTTTCTGTGAAGAATAACATAAATTCAAACTGAGTTTCAGTGTGCTAGGGTAGGGAGCAAATGATTTAGAAATCTATAAACCAGAGAGGGACAGAAGAACTGCCACCCTGGGCAGAGTGGGCAGTGGAACTGTAAGGTTGCAGTTGAACACTTGAGTTGAAATAACTCTCTTAAATAGCTTAAAACCGGTTAATTTGACCTTGCGTCAGGGATTATGTATATCAGTCAAAGTTCTGCAAATTAATGTTCTTAGGTCAGCAATTAAATAGGTGTATCAGCCTTCAAAGATCCCAAAGTAGCCCTTTGCATTAATATCACAGCGTGCTTTTTGCTTTCGAGAACTCGGGAGGGGGGGAAGAATTTGAATATTCCATTGACTTCAAAAGTTTTATCTGGGCATCTGACCCTTGCCAACATTGATCTGTATTAGAAGGGCTTCTTTACACTTCAAGCAGTATTAAACCAATTGCCAGCAGTCCCAAAAAGAGAAGTTTTCTTGAAGTGGGAGTACAGATGTCCAGTTTTTGTCAATGGTTACTTTCTTGAGCAGAACTTCCAAATCTGTGGTAATGGTTATTCCCTGGACAATATCAAAACAGGGCAAATATTGCAAAGCCATTCTGAAAATATTTCATTATCTTTCAAAGCAGTTAATACCTTTAAAAGAAAATTAATTGAATTTAAATGAAAGGAATAGTAGTCACTGGAAAAGCTGACTGTCCTCTGTTCTTCCCCCTCTCCAATTTGGTCCAGTTCCTCTCTTCTACTGCAGATTCGTTTTTTGTAAATTGGAACCAGTTTTGAAGGAATTAACCGAACTAAAAAGGATCCCTGCAACAAATTCAGATGTGTTACACTGTCTTAATTTTGTTATAGAAAGACATGAAATTTTATCTGATGTCCGGTGGGATAAGAGGAACATGAATTCCTAAAGTCAAGTTTCATGGCTTTTAGCTTAGTACCTGATCTCCTCTTTGTCCTGTTCTATATCAGTGTTCCTTTCTTCAGCCCCGAAGTTAAATGTTCTTTCTTTGCTTTGTAAAAGTGTTCCTCAGCACTGTGATACAGACCCTTCAGCTGAGACCTCAGTAAAGTATTGCTGAAAGATTTCTGTCTGTTGTGAGGCAAAATCTTACTAAACTGCCATTTTTGTAGTAATCCATTCCTGAATAACTCTTTCTACCTGATGACTCTCTCAAGAAGTGGGAGATGGAAAATGACCTGCACATCTGAGCATCACAAACAGGAGCAGTATTAAGTCTTAACTCAAAAAGTTAAAAGCTGATTAAACACTTCTCCTAACAATCCTATCAGTGTACCCTTAGAATTCTTCCTTGTTAAGACGCATAGTCCAAGAATGGTTTGTAGCGAACACACAGATATGTGTTAGAGTAATTCATCAGAACAAGTTTGTATTCATAACAATTCAATTTTAAATAGGTAAGTCATATCCAGCATAATGCTTGAATATATTCTTTGCTCCACTGTCATGCAGAACATAACCAAACTGACTCTCCAAATGCAGGCTGGAATTGCAGAAGGTGTCTTTTTTTGGGAGCTGTTTGTGTCCCTCTCCTGTGACTTGCTGTTCCCACATTAGAGATGTTAGAGGAAAACTATATATGAAGGAGCTCCTGGATGGGTGTGAATGATATAAAGGTGCCAGGATGATAACTTGTGCTGCTTAGAGCTACCTTACAGTACCAGGCTGGAGAAAGGAAATGGGAAACTCCTTTAGATGTGTTTTGGCTGTTCGTAGCGTAGGCATGGCAACTCTGACTAGATGGGTATAATGAATGTCTGGGTGTGTTCATCTGAATTTCAAAGTGCTGTAATTCCTGCACAGCGTTACATCTGCAGTTTGTCTCAAGCATCTTGAGGAATTAGAATTATGTAAATGTGAAATAGTCGAGATCGAAGCAGAATAACAAACTTTCTCATTACAAATCATTTGACACTTCAAAAGCCGACAACGTGAAGTTTGCTGTGATGTTGAACATCGTATTTTTTCAGTCCTTTTAGGCGAAGTGGGTTACCTGTGGTGTATCATAACTGAGCTAATTTATTACAAAATACTTAGTCTGGAAGGCTGGTGATGCAAGGAAAATTCTTGAATTGAAATTTTATCTAAACAGGGAGTCCTGTTTATCACCTGGAGATTGCCCAGGTGTGAAAGAGGTTTGGTTTCAGTTATGCCTCTTCTTACTGTTCATTATTCCTGCCAGCCATTCCTTCAAAGTGTAAATGTTACTTCACATTTAACACTTTCTCTTACCACTGCACTGGTTGTTGGCAGGGTTGCTGTTTTGTCAGACAATGTGTGTGTAGCTGCTGAGACAGACTGATCCTGCGTGGACAAAAGCTACAGGGCTTGGGCTCTGCTCGCAAAGGATTGGGCGCCTTTCCTGTGCTAGAAGAGGCTGTGACAGAAAATGAGGCACTTTTTTTTTTCTGCCCAATGATGCATCTTAAGCTCCAGAGGCTTTGTCACACTATTCCAGCATAGTCATTTATTACTGTACTTAGCAGGGTGTAATGTGCTGCTGGATAAGGTGCAGCCATTTGCTGAGCTACAGAAATTGCTGAGGCAGGAGCAGGGGGTGCGTTGGGAAAACAGCTTGCTAATAACCCACCTCGGTGCCTGCTCCAACTGTGAGGCTCTACCAAACAGCTCCTGGGTGTGAGCAAGAGGAGAAGGATGAAACATTGATTTTTGTTTGGCTCTGGAGCAGTCAATACCAGAATACCCATAGTTTTGGTGACCACACCTTTGGAAAGCTGTTGGAAAAACTGGAGAGAGAAGATGACTGGAAAATGTAAGGTGTGAGTGCTTTTGACGGGTATGAGAGCAGAAATCCTGTACCAAGGAGTTTTGTAACCTAGTGCAGAAAGATGTAGGGAAGAAACAGAAGTCAGAAAAATTGAAATTTGAAGTTGGGCACAAGGTTAGAACATGATTTAATCACTAGAACTAATTAACAAAAGAAGTACCAGTATTCTCTAATGTTATGTAAAGACAATGTTCTTCTGACAGACAAGCAGTCAGTGTAAGTTACTGGGATCCTTCAAAAATAACCAGGTAGAACTAAAAGGTCTGTGCTATACTGAGGTCATGGAAGATGCTCTCATGTGAAAGCTTGACTGTGTACACCATGGAGTTCTGTGTTTACTTTGTAGACAAAAACTTTTCTGGCCCTTCTGTTGATGAGTCTGTGGTTTGGCTGTCTGTCTTTGCTTTTTTCCCAATAACCAGCTCTGCAGCTGGCTTTGAGTAGGACATTCTCTCAATTACTATGTTTATTTTCTTTCTAATCCTGTTAATGTGCGTAGCATTATAACACTTAATAGTAGCTTAATGAACTTCAGACAACATTATTTTATGAGCAGAGAGTAAGGAGGCCTCTTAATGTTAATTTGTGCCCCACTTCAACTGGTCTTCAGTAATTGTGGTGTTGCTGTATTATCACCACCTACGCCATTATTTTCTTAATAATTTGTGTTTATGTCAATGCAGTTTTTACATACCCTGTGTTGACTTTGAAGGAACTGTTATTCCAGCAGCCTTTTCTTCCTGCCCATATATAGAGGCAGAGGAATTGGGTGGTGGTCTCAATTCATGTTACTGCCATCAAAGCCTCCTGCACTGTCCCACTTTTTGCCTGCACCTCACTTTTCCTTTCTGCACGTGTTTTCAGGTAGGCAATGTTACTGTTCCAGCCTTCCTGCTCCTGCAACTGATGCCTCTTTCACTGTTTCCCCTCTGTGGAAATACAGTGACCTCTTCTTCCCGTTGTCTTACCTTGCAGCTCCCTGTGTTTGCCTTCTCCTTGAGTTGTGTAATGATAATCATGGCACTGAGATGATCCCTGGATTTACTGTGTGCTCATCACAGAGGAAATTTTAACAAATGAATATATGAAGAGAGAAAACTAAATTGACCTTTTTGTTTGTCACTGTTCATTATTGCATTTCTATTTCACTTCTGCAGAACTAAATTATACTGAAGGTATTGTTGCAAGTGGAGAGTGTGTTAGTAGTCATTGAAAGCTTAACACAGTTGGGATTTTTAAGTTATTTCAGTGATCTAAGTGTTTATTGTATTTCCTATACAAGTAGTTTACCGTGCTGCTGAATGCTGAAGTGCCTCAGCAAAGCCTTTTTTATGAGAGTGGTACTCTTATGCATGTAATGTGTATGGATAGATTGTCAATCTTATTAAAATTGTCATTGGTACAAACTCTTGGCAATGAGCCACTGATAGCTTGGGGCATCCTGGCCTATTTTCAATTTCATATTGATGTTAGTAAGCAATTAAAAATAAACAATTTGCATTTTCTAAAAAAAATACATAAACCGCATCTTATGATATCACCGATCACTTATTTTATACAGCAAATAGCCTATTTTATGACTGTTGGGTTTTTTTCCACCGAGGAAAATTTCTTTTCTATAAAATGCTGCCTTTCTCACTGAATCAAATCTTCTATCTTGTTTAAACCTAAGTTTTCTTTTTTTGGTGAATTAATCTTGTTTTGAAGGTAGCTTATGGTAGATTTGAAAATATCAAGTATTGTGTGTTTTAGTACTCACTTCTGTTTGGTTTTGAGCCCTGCTAAAGATTCATAATTCATATGTGAAATATTCTGGGGTTTATGTTAATACATAGATGTTCATATGACTTACAAGGGATTTTATCACACATTCCTTCTGACAGCTCTCCAGACTTGGGGCTGGAGATCTCATAAAATAAAAGTACTTTAGCTCATATGCAGAGCGGAGACTGATGGAGAGGAATGACTTGACCTGACTGCTCCAAATTTTAAAATGTTGCATAAATTAAACCCCTCACATGAACACTAAATAAATTTCAAGCAAAAGCTATATTGCTACTTCAGAAAAGATGCTTTTCTTCTTTCTAAGCCATTTTTTATATATGATCTAATGTTGCAATTTTTACTGTATCTGGTGCTGAAAACTCTGAGCAGTTTTTTGGTGAGTTTAGAGCCCCACATCTAGATCTGTTTGTTTTGGGGATTTTTTTTCCAATTTGCTACTGAATTGTCTGAATTGTGAACAACCTTAAAGTTACAACCTTTGGCTTTAAATTCAGGTTAAATCCCCATTTTGATATATGGTTGCCAGTTTCTCATTTGGTTCACAACTTTGTAACAGACGTAGCTGGTAATTTTAAATTCATGTGAAGCCAATATATCCACCAGTTAAACCAAATTACCCTGCTTCCTTTACATGCACCTTCTCATTGTTTTGCAGCTATTATTCCTCATAACCTTCACTGTATTTTGGTGAATCACATTTTCTTCTTTTGTGTAGCACAACCATGTGAATCCATAAAGTTCTGGGCCCACTTTTGTTGTTCTCTTAGTTTTGGTATTTGAAACCCGTGTTCATGTTTGCTGCAGCCTTTCCCTCCAGTGAGAGCAGGCACTGGAGTCTCCTGAAAACAAGATGCTGCTAAGGAGAACAACCTGGAGTAGATCCCCTGGGAATTCTGCCCCTGTCAACTCCTGCTCACACTGACCAGAGAGTCCAAAAGCTGTTCAGGGGAGGGGATGTGCATAAACATGCTGGGGATGTTCTTACTAAGAACCCATCTGAGAAAATGGGAGATGCCATACAGGGATAGTTTGTGTGTTGGCCTGGAGTGTACATCTAGTAATCATCCTCATAGAGGAATCCTCATTCTTCATAGTATTTTATACCTAAGTAATTGGAGTTCTGTGCAGAATCATAGGGTTGGTAACCTCCCTCCCTGGAGGCACTTGCAGCTTAAAAAGAAGCGGTGATATTTTAAAAGCTATATATATGTAAATCAGGCAGAGCACAGGGTGATGGATAGCTGTACTCTTGTTTAAATAACTATCTCTGTTTTCACTAAAGTGTCTTCAGTCTTCATGTGCAGTTTTCTCTGATAATAAATGTCTTTCTCTGTAGTTTACACCATTGCAATGAAATTAAATAGTTCTTTTATGATCAAGTTCATCCAGTGTTGTTGAAATGGTTACCCTTCTTGATACCTGGTTAGTGACTGCTGTATAGAAGGTAATAGTAGTTCAGTTTTGTCCAATAGTTTTTTTTTTTTTAGATGGAAATTATAAAATCCAGGTGATACTTCCTGGCTTGTTCTGTGTTCCCCCCCTTGAGTGTTTGGGTAATTGTCAGTGGTATTCAGTGGAGAGAGTTCTCCTCCTCAGTACAATTGTAGAAGCTTAACTGAATGAAAGTTTCACGTTAATCAGTCTTGCTGCCCAACATCAGGTATTGTATATTTGTAAGCAGGTTAAGGCAAAGTGATTCAGGCAAGGTTATGGCAATGCAGAGGAGGCTGGAAAGTCTGTGCTGAAAGTTATGGTTTGATAACAGCACTGAAACAATATCTGTGCAGGGCAGGGTTCTCCTCCTGCAGTGCTGGCAGTAAAGTATTGCAACCACAGTTACAGCATGAAAGCTGAAAGTGGGAAATGAAGGAAGGCTAGTGCTGTTAAAGAGGGTAATTAAAGAGTTTAGAATTGCTTTTTAGTTGATGGACGAGTCAGAAAACATTTGCCATGGTGCTGAATGCTGTGTCATTTGGAGGGGGAGTGTGTGGCAACAGATTTCTTGCTTCAGCTTTTTCTGCACCTGCAAAATCAGTGGCAACATTTCTCTAAAATTGTGTATTTACATTCACTCAATTTTATATGTAAGTTAATTATATAAGAGAGGCTTTTTGTAGCAGCATCATAAATCTTAATCATGTCTTGGGAGCTGGGAAGGACAGTGTTTCTGTATGGTCTGCATCCTGTACAATTCTGAATTGCAGAATACTTTCAGCAAACTGTTCAGGATTGAGGCTAATGGGGATTTTTCTGACTTGAATATGAGATGGCTGTTACAGCTGCTGTTGCTGTCACCTGGTTCCCATCCTTCCAAGATGAGTTATACAAGAAGTATAACTCCAGACTGGCCTGTGTAGAAGAGCTGGGCTGGTTTTGATTAATCCTCTGATACTCCTTTCTTCTGTTTCCTTAGTCCTATTAAGGAAGAAACACTGAGAGTAGGCACCACCAAAAAAGAGATAGGAAAATATGATTAGATTAAAAAAATTTGTGACATGAGCACATGTGGGTTTGTTAAAGGTTTATTGCCTAATTGTGTCTTAGTGTTTTTGTTCTATCAGTCTACATGATTAAGACTTTTAACTACTTCTAATCAAATGCAAAAGCTATTTCTGTCTCTGCAAAAGGATTTCTTAATGCCTTTTTTTATATTGTTCCTTAACTTTCTATCTAGTCAACAGAGAAGAAAATCCTCTTTATTGGTGCAATTCAAATGTAATTGTTAGTTCTGAAAGAAACTCTTTTAATTCAAAGTGTTCTCCTCTGTTTTCTGGATACATACTGTCTATTTAATAGACACGGCTGCCAAGCTCTGACTTCTTTTGGCAATCGCGAATCTAATTAGCAT
The DNA here is from genome assembly GCA_036023395.1 of Myiotriccus ornatus. Classification (NCBI taxonomy): domain Eukaryota; kingdom Metazoa; phylum Chordata; class Aves; order Passeriformes; family Tyrannidae; genus Myiotriccus; species Myiotriccus ornatus. The sequence goes on along the minus strand of JAYRBT010000139.1, from coordinate 67,092,992 downwards.
TTCTGTTAAATAGAACCTTTTTTCATCTTAAATTTTCAAAAGGAATGCAGGAATTCTCTTTTTATCTAAGAGTTTTGTCTGCCTCAGCAGCAACTGCAATCTTTGTGCTCGCAGTTGAGGGCTGCTATACTAACACCTGATTGATAAATACTGATAGCTGGGATTCTCTTACCAGCTCCTGGGCTTTAAAAAAATGCTGCCCTTATGCTTCTTTAAAGAAACATTACTTTTTTTTTTTTCTTTGTAATGAAGCTTAAGCTTATAAAAAGCTAACAAATGAGATTAAACCAATGATTTGTTTCTGCTTAGCAGATCCAGTCTTTCTTTTAATGTAGAATAAAATGCTTTTGTTTTAACTCGGTGTAAAAGCAAATGCTGTTCGTTAAGAGGACACATGGCTCAAATAAGCTTGAGGAGATACATGGTTATCTTACTGTTTTTAACTTAAGTTGGATTCTCTTTCCATGCAGCAGCTGTATGGGAAAAATAAGCAAGGAAGATAATGAATGTGGGTGTGTTGTGTGTCACTTACACAGATGAGTTAATGGGCAAGAGATTTTTATGTGGCCGCCTTACCATGCATAGGGGAGCAATGCACTTCTTTTTTTCACTGGAGCATATCCTCAGAGAAACTTTAGACTACCAAAAAGTTTACTCTCACGTTCTTGTAGGAAAACTTAAAAAAGAAACTTTTGTGGAATAGGTTAGCAACACATGGATAAAATAGATTAATTTTTTTTATCCCTAAAGGGTTGGGAGGAGTCAGTGAAAGTCCAATCTTATTTTTTTACTGTAAACTTTTAACTACCTGAGCTTTGGCCTCAGTCTGGCTTACCTGGATTTGATACCACTAGAGCTGCATGAGGCCCTTTATTCTGGTTTATAAATGGTTTTGTTGCTATGATCATACAATCTGTAAAACATAGTTGCATGTTACTAGTTTGGGTTTATTAAAATTCAAGTCATGAGAGACTTACTGAAAGCTCAGCTTGTGCTGCACTTCAGAAAACCGTGTGGGTTGTTTGTGTTTCTGTAAATAACCTTTCTGATAACCCTAACAGGACCTGGTCCACTCTTCCAATGGTATTACACTTCCTGTATTTATAAGAAAAAACTGGCTAATGAAATGCAAGATTTGAATGTGATATGCCTGATGCTACTTCTCGTTTGTAGTTTTGTCTCATGGAAGGTAGAACTTGTTAGACTGAGTATGTTCAGCTGTTCTGACAGCTGGAAATGCGATCCATTTCTGAGAGTGGTTTTGTTCACCAGGGCTACTGCAATATTTGTGGTATTCAGCATTTCGGTTGCATAATTTTCAGCATTTTGCTGTGAAGTCTACATTTAAAAAAATTGCTCAAAATCAGAGTGCATGTTAATCAAATACTTTGTAGTAGATGTCTGTTTGGGTTGAATTATGGTTTCCCACAGTGTATTTTCTTCAGGAAAGAATGAACTGTCTCAGCATGATGTATTTATGCCCTTCTGGTGGTGCCGATTCAGAATGGATCCACTCTGTATCTTTTGGGAACATCTACCTAAGTATTTTTTTTTAGCAGAAGTGTATTGAGGGGAAAAAAACTCTTTATATACTCTGCTAGATCTTAAATTGTATTTTTTGCCTTGATTGGTGTGAACTGTAGAGCTGCTGGCAATTACAAAGTAGCTGAGGCAGATTGCAGGTCTGCTCTGGGCATGTTTGGTCCTGGATTGATCGTTTTTCTCAAGAACATCTGCTTGGGATAAGCACTTGAGGAATCTTGTGGCTCACCTGATACCTGTTTTGTAACAGACACTTTGTTTTATCACCTCAGTGTCCTGGTGTTGGAGACAAAACTGTTGTAAGCAATTGGAGGTCTGGAGTTTGCAGTATAAAGAAAGTGAGAGAAAGTGTGTTGGAGACCTCAGGCTGGTAGTACTTTGCTTAAAACTCAGTAGTTACAGATGGCTAGGTAAAGTTTAATCAGATTCTCCTCTTTCATGTAGCTCCTGCTCATTTTAGCAAATGTTATAATGTTGTCGTGGTCCAGTTGATGAAGTGCTCCTGTAACTGTGAACTGCACTGCAGTGATTGTAGGTTCTGGTTGCTTTCTGTGCTAAAACTCTAGGTGTAATCTCTAATATTTTTCTTTATTTTTTTGTTTAAATTCTGTTGTATAACAGAATAGAAAACTATTGTCACTGTCAGAATATCTCAGTGTGTGGGAATACAGTCTTGAAAATATCCTGTGAAGTCTTTTTGTAAAGTACTGTTCTAAAAGACAGAGGTCCCGAGAACAAAGTCTCTTGTATCTCTGTATTCCAGCTCAGTTGAAGAATTGCTGTGTAAAGTACGAGTACAATTTAACAAGAACTCCTTTCCTCTGTTTCTTTGAAGGACTTGGTAAATATTGAGATGTTTTTGACTGCTAAAGAAGTGGAGGAGTCATTGGAAAGACAAGAGACTATGACTTGCTTGGCTTGGTGTCATGACAACAAATCCAGACTCAGAAAAATGAAGGTATGAAAATGTAACATGTTCATGTTTTGCTAAACTGTTTTCTAAACTACTTGGATGTGGGATGTGGTCAGTTTGTTTTAAATTACAGGTCTTGAATGGGGTCTTGTATAAAAGGAAAGTAAGTATAAAAATCTTAAAAGGAGTGGGTAGTTGGAGCTAAACCAACTCACACAAATGTCAAACCTGGAACTGAGTGATAGGTTATCTTACAGATACAAGTGTTGTCTCAACAAACTGTGCTCAAATAATATAATAATACTCAATTAGTTTTAGTATCATTTGCAAACATCTAAATGTAGAGGTATGTAATGTCTCGATGCATGTAATAAATTGAATTTACAACTCTTTGCATCCTCATATAACTCAGTTTACATGTGAAGGTATCTTCAGAATGAGATTAATGGGAGAAATTTCATACACATTTTTGCCTTAGTATTTTTTAAGTGTTGTGTGTATAAGAAAACAAAAGTTAAGAACTAACTCGCTGGGAGAAGGTACTAGTGAAATGTGGGTTTTTTCAAAAGAAAAAAAAAGGCTGAAATCTGATCAAGTAGTAAATACAGTAAGCCTTCCTCAAGCCATTGAATACCAGGAGCTGCACATGCTGTGTGCTTGTTGCTGTGCAGTTGGTTTAAATTTCCTCGTCTCTTAAATTATGCACTTCAAAACATGCTGTAGTCTTTTATAGGGCTTGCAGAAATCTGTTTTTAACTGATATTAACCAAAATCCCTGCCTCCCTCAAAGATGTTTGTGCCTTATTTTGTTAAACTAAGCGCTTTCTTTAACCAAAAATGTTTGAGTGCACTTGACAATGAGCGAAGAGTGACGTTCTCTGTCACTCAGGGGCGCCAAAATGAGAACGAACCGAAGATGGGACGCAAAAGTAAATCGGCCAGTGATTACTCTAAAGAAAATGATGATCTTGTTATGGAAACCATTAAAGGAAAACCAGAATTGGTATGTAAACAATACTGCATAATTGTACTGCTAAAAAAATCCCCCCCTTGTGTAATCTTAAAATGTTAAGTGATGTAAGAAATACAATCCGAACGTCCTTCTTTTTCATCACCAATCTTCAACAAAGAGTAAATAAGGAAAAATCTTCCCCATACCCCTTTTTGAAAAACAACTACAACAAAATCTATTTCTGCAAGCCCTACGCTTTTTTTCTTCTTTTTCTTTTTTTTTTTTTATTTTTTTTTCTTCTTTTTTAATCAAACAAAAACCAAAACTAAGGCTGTGAGACAGATTTGGAAAAGAGAAATCACTATGCTTCTTTTTGAAATACAAATATACATTTCTTCTGCTTCTAGTTGCTTAGCTACTCATCAGTGTTAAGGTTCCAAAATCCCAGCCACCACCTTGAAGCAATCCTTACCTAAAATTTAAGCTGCTTGGTGGCCTGGGAGAGCAGTCAGGTAATCTTTACAGATGTGAGTCATCTGAAGTCTTGTGAAGAGCTGCTGTGGGATTGTTTGAAGGTATAAAAAGTTGGAATGTGCATCATCTGATTGTCTAGGACTCTCTTCTTCTAGTTACACTTGTCTGCAGAACCCATCCGGCCACTGGCTTGCCCCTTCCTTGAAAATTCATTTGTTTGGCACGTGGGTTTTGCTGTTGAATTGTTTTAACAGAACAGGAAGCCCTGGGATGGAGTATCATTAACAGTTAAAAACCTTGATCAGTGTTTTAGTAGAAACAAACTTATGTTAAATTCTAAATGAGGGGTTTGTGTAGAATTGGATAACAAGGTACTTTAAGATTTTTCAATAGGACTATTTTAAAGTCCAGAAGAATTTTTTATTTTCTGCTGAATCTGGCCTTGAGTACAGAAAAAGGCATAGTTTGAAAATAATTTATTTTCTGTTCCTTAAACAAGTAAATTTTAACATATGACAGAATGCATCATTTTTACATTCAAATGATTCACATTTTAAATGTTAAATAAGCAATTGTTGCAATGTGTGCATTAGTCATCCCAGGCAGCTAACTGATAGAAATTTGGAGTTGTTCAAATTCCTGCTGAAGTCACTGAGGAATTTTGATATTATTGTGCTGATGGACAATAAACAAAAAGCAACTATTCATTAGAAGCATGGGGGAAGAAAAAACCATTTGACAAATGGAGCAGGGTAACTCAGGGAATAGAGTTCTTTACAGGATTCAGAGGACTTCAGGTTTTCATTGTTTTCTTGAGGCAATAAACCAGTTGACTGTGTCCCTGTAAAGAAGCATAGTGACTTGGTTTTTGTGGGGGGAAAATCTTTTTCTTTTTAATTCCACATATTCAAAGTTTTTTTATAGATTTTGTGAACTGGTGATGGAATTTGATTTAAAGGGACACTGTCAACTTCATTAGGCTTCATATTTTACCTTTTTCCAAAAACAGGTAAATGGCACTTGGTTTTCTTGTTTGAGACTTGTTTCCAGCATGGCTTTTAGATGTTTGACAAGAAGAGTGGGATAGAAGCTTTAGAAGAAAGGGAGGGAGGGAGGGCATTGCAGCAACTTAAACTCTGTGCTGCTTTTTGTTAATATTGGGGTCTTCGAAAAAGCGTTGAGACACCTGTTTCTTCCTTGAAGTCTTCTGGGTAGACCTCTCCTGTCTAAATTATCACAAAGCCCCAAATTACTGTTGAATCTACTGCTTTAAATTGTAGTAAAGTACAAAGAAACCACCCTGTTGCTCTCACTTGCGTCTCAGGTAACGATACTTTCAGTCGTTAGGAAAAAGTTCATCCCTGCTAAATGCTGAAGTGTTAAAAGGATACAAGAGGAGGAGGATTTTGTTTGCTTTTAGGGAATTCTGTGCTGATCTTTTCTGTAGAGTCAGCAGTTCAACTTTTTTGCATGAATGCCTAAAAGCAAGCAAACCAGGTTGCATGTTATTAACACTTTCTTTTTTTGTTGTGCACACATAGTACTTAACATACCATGTGGTGCAACTTTGGCACCATCTAAGACCCTGTCTTGTCTTTAATCTCAGAGCTGTCTGGAGTTCAGCCTAAGGATTCAGGAGTTCATTGAACTCATTCGACAGAACAAGAGACTGGATGCTGTAAGGTATGAAATTAGGATGTTTTCCAAACAATTTTCTTAACAAGATGGTGTTATGCTTCATTAGAAACACGTGATTACTGTTGCAACACCCAGCAGCCCTGTAGGGCCTGTAAAGGATCTTGCTGGGATTGACATTAGTCTTTGGATTTAAGCTGGGGGTGAAATTTTTTTAAAGGCAAAGTGTCATTCCACAGATGAACCTTTTGAAAGAGTTAATATTGTCACTGAAACTCTGCACCTTCTTATTCTTCAAAATCAAGTTTAGAAAATTTATCTGCTTTAAAAAGCAAATGGATTTTCTGGTGGCGTACAGTGTGATGTACATATTTACCCTTACCTAATTTTCAAGGGGTACATCGAGCTTCTCATGGGAATTCATTGCAGTTTTGTTCACAAAAAAATACTAAAAGGTTGATGAACCTCCATCAAAAGCTTTAACATTTCAATTTCGTCTGCATTCTCTTCTGTCCTCATTAAACTTTTTGTTCTGCAAGTTTTGCTGTGGGCCAGGTTCACCCTTTTTATTGATGCCCAATTGACAGTTCTGTGTTGTCACGGGGCAATGATGAGCTATGCTGGGTTTTCCCCACCCCCTTCCTCCGGCCTCAAATGAAGAAACCGACTCAATATTTATTTTCACCTCTTCTGAACCAGCTCAGTGGAGACCACAGTAAGAAAGTAACAAAGTACAGCACAGGTGGCAGAGCCACTGGAGCTTGCACATGGACAAGGGGGAGAGAACTCACAGCAGGTCCTGTTTTGTAAGAATATTTAAACCTAAGGAATGATGACAAGTTTATGGCCTGCCTTGAAGCTTTGCTGATACATTCCAATGATAACACTGTTGCAGCTTAACATTTCTGACAAGTTTTATTGTAAGGAAGTTGCAAGTCTTGCTGCCTTTTAACCCATACCAGGTACTCCAGAAATTGAAACCAGCAGGAGGCTCCTATTTATGGCAAAGCTGCTTTTTGGCCAGAGGAGCACAGAGCTACAGAAAACAGAGTATCGTAACATAGGCATAGACTGAAAGCATTCTAGCATATTCTTAAGTCTGAGATGCAGAAGCTCTCCTGCAGGGCAAAGTTTTAGGGTTATTTTCAGGTTTTGTTTCTAATTCCATTCATATGTATTGCTTGCTTTGAGCTAACTCATCTCATTCCTCCTTTGCCCTACTTGCACCTAAATTGTCGTTGCTTTGGTCCCAGCCAATGCAAATGTGCAATCTGATAAACTCCAGCTAATTCTAATGTTAATAATTAAAGACAAAATAAACAAAACCTACATGCTAACGTTTAGATATGTGTGCTTACCCTTTGATAGAATTCTCAAGTCCTTATGAAAAGGATGAAAGAGACTCAACTACATTATCTGCCTTCTGAAGCCCATGGTGCTTTTTATACCAAGTGAATACTGTGCCTTTAGCTTTATTCTCTAAGTTTGTTTCTTTGCCAAATGTGCAGTCATGCATCTTAACAAAGAGTAGTCCATGCTCTAAAAACTATTTTCTTTGAGCTACGGCTTCCGTATGTAGCTTGGAAACCAGAGGGCAGGTACAGAGCTGAAAGAAGGAAATAGGCTGAGAACTGGGACAAAGCAGATAAGGTCATTCTGTATTTTATTGTTACTAGATATGTGTTTCCCTCTGATCCCTTTTTTCACATCAGAACTGGTAAAATCTGCAAGTCATCATCCCTCAAGAGGACACATCACACTTGGTGTGGAATAACGTGTACTGCCATAGCCTCTGAGGTTTAAAACTTACAGCTCCTGTTCCTATGGCAAACAGGCATCCATTATTGACTCTTGTTGAGGGTGAATGTGTATTCCATATACCTGCTGAAATTCCAGACTGACATGCATTTTATACCTGGCAGTTACAACTTGCCAATTGTGGCAACGCTGCTTTAGTTTAATAACCAGTTGTAAAATGAAAAGTATCTACAGAACTCTTTCTATATCTTAACTCACTCCTTTTTAACAGGATGAGTTTAGATAATTTTGTACATTCAGAATTAAGCACCTCAATGCTTTCTTTTGATAACATGGCTAAAAAGTGTAAGGTTTTACCATTGCATTCTACCTCGTTTCAAAGTAAATAAGTAATGAATAAGGGAATATATTTTGGGAAGGTGCAGCATAAATCTCGTTGCTGTTAGCAAATCCTTGCAACCTGTGCTTTTATTAGCCTGCTTCTGTTAAGTGCCTGCAGCAGGATTCTTTCAGCATTGTGTCCATGGTGCAATAAATAGGTCAGGCATCCATTAGAAAGCGGAGAAAGAGGCTGTTTACCAAGGAGTTTCCTGTATGAGTGGAACTCGGGGAACTGACATTTTGTTGAAACGCAGCTGGTGTTTAAATAAGTTTGAAAGCTTTGCTTGCTGCCTGCTGAGAACCTCTGATGTGGCACACTGCTTTTAGGTTAAAATTGATGTGAACTTTAAAATTATACATCTTATTTAATAAGTGCTTGAATCTGTGTAGGCTTTTAGAATATGAGTACAAATAGACCTTCCTCTGATAAGGGTACCTTATCAGTGCAGCCTTGAAAGTGCAAGTTTCAAGAATGCACAAAAACTTTCTTGAATACAAAGAGTAAATCTCTTAAGCTTAAGTATACCACAGAGTTCCTTGACTATCATTAGCCTTTAACTCCCACAGTCTCTTCAGGTTATTTTGTTGGGGTTTTTTTTGTACCTATTACAGTAACAATGAATGACTGATGACACCAATTTCACACTTTTTGGAGCTCTCCTTCAATTCATTCTGGGAAATCTGACAGCATTCTGCTACTTTGCTCTTATGGGATGCCAGAGATACACAAAGTTCTTAGCTAAAAGCTTAACAAAACACTGTGTGTACTTCTTGTTCTGGGAATATTGAGGACAAAAGGAGTAAATAAGAATAGCTGAAAAGAAAGTGGCTACAGTCTTATCACGTCAGTCAACTTCTCTCCCACAAGGATGAGTGGACACAGTGTGTTCCTTGATTTTTATGATGAGGTGGGGTTCAACAGGCATATAAAAGTAATAATAAAACTTTTGAGTACTATAAATTTCACTAGTTGTCATAAGGGTCGGAGATAAAGGCATTCAGGCATTGGTCAAAAAACTGAGTTGAAAGAACAGGCCCTTCCTTGATAACACCTTATGTTGGTGTTAGTTATTGCTGCTGCCCTGTAAATATGTTCATTTTTATATTCAGCTATGTGTAGATATATAAGCTGTACATTGCATATGTGTATCCTGTTGTAACAATTTAATGTACCCTTAGTGAACTGCGGGTCTTAAAGTCTTAGTAAATATTTGCCAAGTACAATATGTCAGCTGTACCTGTGTGGGCTGGAGGGACACACAGTGGACTTTGTCCCCACAGTTTACAGAATTGCTCTGGGGTTTGAAAAACAAAATTTTCTGCCTATTACTTTGACCCATCACAAGAATTTAGTTAGTGGCTTCAGTGATGGTCTGCTGTCAGGATTTAAAAAAATAATTTCTAGGAAAATGTAGCCCCCTGCTCTAACTATACTGACTAGTGGGTGCTAATGGTGCTAAAAACATTGCAAAGAAGCGTTGTAAGGGTCACATAGACCTTCAAGAGCATAAAAAATCTTGCACAGAGATGGAAATAGCTGAATGACAAGGGAAGGGGTGAATAATGGCACCAGGGCAAATAAGGTGCTATTTAAGTGTTGTGTATTCACAAGTAACTCAAAGTACTGTTTCTTGTTTTCCAGTGTAAAAAAAACTTGAGTGCTATAAATTAATGAACTTGCTTCTCCTTTAAAGGATATCTGGCTTCATTTTACTTTCTCTGTGTTGGCTCTCTGTGGATGAAGTTCAGCCATTAGCATGCAGGCCTTGTGGGAAAACTTCCTGGTGTTTTTTAAAGAACACAGGAGGAAGGGAAAGTCAGGAGATGAAGACTAACAGAAGGTCACTTCAAAAAAACCTAATTGATTCTGGATCAACCCAAAATGGCCTCCACATCCCAGTGTGTTCAGTATTTGCAAGTTGTGGAAGTTCTAGATTGCTGAGCACTTCCAATCTGAACAGCAAGCAAACGTACAGTGATTGTGTATTGTACACACACCCAAGTGTTAATTCTGGCTCCTCTTGAACACACACAGCAAGTGTGTGATCAGAGTTTTTCTGTCACAGCTCAGGGTCTTCCTACAAACACATTCACCTGCTGTTTGTTAAACTAAATTGTCATGGCCTGGCAGGGATCAGCTCTTTTAAGAGGATTCCCCCCCCCTTCTCTCTCATGCATGCACACACAGTAATTTAACTTAACTGGGAGGTCTGAATTTTTTGCTTTGCCTACTCTTGGTTGTAAACAGCTCTTGCTTTCATCTGCAGCTCTGCACCATTATTTTCACTTTCTTCCAATGTGTTCAGGCTGCTCAGTCTCTTCTCTCAGGCCATGGGGTTTTGTACTTCTGCTCTCATAAGTCATCACCTGGGGAACAATATTTACATTCCTGAATTGCTCACCCAAAATAGGAAATTGGGTGGAAACAGTCTGTCCTGCATAACTTCCATTGCTTCCTGGTTTGGGTGGGAGAGGAAGTGGGAGTACTGAAACATGGCTAAAGAGACTGTTCTCATGGTATTGATGACCTCAGGGAAGTAGTCACTGGAATTCAGAATTCAAAAGGAATAAAATTTACTTAGGTTTTCTTCATTCAAGCCATGAAATGGGCAATTTGAAAATACTGTCTATTCCTAAAAGAAATTTGTAGCTTTAAATAGATTTTGACAAGATTCTTTGAGAGTTAAAAACGAGCAAACACTTAGCAGAGCACGTGAGAGATGACTTGGTATCTTCCCCATAATACAAACTGTGCAGAACACACAGCACAGGGAAAACTTCCCTACACTTATGCAGTGCCAGAAATCCAGTATGATGCTGATGCCATAGCCAGTCTCCTGTGCTACATCTGCACCACTGAAAACAGGAGCTTTTAGCAGAAATGCTGAGCTACCCGTGCAGTTTAAAAGCTGGAGGGTTTTCCTGCTCACTTACACACCAGCTTGAAAATTAATGATCTTGGGAAGACTGGATAGGGGAGACTTTCATACAGGGTTTTTAAGTAGTTGAATATCCTTATAATCTGGTAATAATTTTGTGGTTTCTTACTATTTTCTGAAAAATATTAAAGCTTGTATTTTTTGTTTAAATATGTTTATGGTAATTCTGTCACTTCTTTAAAATATCCAAGTTTTCAGCTTTGTGTTTATCTCTTAAAATCAATATGTGTTAAACTACAAAATCTCGTACTACAGTTCTACTTATTTTATTACCCTGGCAAAAAAAAAATTTGCTCTTAACAAGGTGTTTTGTTACATTGTTCTACAATTTTTTGTAGTCTGCACAGAAAGTGATATTGCCTTCTAGCCTCTGCCACCCCCTCAAAAAAAAAATCATTTATTCAAAAGTGAGCATTCCCCTAAATGTCAGTTATAAACAAGGCAGATTTTTGAACACTATTGATGTGTAATGGTTCTGGAATAGCTGATTTTCAGATTGCATTTATCTCACTTGTGAGTGTTTGGCAAAGAATACACTGAGTGATACACTGAGCCTGCATGAGAAGAGGCGTTTTTTCTAATAATCATGGATCAGTTGTTCCAGGTGAGGTAAGACTTCATGCTACTGTAAGAAATTCTGGTTTCTATGAAATTACAGTCTAAAAATGCTAATTCTTCAAGTCATACTGCATTCCCATTTGCAGGATGTGTTTTTTCCAGCCCTTTAAATGCATCCACCACCTTTTGGAGCTCATATATTGAGAGCATAATCTAAAGGCTTTTCTCTGAAATCTTACATAATTATGTAAACTTACTTGGTTTGGAAACAAGGCTGTCTAATGAAGTATCAATTCTGTATTTCAGACATGCAAGAAAGCATTTCAGTCAGGCTGAGGGAAGTCAGCTGGATGAGGTTCGACAAGTGATGGGAATGTTGGCCTTTCCTTCAGACACTCACATCTCTCCCTATAAGGTAACATCCCACTTGAAATGCAGGGGTCCAACAGACTAATAAAACAGATGTTGCAGTTTTTTTCGTTACAGGAAAATGCATTGATAACATCAAGATAAATGTTGTTCTAATTTTACTTTCTAAAATCCACCTTTGTAATAGCCAGTCCTTGCCTGTACATTAATCCAGGTGGGATCTGTTGTTGCAGTTGGATTTTAATAGTAACACAGATTCACACTGAGCTGGGCTTACCACAAACCCTGCACTAAAGATCTGTGGGGCTGGAAGCACAATATATAAATAAACAGCAAGATATAGAAGATGGGGAAGAAGAGATTTTAAAAAGAGGCAGTTTACTCAGTAGTGTAAACTGTGGCCTTAATACCCTGGCAGCAGTTCTTAATTCTACTTCTCACGTTGCTGTTGTTGCAGTGGTTGGGCTGAAGAAAGAAAAAATGATTTCAATGATCTGAAAGCACTATTTTTGATCCTTAAAATAAATGTTCATTTGTTTGAATTATACAAATTAATGTAGATATTAGTGGTAATAACTGCATCTAAATGTGAATCAAGCAAAATTCCTAAGTAGATACTGTTTCTACAGACTGAGTTCTGTGGTCATGTGCTAATTCACTTCTTTTTGACTTGACTCTGGAGGCAGAAGGTAGAGAAGAGTTGAGCTGGCAGAGCAAGACAAGAATTCCATGAAAAGCCAAGCCAGTATATGGCAGTGCCAGTATAAACAGGTTTTTTAAACAGTTGATGATGAAATTAATGGTTTAACAAAACACACAAAAAAACCCCTCCGGAACCAACAACCCACAGAATTAACGTGAATTTCTTTGCTAATCCCAGACTCCTAGAAGGATCCTGGTGTTTTGCACTCTACATTTAATGTGACTTATGAACATAAATTATCAGTGTGTTAGAAGAGTGGGTGTGTTTTAATAGTTAGGAAGAAATAGGCAGGAAATAAAAATCCTATATTTTGGTCGGAGGGCTTGTTTGGGTGGGATGTTTCGATGAGGGAGAGCGAAGAGAAAAGCTGGGGTTGTTTCATATTCAACCACAGAGTTAGAAGAAATTCCCAACTACTTATGGATCTGACTTAGTTTATGGAAGTTATGTTTTAGATCCTTTAATAATTACCTGGATTAACAGAATCACACAGTGCATGTTTGTTTGGAAGTACCTTTAGTATGCTGACTAGGAATCCTGTGCATAAGTGGCTTCTTAAAATGGCTCTAAGTAAATTACTTTTTAATCTGTGAAAAAGTTTGTCAGATCATATCTCTAACTGATTTTTATTAATCCAAGGGAAGAAGCATCTTCTATAACCAATGAATACAGGTTTCTCCAGCTTACTGTCCTCTTTCAGGGCTTTAAGGAAGGCATTTAAAGTTGTGGCAAAACAAGCTGTGTTCTTTTGATACCCTTTGAACAAGCTTATGTGGCTGTGACTTCCACTAGACCTGATGTCTCAGAGCCCAGTACAGCCTGGCCTTGAACATCAGAATCACTGAGTTGTTAGGGTTGGAAAAGTCCTCTAAGATCATCAAGTCCAACCATCAACCCAGCACCATCACTAAACCTCGTCCTTAGCTGCCATATCCACATGTTTTCTGAATACTTCCTGGGATGGTGACTTCACCATTACCCTGGGCAGCCCATTCCAGTGCTTGACAACCCTTTAAGTGAAGAATTTTTTCCTAAAATCCAACCTAAACCTCTCCTGGTGCAACTTGAGGCCGTTTTCTCTCATCCTGTTACTTGTTATCTGGAGGAAAAGACCGACCTCCCCCCACCCGGCTACAACCTCCTGTTAGGCAGTTGTAGAGAGTGAGAGTCTCCCCTGAGCCTCCTTTTCTCCAGGCTGAACACCCCCAGCTCCCTCAGCCTCTCCTCACAAGACTTGTGCTCCAGACCCTTCCTCAGCTCCACTGCCCTTCTCTGGACACTGTCCAGCACCTCAATGTCCTTCTTGTAGTGAGGGGCCCAAAACTACACGCAGGATTCAAGGTGCAGCCTCACCAGTGCCCAGCACAGGGATGGGGCATCCACAGCTTCCCTGGGCAGCCTGTTCCAGTGCCTCACCACCCTCCCAGTAAAGAATTTCTTCCTAATACCTAATCTAACCATGCCACCTTTCAGTTTAAAGCTGTTCCCCCTTGTCATGTCACTCCATGCCCTTGGTCTCTTGTGGCCCCTGTAGGGACTGGCAGATGCTGTAAGGTCTCCACAGGTTGTTTCTTCTAGTTGCCTCAGAGTGTAGCGTGCCCAGATGACAACATGGTAAATGTAATATATTGTAACATTTATTTAATACATATATGATCTGTATGATAAATACTATGTAAAGGTACATAAACACTGTCACTTCTCGTGACCAAAATGCAGGTTATGAGTGCAAAGGGTAAGGGGTGGTAGCAGAAGAACTTAGGTCTTTGCCTATGTAGATAAGTATATTTTCAAAGGGTCTTCACTTCTTACATGACTCTCTCAGAGCATTACTTTTAGGGTTCAATATATTCTAAACCTGTGGGTTTAGTTCTCATTTCCATGAAAAAAACCACCCCTCTAACTACTGTTCCCTGTCTTTTACGTAACCAGCATTAAAGAATTTTGTCTTTAAATGTGTACTTATGTAAGCTTTCTCTAATCTGGACCTGTACCAGCTCTTCAAATTGAAATCTAATTACAAAATTCTGTAGATGTTATATGTGGAATATTTCCACACAGTACTAACGTTGCTTCCTAAGTAGTCCAGCGTTCTAGGAAACTAAATGCAGGAAGTAACCTTACCAGGATTTACATACTTTAATTAGAACATTTGGTAGACAATGGAGATGGAATATTGCACCAGCTATTCTAAGTCATACTTGGTTTACTAAAGTGGTGTTAAAACATACTTTCTAAACAAGCCCATCCACTCTGTGCATTAATGTGTACACTTCTGTTTCGTGGTGGGTTTGGTCTAGAGAGTTTTGCACAATTTGTTACTCCCAGGCTTTTGCTCCCCCCGGGACAATTAGATTGAAAACAACTTATAGTTGTGTTGTTTTTTAACAGGATCTCTTGGACCCTGCTCGATGGAGAATGCTGATCCAACAGTTTAGATATGATAACTACAGACTACATCAGCTGGGAAACAATTCTGTTTTTACTATAACACTCCAGGCAGGCCTTTCAGCTATAAAAACACCGTATCCTTTAGTGCAGATATTACTGGCGAGTGGGGAAAAAAGGCCTTTTGGGGTTGTTCTGTTCTATGGATGCTTTTCAGAGAGCTCAAATAAGAAATGTGACACATATTTTTGCTCATTAGTTTTTTATATGGCGTATAAATTGGTTTCTTAAATTAAGGGGAGATAATAATGTTACGGTTTATTACAAAAAAAAGGCACACCCAAACAAAAATGTTAAGGCCAAATCTATGTTGTGTTTGGGTACTAGGCTGTCTTTGCAAGGGCCTTAAGTTAGTGAATATATCTGCAAAAGTTAGTGAGCTGGGTCACAATTAGTGGTTTTATGCGCTTACACACAAACTTACTGGCCTGTTTTTGTGTGAATATTCAAATATATCCTGCATCTTTTGAAACTTAGTTGGGTTTGCTGCACTCTGTGGTGTATTGGAGAAGGACTGGTGCTGCTGGGGTGCTCATGTTCCTTGAAACAAAGCAGACCCTTGACTCTTATATGAACACATTTAAGTCGAGTCAAATGGCCCTGTGCATCCTGTGACCCGGGCTCTACTGGCACAGCCCATGATCTTTTAATGACATACACTGGGAAACTAATTGTCTTTCCATTCTGGCGACTGTTCCCTAACTTGCTGCTAACAGACAGTGTTATAAAGAGGATGGGAGCTCAAAAAACCCCGACTGCCCTGTGTGTAGCAAATCCCTGAACAAGCTGGCTCAGCCTCTACCCATGGCACATTGTGCCAACTCCCGACTAGTCTGCAAGATTTCGGGCGACGTAATGAACGAAAATAATCCTCCTATGATGTTACCAAATGGATATGTCTATGGATACAATGTAAGTGTTGGAATCGATGACTTACTGAGGTCTAAAATAGCAGTGGTTATAATAACTTTTGAGATCAAAATAGGAGCTTGTAACTGTCAGGAAGCTGGGAAAATACTTTTTTGCCGTAATTTCTTAAGGACTGTCTGTTTAGCTGCTTAAATTGGTCTTAAAGAAGCTGATGCCTGACTATATGAATTTATAACATGAAATCAGATGGCATTGGAAATCTTTCCGTCTGGAGAGCAATAATGTAGAATAACTAAGTTTTTGAGGTAAAGATACTTGGGACCACAACACTTTTTTAAATTAAAGGGAAGTTCATTTCCTGAACGGTTCAATAATGCTATGAGTTACTATTGTGAATATTATCCTCTGGTTTCACTCTTTTTCAGTCTCTGCTTTCTATTCGTCAAGATGACAAAGTAATTTGCCCAAGAACCAAAGAAGTCTTCAACTTCTCACAAGCTGAGAAAGTCTACATCATGTAGGTCCATAAAACACAGGATGAAGTGCCGCTGGAATTTTGACACAGTGTATCTTGGCATACCCTGTAAAGGGGGGGCCTTAATGTGTGGCAAAGAAGCAAAACCTGTCACCTTGGGGTGCAGACCTGTGGGTGGGATTTTTTTTTCTTGCGACAAAAGATCAATTAGCAACAATAAACACTCTTTAAAAAGTAAAAAAAAAAAAAAAAAAAAGAGGAAAAAAAAGAAGAGAGGAATTATGGCTTAAGTTTGTACTTGAATTTAAAAAAAAAAAAAACAACAAATTTTGATTGGTAAGGTTTTGTAACATAAGGTCAAAAATTGGACTCTTCTCAAAAGTACTTTCATCTTTTAAAGGATAACTTTCTTTAAAGATGGACACTTGCACTGGGGGAAAAGTTACAACAGATTTGAAATTAAATCCATTTTTCTTCCCTCTTTTTCACAATTGTCCAAGACCCTTTTGTTATCAAAGATCTCAGTACTACCAACATGTTCTCCTTTAAGCTCCTCTTTGCCTTCTTTATGATCCTCTCGTGAAGTAATCCTGAACATGAAAGATGTAACTTATTTCCGTGGGAAGATATTTTTGCTGTCTTTGACACAAGACTGGCTTCTCTGGAGGATCAACTAGGGACTGGTTTGAAGGAGTATGAAGTCTTTTTCCAAACCCAAATATTTTAAGGAGGTTGCATAAGTATCAAGAGGAACTGAGAACATTTCAGGCAAAATCCAATGCTTGTTTAAATGTTCTTTTTCCAGTCTACCATAGTGTTAAAGTCCTTCTAAAGTTATTAGTTATGTGCATAGGGTTCAATATGAAATCATTAGTGCTACTGCCTTATTTCTTGCTTTGAGAATGTACTCACATGACAATGAGCTGGTATTCTTAAGTGTTGGGCGAAGTTTCTGAAGATGCCTTGCAGGATGATTACATAATTTTAGGGTCTAAATAGTATTCATTACTGAAACTAATAGTTCAATTTTAACAACTGCAGAACACATCCTTACGACTTTTCAAAAGAATTAAACCATTGTAGTTTAAACAAAACCATATTGTAGAGGTTTGTATTTAGCGCTTATTTTTGCATGTTGATGTTGATTAGCTAATAAAAGATTGTAAATGTAAAACATGTTAATAAAAATTGTTTTCCATTTCTTGATTATATAAAATTAGAAAGCTGTTTTGTGTTTAAATGCAAAAGAAATTCACTCTCTTACATGGGCCTCTCTTGAAAGGAGTGCAACTTCCAAGTGTTGATTTTCAGTGTTCTGCAACAGTAAAAAAACAAAAAAAACCAAAAAACAAAACCACAACCAACCAAAAAAAGGCCATACAACAACCATAAATGTTATTCTTCAGAGCGCTTCAGTCAAATAACTATTTTGGTTTAAAATTTTTCATGTATGAACAGCATACTTCAGATTTTTTCCGTCTCTTCCCAGAAAACTGGTTCATGTCCTAGAGCGTTTCTGTTAATAAAATGTTGTGGGTGATGGTAGGTGTGGGTTTCCGTGTGTGACTGAGTGCTGTAAAGAATGCTAACAAAGCATTGTTGAGGGACCACAGCTTCTGTTCCTGTTCAGCACTTAGAGATCACAGGTACATCTGAACTGATTGGAACTGCCAGTGCCGGGGGGGTTTCCAGGGAGGTGTGTCTGAGAAGGTTTCATTTTCAGGAAGCATCACTGTTGATGCTTTGGAACAGGTATGTCTGGACCACCGCAGAGCTGCCAGCTTGGCACAGGTCAGTGTTCCTGCTCTTCCTCCTGGAAGGGTCTGTTCCTCTCTGGGTTTTCTCAAGTGACAGATTTAATGACTCCGTAGGAACAAAAGGAATGTGCCAGCGGTAGGTGGAGGCAGACAGTGAGAGAACTTACATCAGTAACTGGAATAATTTGCTATCAGTTAAGCAGTAACTGGTCTCTTCCTTTCTCAGGAGGCAAGAGTTGGAGCATCCTGAGCTCCTAAGGAGAGAGGGTGTCACCCTGGGGAGCAGTGTTACTCAAAGCCAGGTGGAGCAACATGTGCATTTCTTTGGGGGACCATTCACAGCATCATGGCAGAAGGGCAAGGACAGCTTTGGGGATGGCAACCTCGCTTTTCCCTGCTTGACAGAAACGCATAAAGGCCAAAGCAGGAAAGTGATAGTTTTCTTTTGGCCCTGAGGAAATGTGTGGTAACTGCACGGCAATTGTAGGGCATGGAAGTTGTTGCTTTTGCTTCTCTAAGTACTAGTTAGGGCTGTGGTTTCCTGAGATTTCAGCCCTTTTTGATTCCTGTGGCCTGAACAGAGTGGTGGAGAAATCCACATTCCCAAAAAGCCCCAGCTAGCTGGGAAGGGGAGGGGTGGAGAGCAGCTGTCCTACAAGGAAGGCCTCCATTTATGGGAGGTGTGATTCCAGAGGGCCAGGTGCCAACGTGAGGACTCAGTCCCTGATGGTGTGTTATAAAGGAGGTGTTCCAGAAGGAGCGTAGGGGAGCTTCAGCTGTTTGTGAGCTGGGATTGCTCACTTCAGAAATCTGCAGTCACACACCCCACTCTGACTGCAGCCAGGCCTGTTTGAGACAGGCAGCTGTACCCTCCTGCCCGGCCCCTCTGAACTGTGCCAGGCTGCTCCCAGCCTTGCTCTGGCATGGGTTTGGAAGTATAAGGGTCAGAAGTGGTGGCAGGGATGGATTGCTTCGGTGCAGCCTGGAGCCCTGGCTTGCATTCCCTGGCTGCTTCGTGCAGCCTTGAGCTCGGGATCCAGCAGAGGTGTCAGTTCACAGCTCGTCTCACAGGTGGCTCCAGACATCAAACCAAGAGCAGCAGGTGGCTCAGTGAGTCTAAAGTTATTTGAAATGGTAGAGGCTCACTAGTAAAAGCGGAGGCTGTCTCCTCTCAAGACCAGACTGAGCTGGAAATGAACAATATCCTTCCCTGTGATGGTTTTTTTTTTCAGTCTTGCCAGGCAATTAAACAAAATGAGACGAGGCTCTGGATTTTGGTTACAGTGTTCCTGTTTGAAGGCAACAGTTTTGTCCCAGTTGTGATCAGGGCAGGTTCCTCTGATTTCCACAGTTACACATGGGATGAGAATTGCCTTAACCTTTCCTTTTCTTTGTTGTGGTCCAACTCTAAATGCTCAACATTTTCCAGTATTGTGAAAGGAGAGATACTGGTCACAGTGCCATGGGTTGGTTTCTTTTGCACCTCTTTCAGCTTGAAGTGTTCCATTATCTTCCAGGCTGAGAAGGGTTCAAGGTGCTGAGGTCACACTGCTTTGTAGGTAGGAAGCAGTGGAGCTGATGCCAAAATCAGGCAAAACATTTTGCAGAAAGCTTTGAAGACTGATGGACTGGTATGGTTTTGTTTGGGTTTTTTTAATGTAAGCATGGCCTTTGCTGCTCATTAATAAAATTACTTCTTGAGGGGCAAAAAAAATATAATTTGGGAGAGAAAGAATGAGAAAATTACATCTGGAATTATGCCAAAAGGAAACCTTTGAACATACTTAATGGACCACTGTTCAGGGAAAAAAAGGGATACTCTGACTTTCCTTTTTTACAGCTTCAGGTAGACTGAGCAGAGCGTGTTGGGAGATGCACCAAACGCTTATGGAGGATGCTTTGAGACCCACACTGTGCACTGAGTGTCCTGTAGCACGATAGAGAGGTTGCTTGGTATAAGAAAATGAGTATTTAATTCTCTTCTGTCCTTTTTGTTCGTATTCCATGATGAGGTGCTCTGAATTTGTGCACCAAATAGACCCCAGCCTAGACCAGCATGGTAGCTGATCAAGCCTGATCTGATCTGACTCTTGAACAGATAAACTGCCAGTAGTTTCTTCTGGTCACTGAATGCTGTAGTAATTCCTCGTTTCTGTTTGATGATGAGGGGTATCTGTGGGTCAGATATTCCCCTGGTTTTATGCTTTCCCGAAGATTCACTGTCTGGCTGGTTCTGCAGTAGGCATCAGCCATGCTGAAATGCAGCGTTTTATTAATTTAATCACTTATTTTAAAGACCTGACCCTCTTAGCTAAGCTCTGAGGAGTTTTCAGCAGCTCAGCTTTCTCTTAATTTTAGGAAGAGATCTAAGATGGGCTGAGCTGGACAGCAGAATCTCTTCTTACCTCATTACTAACACATCTTCTTATAGTCAAGTAGGTTCTGTAAATAGAATTAAACATCTCTGGCACACAGGGGAAGAAAATTTGCCATGAAGGCCAGCAAGAAGTAGGAAGAAGCTACAGTTTAGATACTGCTGGATGTGAGGGCTGAAGAGGTTTTTGGCACAGCTGTAAAGCCAACACAAAGTAGTTCCACGTTACAGCTGCCCTTTGTGAGAAGTTCAGTGTGTATCTGATGTAGACACTGCAAAAACCCCTCATCTGAAGACATCTAGTCGTCATCTCAGTTTGAACTGAAGCTCTAAGACTGTACATGGAAGTCCTTAATACCAAATATTAAATTAGTCCTCATTGCTCGCTGGGGACGAGTTGATTTCACTGAGGAGTTCGCAGTTTTAAATAAGATATTTCATTCCTCACCATAAAAACCTGCTCTTTGAACATGTAAAACTTACCATGTAAAAATTAACATGTAAAAATTATCTTAAACCGGAGGAAATCAGCTGTCACATAGGAAAGAGCAGAACAACAAGACACAGAAAGGGCTGCTGAACAAGAAAAGCTGTTAGGTTTGACTCAGTAAAAATGAGATCAAGCAGCAGGGTAGAGTTAAGAAATCCCATCAGCCAGTTATCTTTCAAAGAGATTAAAATAACTTCAGCTTTTTAAAGTGCAAGTATAAGAAGAAAAAAACAAACATGAAAGTACTGTGTGATAGAGATCCAGACTTGATTACAAAACTGCACCCAGCACCTTGCTCCTAATAAAGATGGCAACGTGTGACATCGGTGGGCGGCGTGGAGCGGGAGATGCACTGAGAGAACCAGAAATAACTCCACAACATGGAAGGGAAAAACATTGTGCCCAGCTATAGAAACCGAGTGATCAGACTCCTGGGATTGTTAATTGTTCAGATCTAATGGAAAGAAGCTGTTCCAGTATCCAGACTGGGAATGGTATCAGAAGGAAAATATAGAAGGAAAAAATGGTTGGGCTTGGAAGGGATCTTGCAGATCACCTCGTTCCAACCCCCTGCCATGGGCAGGGACATTTCCACTAGACCAGGTTGCTCTGAGCCCCATCCAGACTGGCTTTGAACACTTCCAGGGATGGAGCATCCACAGTTTCCCTGTGGCGCCAGCCAGGAGGCTACAACCTGGTCCAGTGTCTCACCACCTGAAGAACTAAAGAATTTCTTCCAAATATCTGATCTTAACCTACTCTTTCAGTTTAAAGCTGTTCCTCCATGTTCTATCACTCCAGGCCCATGTAAACAATCCCTCTCCACCTCTCTTGTAGCCTCCCTTTAGGTCTGGAAGGGGCTCCAAGGTCTCCCCAGAGCTTTCTTTTCTCCAGGCTGAACAACCCCAGCTCTCCCAGTCTGCCTCCAGAGCAGAGGGGCCCCAGCCCTCGGAGCATCTTCGTGGTTCTTCTCTGGACTTGCTCCAGCAGGTCCACGTCTTTCTTATGCTGGGGCTGGAAGGGGCCCTGGTGCTGCTGTGCTGGAAGCTGGAGGACAGTCCCGGTGGTTCAGATTGTCTCTCTTGCACTGCAGCTGGAGCAGAGGGAGCACTGAGCTCTTCTGTTTCCCAAACTAATGTGGAAAGCCAAAGCTGGTTAAGTGGGGGATAACGCCCAGGGCACTGGAACCTACGTCTGTACCTACTCATTTAACCCTATGTCCTAGCCCGTAAGATTAACTTTTATGTTGTGTGTTTCTCAAGGAAATAGTTTTACCTACCCCAGAGGGCACAGGAGCAGATTTTCCCAGGAAGATCATCCAGATTCCCAGCCAGGACTTTCTCCTGACAGAGAAAGACATTCTTCTCCCGGAAGAATGAGGAGAAAAAGATGATAAAGGCTATTCACTTCAGGACAAAAAGGTCATTAACTAACTTAAATATTTTGTTCCCCACCCATAGAGATTAAGCAGGATCATAAAGACAAATTCCCCCAAAGGAAATAAACAGATAATAAAACGAGTAGAAAGCTTCCTTTTCCTTCTTTGCAAACCACAGCAAGACAAATCACTCAGAAGAACCAGGACCAGAGCTGTGGGAAGTTTTTCAGGGTGCCCATGCATACCCAATATGGAGATGTCTCCTTTTTAAAGTAGCAGCTTTAGGGACTCAGAGAAATATTTTATTAAATGCTTAAGGGGATCGGGGGGAATTGGTCTTAAAAAAGCTCCAGTTGCCCTGGATGCATTCATTAAGGAAAACATTGTATAGGGCTCTACTTTAATTCCTGCCAGGTAGATCATCATCCCAGCTAACTCCCCTGGAACCAGCTCTGTGCCCTGCCGGCAGAGTTGCTGTGCAGAAGAGCAAAACCCCAACAGGCAGGTTTGGAGAACCCCTGGCTGCTTGTTGCTGCCCCTACTCCTTTTGGAAGATGTTGCTGCCCCTACTCCTTTTGGAAGATGATTTTTTGTTTTAAACTGTGCACACTCAGGTGTCTCATTGTCCTGCTCATCTGTCCACAGGAGCTCAAGATACTATTTGATCCTCTTTGTGGCCTTAGGGAACATCAGCTTACAGGGCTGGCTCCCACCATAGGAAATAGAGAGGAATTCGGGCCAGGGGGTGAGGGATGCAGCAGGAGAGCATCTCTGTGGGTGGCTGCTGGAGAGAGCAAAGCAGCAGCTTGTGGGTGGTTCGTGCTGCCTGTGGGAGCTGCAGAGACACCTGAGCAGCGTGGGGATGTCTGTAACCCACAGCTGAGTCCAGCATCATATTCCTGTTTCAGGGCTATTACAACCTCATTCCCGACTCTTTTCTGGAGACAGCGTGAGGCTTGAGCCAAACAGCCTTGGAGTCTCTGGAGTCTCTAAACAGATGTTGCTCTCAGAGCATTTGCAGCTTGCCCTTACAGAGGGTGCTACGCTGCTAACCTGTGTGTGGAAGCTGAGACACAGCCAGCTCCAGGAGGAACAGCCCTGGAATGGGATGAAAACCATCTCATCTCGTTAGATGGTCAGACAGTGGAGAACAGACCAGATTTGATGTTGCTGATGCAAATCTGTTGGCTTTTTTTTTTCCCAGCAGCACTTTGTAAACGTTGATCTCAGATATACATCCCCTCTGATGATCCAGGCTTTGTGGCATCTGTTTTCTTTGAATGTCACTGTCACATCCATTGCCAGCTCTGTAGCTTCAGTGCTGCATTATTCCACTTCAAAACAAACAGTGAATAAACAGGGTGCTGGTTTTATAGGAGAGCTAATGATTTGGTTTAACTACCAAGAACACAAAAAAGCCCAGAAGCTACAGCTGAATTGCTGTTTTGCTCCTTCAGTGAGTAACAGACCTTCTTTGACACACCTAATTGTTAAAATAATTGGAAAGAATGTCATCTGCCCTGTTAAGAGAGAAATTATCCTACCCTTGGCCAAAACCTATTCCCTGCCTCTCTGCTTGAGGCCTTCTTCTGAGGAGGTAAAATTAAGAATTCCTCATTGAAGTAAGATTAGCAGTTGCTGCATCCCTAAATACCTGTCTTATTCTAAACCCATTAGCAAAGGATAATTAATGGTTTCTTTGCATTTGGAAACCATAAATAACATCACCTCTGATCTCTGTGTTTAAGGGTCTGAGATGCTGGAGTAAATTTTGATCTGAATAAAGCATTTGTCTTAATTCTTTACCTCCTCACCTTGTATTTCCAGAAACAGCACTGAAAGAAATCAGAGTGCTGGTACCATCTTTGTGTTGGCTGGAGAAGCCAAGCAGAACCTTTGGGGCAATGAACCCTCAGGTGGCTATTTAAAAACTCTAATTGCAAAATAACACCCCCATCTAGGATCATGCTCAGGTGAAGTGATCCTAAAACATCTAGGCTGAAATGTAAAGTCTCACAGAGCAACAGTTTTTTGAATGTTCTAAAGCTTTGTGCAAATCCCATTAAATATACCAGGATGGATCAGTGCTGTTAAAATACCAGAGATTAAAAATGCAGCCCCACAACTTCATCTGCTCCAAGCAGCCCTCCCTGCTGAGGGCATTTAGAGGGGCTGCTTCCATCCTTACAGGAACATTCCCATCACCCTTATCTGTCCTTAGGGAATTGAGTCTTGAAATTGGGAACATTCTCAAAATCTTACAGTAGTTGCTTTTAACTCAAGGACTCTTCAAAGAGCCATAATACCCTTTTGTTTAATTCTGTTTGCAAAATACTCTCCCCCTATGCTGTCCCCTCTCAAGGATCCATTGACAACTCCATTGCAGGAGTAGCCAGAGCTCCTGCTTTAACATTTACTGTCTGAGTCACTAGGATTTTCGTGTCCTGCCATCTCTATTTTGTGTAAAAAGTGCCTTCCAGAAGAGCCAGGGGCAATAGATCTCCAGTGTTCTGATTTTAGATGTCGAGTCTCAAAACTATTTACAATCCAGGGCTGTTTGGTTTGAGCACATCTGTCAGAAAAACATCATCATGAGACAGAGAATCTGTTTCCTCACTGGTAAAATATGTGCCTGGTTTCCAGTCTGAATTCATCTTTTGTTTCTTGTGTTTTTCACTGCTATACCCAGAATCATTTAATATGTGATATTTTTCCCCTGAAGATATTTTTATTTTATGAACAAGCTGCCTCACAATAATCAAAACTTATTTAAATCTTTACGAATAGGATCTATTGCAACTATTTATTTTCTCCTATTTGTTCTTGTACCTTTCCTATATGTAAAGGACTTTTTAAAGAACTTTGTAAAACGTGTATTGTTTTAGTATTTACCAGGCTGTTTACACATTTTACAGAGCTTATACTACTGGATGCTTTTTGTTATTGCTCTGAAACTGTTTAACCCTGCTGTTCCCACAGTGATTCAGTGTAATAGAGACATATTTGAAATTTGCTGGTGGTTCTGAAATAACAAGAAGTGCTGCTTTTCTAAGCAGTAAATGCAGAACACAGATCGATACTAAAATATTCCTGTGTGTTTCAAGGCTTTTGAAGAGACAATACAGTTCATTTTTGCATCAAACTCATTTCCTTCCTTGAGGTTTTTACTGCACCATGTAAAGAGGAGTCCAAGCAGTGATAGAAGCATGTGGAGATGAGAGAAACCATATTAAGTGCGGATAATTTGGATTCCTTGCCTGGAGTAAGTAAAGTTACGCTGTGTTCACACACATGTGAGTGAACCTCTCAGCTTTTCCGTCTTTTCCTCTGGAGCCACCTGAACCAACCCGTGGTTGTGGTGCCCAGGGCAGCGTTTTGGCAACCCAGTTGTGATTTCAGTTCACCACCACTGACCTTTCAAAAGAGAGCGACCTCTGTGCCCAGTGCAGGTTTTTCAGTTATGATACGAGGGGGAAAAAAGTTTTTTTGCTACATTTTTGGTGCAATCAAACATTTGCCATCAATTTCTTAACAAGCTCAAATATCTTCCATATTGGGGTTTTTTTAACTGGCTTTTGAGTTTGGAAGGAAGGAGGGTTTGTTGGGTTTTGTTTTGGGTTTGGGAGGGGGTTTATTTGTTTTAGGTGGGGTTTTGGTGGGTTTTGTGTGTGTGTGTGTTCAGCAAAAAAGGCGACCTGTGCCAGTAGATGCTTTTAATGCTCTAAATTTTTCTGAAAGTTTTACTCCATCCATTTCCCTCTACAAGCCCAGGGAAAGCAGTGAGCCATTCTGCTTGGAAAAATGCCTCGACCTTCAGTGCTTTCTCAGAGACATGTGTCCTCTTTCAAACTGTCATTAAAACTATCCTTGATATGATACACAGGAATGCTTTGTTCAAGTAAAATATCTGCTTTGCTTATTTTGTTGCAAGACTGTGATCAAGGTAAAGATTCTGATCCGTTTAAAGACTTGTTCTTGGCCTGGAAACGGTGTGGCCTTGCACAGAGATGGAAGATGCAACAAGAGAATATGGGAGAAAGTGTTGTGAGTGGAGTTCTTTAGTGACATTATATATGTCTGTGTGTGTATGCATATATACAGATAAATATCACGTGACACATTTTAATTTATGTGACATCTGAATATTTATATATTTATATATATGTGTGTGTACACAAATTGTAATTTCTAACTTGGAGTGCTGAAACCCGCCTGGGCACTTGGATACCTCCTGGAGGCTCAGGGGGCACCTTCTCACTCTCTACAACTCCCTGACAGGAGGTTGTAGCCAGGGTGGGGTCGGTCTCTTCTCCCAAGTAGCAAGAGACAGGATGAGAGGAAATGGCCTCAAGTTGCACCAGGGGAGGTTTAGATTGGATATTAGGGGAAATTTCTCCATGGAAAGGGTTGTGAAGCACTGGAGCACACTGGGAAGCGGTGGAGTCACCATCCCTGGAGATAATTAAAGTACGTGTAGATGTGGCACTTGGGGATGTGGTTTAGCGATGGCCTTGTCAGTGCTGGTTTTAGAGTTCAACTTGGTGATCTTGGAGATCTTTTCAAACGTAAATTATCCTGATTTTCACAGGTGACCCCTAAGGTTTTGGATCTGGGATATCAAACCCAATGCCCAAAGTCAGTGCTACAAGCCTGTACGCCCAAATCCTACTTAGAAAAAAAAAAAAAAAAAAACTAAAATAAAAGAAAACAACTTGCTGATAGTGAAAATGACTTGTATTTAACGCTAAAAACGCCGAGCAGGATTTCTAAGGCGGTGTTTTTTCCGAGGAGCAGCGATCTCAGCCCCAGCTCTCGCCTGGCTGGACGGGCTACAGGTGCTCCTGCATTGCCATCTGCTGGGGGCTGCGCCAAGGGCAGCCCCGCGACCCCCGGAGCCCCCCGGAGGATTTGGGGCAGCTCCCCCACCCCACAGCCCCTCCTTCAGAGAGCCCCGTCTCCAGCGGTCCCCCCGCGTGTGGTTTAACACCGGCAGGAATGCCGCGGGCTGCTTCGGTAGGGGAGAACAAATAGAATTAGTGCCTGTGGTTCACTAGGCACAGCTTTTGCTAGAGGGTGACAGAGTTCAGGGTTTTATAATGTTCATTTTCACACTTATCTGCAAATTCGCTCCAAAGTGCGTTATACTTCATCATAAAGTTCAATTTTACTCTCATGGGAAAATGTACTTATCTGAAAAGAGTACTTTATTCTTCTGATAGCTCTGTGAGCTTAAATAATGTAATACAATTTTTTCCCTAAAAATACAGACTTCAGGGGGTTTTTTGTTTGCTTGGTTTTCTTTTTTTTTTTTTTTTAAATTAAATAATTCCTAAATAAAATTAGAAACGTTTTTCCCCTAAGCAATCAGGGTGTTGTGGCTCTCAGGGGCTGTGCCTCTCGTGGACACGTAGGAACACAGTGACAAAGGCAACGAGAGGGTATTTTCTGTGATTTCAGCTGAGCAAAGGCTGCCACAGTCACCCAGATCAGACCACTGCCGGCAGCACAGTCTCCTCTACTATCCCTACAAATGTAGTTTTTGTCCATGTGAAACTACTGACTGCCAGTTTTGTGTTTAGATTTCAAACCCCCCACACTTCCCTAGAATTCAAGTTCCATGACCTGGAGCAGAACTGGATGCTCAGAGCTCTGCAGAACCACACCCGAGGCTGTTGAAGGGGTTGCTCCAAGCAGATCAGCAGATCACAGTTCACACAGATTCTGCCAGAAAAAAGTCTCAGCCTTGCTGCTTTTTACTGAAATATCCATAACTGACCCATTTTTTTTTCTGGAGGAAATTATGAGGAGAGCAAAAAGCTGGGGTTTTGATCTGCTGTCCCTCTTGAAAGGGGTGATCTTTATGCCACTCAAATAGGATGTCAAGAAAACTTTGGTGTACAATTTACTGAGGCATGTTCACCACACTGCTCTTTCAGTGTTTGATATAATTTTACCACTGTGACTTGTGCAAAGAGGAAAAGTAGCAGTGATTCCTTTAGGAGGCCTTTTAACACTCACATGAAACAAGCTGAAACACAGGACAGGGGTGGCTGCATGAGTAACACTGCTGAGGTCACACCGGGGCAGGAACGTGTTGCTGGAGGAGCTGCAGCTCAGGGGATGGAGTCAGCACCTCAAATTCTGCACTGAGCTCTTCTGGGACGTTATCTCTCATGTGATCTTAAAATCAACCTATTCTTCCTACGGGCTGAATGTGCCTACAAGTCTTGTTCCAGGCTGCGCTGAAGTTCAACTGCCTGAAAGTTTGGGGAAGACTTTGGGAGTCTTAACAGTGCAAAATATGAAAGAATAGAATCATAGAACTGTTAAGTTTGGAAAAGTTCTCTGAGATCATTGAATCCAACCACTTATCCATCATTGCCATGTTCACAAACCATGTCCTCAAGTGCCACACAACATGTTTTCTGAACACTTCCAGGGATGGTGACTCCACCACTTCCCTTGGCAGCCCCTTCCAGTGATTAGCGACCCTTTCTGTGAATAAACTTTTCCTAATAGCCAATCTAAACTTCCCATGGCACAACTTGAGGCCATTTCCTCTTGTCTTGTCACTTGTTACCTGGGAGAAGAGGCTGAACCCTGCCTGGCTACAACCTCCTCTCAGGGAGTCCCAGAGATAAATCTCCCCTGAGGCTCCTTTTCTCCTGGCTGACACCCCCAGCTCCCTCAGCTGCTCCTCATCCGACCTGTGCTCCAGACCCTTCCCCAGCTTTGTTATCCTGCTCTGGACATGCCCCAGCACCTCCACGTCTTTCCCGTAGTGAGAGGCCCAAAACTGGACACAGGGTTTGAGGTGTGGCCTCACCAGTGCCCAGCCTGTACCCCTGGCCACGCTGTTTCTGATACAGGCCAGGATGCCACTGGCCTTCTTGGCCACCTGAGCACACATTGGCTCATGTTCAGCTGCTGTTGACCAGCACTCCCAGGTCCTTTTCTGTTCATGCTGTATATTGGTCAGTGGGACTGTCATTACACACTTGCAGCAGAGACTGTGAGCATGCAAAGGGGCACAGGTACATGAAACACAAATAAATATTTTCCCATTCTGCTCCAGCTTGCATATTGAGCCCCAGAAGTGCAACACACCTCCTTAAAAGCATAAATAAATGGCTACAGACACTTCACAAAACTTGATACCGTCTTCTTTTCAAGATGCTTCCTTCTTCCTTTTAGTTATACTTCAATATTTCCTTCTCTCTTAAACTGTGGTCTTTTCACTCTATTTTTGTTCCCAACTACCTTGTAATCTTCTCAAGCCAGGGACTTTCCTTTTGCCTGCAAAACTGACCTGTATAAATAATCACTTCACAGAGACAAAGCATTCTTTTACCATAACAGTAAAAGAAATACCCTGCAAAAGCTTATTTTGATCCATGTGGCTTTCTTGTTCACTGCTAATAAAAGGTGATAGAAATACCAAACAGGCCTGAAGGCTGAGATCAGGCTCGTTTGGGCACTCTCCTGGTGCTGAGGGAATGCAGTGGCTTTGGATGACTGAGGACTCACTCCTGTGAGTGACTGAAATGTCCCTGTGGGTTCAAGCTGCTCGGTGCACGAACAGGACAGAGGAATCTGAAATGGAAACCCCCAGATCAGACAGTGTTTGTGCAGTGGTGTGCAATGGCTGTGTGACACACGCAGAGCCATCGCCCATCCGGTCCGAAAGCGGCGACAACAGTTTCACATCAGGAATGGACTCCATCATTCCCAGGTAACTGGAGGCAGCACTGCAGCTTTTAGCAGAGCAGTTCTCTCCACATCCTTGGGAAACAAATTAAAAAGCAATTCCTTTGGGTATCTGAAGCCACAGTTCTGTGCAGTCTCTCATTTGGAGAATCCAGCATGAGCAACCGCAGTTCTATTACAGGCTGTGGCTTCCCAAGGATGGGACAGCTCAGGCATCCATCAGGCAGAAAGAGCTCCAAAACAGTACCATCAGTGAGCCAGTGGGACACCCAAGCCAGTCTCTAAGCTGTTTAAGAAACTTCTGCTCACATTTTATGCTAGAAAGAAATATTTGCATAAGTGTGAAATTGCCATTCCTGTCATTGTATGATTCAGCATCAGAGGCTGGATTCCCTCTTCTGGAAGCTTGGGGGTCTCCTCTTCCTCTGCACTCTCCTTTTGTACATGTTAACAAGCTTCAAGCTCCTCCTTTCCTGAGCCACCTGATCTGAGTCCTGCCTTACAGGCTGACATCTCCCAGACCCCCAAAGACTTGCAGTGAGGTGGGGTGTGCTTTGGTCTTCTCTGGGTGCATTCATGTCAAAATCTTAACTTGTGATGTGGACATATATTGTCTAACACAGAAAAATGCTCATAAAGTTCCAGTTCAAGTCTGCACAGATATTTCCAAGGAGGAAAAAGCAATTTACCCTCACTGATAGCAGTCAGATGTGCTCACACTGACATGCAGTTTCAGGAATCATTGTAGGATTGTTTTTAAAATTTATTCTAGGCATGAATATAAGCTACACGTAGGAAGGTTCTCCTTGATTTGTGATGGTTCTCCCACAGCTATTGCTGCTCCATCCAGCTCACGAGTGGTTATTTAATTAGTGATCCAGACCATAGAGGAGCAGGTTCATTCATCTTCTGCTAGGGCAGAGTTACAAAACCTCACAGTAGCACAAGTGTAGTCACAGTCACTATTTCACATAATGAGAGGAGGTCACCAAGTATCTTTGGCCTTGCATTATTGATGGTTTAATGAATAGGCTATTTCTCCTTCGGGAACATCTGCTCAAACATAGTCTTTACCCCTTATGGGGTAGTTCAGAGCTTTCAAGTATCTGTCACCCTTTTGCTCGACTCAAAGTGATGGTTCAGCATCTATTCAGCTCACATAGGAGGTCATTTTCTTTGCAACCCAATTGGCACTAACTTGGTGACAATTTAATGTCAGTGTTTATCGTGTTTCTGTATCTTCAGACCTGAAACCAAAGTTATTTTAACTCCAAATTATTTGTAGGGAAGGTTTGTTTGTTTTTTTTTTTCCCCCAAGTTCCATTTTGGCAGGAAAAGAGATCCTCCTTTTTAATTTCATATCATTAAGCTGAATACAGCTATCTTAAAAGTTCAGGGGGGTTCCTTTCTGACTGACATTCTCCTTTATTGCAAAGCTGGAAAACAAACCCTGGCAAAGAATCATCCAGTGAAATGGTGGAACTGTCTCCTACCGAGATGTTTCTTTTACAAAAGACTGCAACAGATAATTTAGTATTGCTCAAAGTCAGAAACAATCCTTCCTAGAGCCATCAGTTTGACCTTTTAAATTCATGGTGGAACAAATGGTTCTTATTTAATGTAAGAACAGCCAGACCCAAGTCACTGGTGTCGATGGACAAAATTCTGGAGCTCCTTTTGCCCGTGTATTTGGCCGAAGATACCGGGCGAACTTGAGATGACCTCTGGACGGACCAAGTGGTCGTATCTGGAAATACCTTGCAGGACAGCATTCCCACTGCAAAGGCCTCCTGCCAGCCACGACAGCCTTGGGTACAAATAAGTAAATAGCCTAGCTCTGGCTGGGATCTGCCTAAGGGACTGCCACGAATGAGTTACACGACTCGGCGTTCATTCATCGGCTGGTTCTTCGCAAAACCATATGGCTCCTCGCCGGGATTTCTTTAAACATCAGGCAAGGCCATGAAATCGGTGCCTTTGTAGATGGTAAGTCTGTTGCTTGAGGCTCACTTCGAAACTCTGTTTCCAGATAGTACAGCAGTTCTACTTCTGCAAAAGATACCCTGACGGAAAGCAGTTGTTGAGGCACTTTCAATCCAACGAGGAAGAGAAATAGAGAAAATAAGGAATAATGAAAAGAGTAAACTGATCTAAACTTTAAAGATGAACGGTGCCGTTCTCCGCGTGAATTTTACGTGGAAATCCATTTTCTTCGATGAAAGGCAGCGGGGAAAGGACAAACATCGTAAAAAAAAAACAACCCCCCACCCCCCAAACGGGGCGCGGCTCCTTTAAGGGCTCCCCCCGCCCTTCCCCCGTGGGCGCTTCCGGGTGCCGGCGCGTCACGTGGGCGGGGCGGTGGTACGCGCCGCGAGGGGGGGGGCGGGGCACGGAGGAAGGTACCACGCGCCGCTGGGCGGGGGGGGTGGAGAGCCCCGAGGGGCGGGGTTTCATCGAGGGGCGTGGCCTCTCCTGAGGGGAGACGGGGCACTCCCTGATGGGCGTGGCCAGTGGGGGGCGGGGCCTCCCCTGAGGGCCGAACATGGCGCCGCCCAGACGCGGCCGGGCCCGCGGGCGCTGCCGGAGCTCGGCCGGGGCTCCCCCGGGGTGAGGAAGGTGCCACCCGGCGGGGCGAGTGTCTCGGCAGCTCCGCCGCCGCCTCGCTGCCGGCCGACATGGACCAGCGCCTGGCCGAGCTGGTGGAGGAGCTCACCACCTCCGGGGAGCCGCGGCTGGAGCCGGGCAGGATGAAGGAGCTGAAGAAGATCTGCAAGTACGGCCGCAGGGAGGGAGCGAGCCGGGCGCCGCTGCCTCTGCCCCGGCAGCCGCCCTGGGCCCTGCTGTGGGGGGCTGGGTGCTGTGGGGGGCCTGGGTGCTGCCAGGTTTAAAATTTAAAATATATTAAAAACCCCCACGAACTTCTGGGTTTTTTTCCGTGCTGAGCCTCTCTGTAAGGAACTCCCGCCCCTTTTCCTTCCTCGTCTCCCTGCCCAGGTCGTCGGAGGAGCACATCAGCCACGCCTTCCACCTGCTGGTGACGCGGCTGCAGGAGGAGCACGCCGAGATGCGCTTCTCCGCCTTCCAGGTGGTGCAGGAGCTGTTCGCCAGGTCCCACCACTTCAGGACGCTGCTCATCGCCAACTTCCAGGAGTTCCTGGAGCTCACGGTGGGCATAGACCACGAGCAGCCCCTTCCCCCGCCCAAGGAGGTGGCGCAGAAGCTGAGGAAAGCGGCCATCAGGGCGGTGCAGGACTGGCACGAGAAGTACGGGGAGGCTTACAAGCAGCTTTCCCTGGGATACCACTTCCTAAAGCGGAACAAGAAGGTACTCTGCGCTGTTACTCCGCTGTGTTTTTAGGTGATGATCGCTAGGAAATGTTTAAAGCAAGGAAACCAATAAATACTAAAAAAAAACCAAAAAAAAACCCAACAAAACTTGTTGGAAGTGACGCTGCCTGTAGGAGAGATCCTGTTGAGCGCGGTCTTTGGAAAACAAACCTTTTCGGTTCATCCTTCAGGATTGTAAAGTTTTAAAAGCCCCAGGCTTGTGCTCAGAGCTGGGCTCAGCCTTTTCTCAGGGTGTAAGAAGTATTTGCTTTCACCCACTGAATCCCTCCTGGAGCCCCAAGGTTTAGCCCTTTTTTGGAAGGGAAGTAATGGTTATACCATAAACTGAGGATAACCAATTAAGTCCTTCAGTGCCAGTTTAAACTAACCCGATTTCTATACTGAGCTGTCGAGTTCTAGCTTCCCTTTGCTGTACAGCAGAGACAGCAAGTGTGGGTGTTTGCCCCCACCAGCTGCAGTGTTACTGTGCCATACTAGAAGTTTTACTAAAGAGAAAATTTCTTGTATGTAACCACTTGCTTTTCAATCTCCCCTCAAGGCTTCAAGTTAGTGTTTGGAACATAACTGCTGCTTTAGTATGTCTTCTGCTGCTCCAAGAATGAAATTGGGAATGCTATTCTAGCATTCGCACGATCTGTGATGATAACAGGCTTTCAATAAACATACTGATTTTCTTGCTCTTCAGAAAGACAGATGTTCAGTGTTCCTAACAGTACAGCAAAAAACCTTTGTGATACATGATGTGTTTCTGTTGTTCTGATTCCACGCTAAGCTCATCACGTTCCCTGCTTACTGCACTCTGCTGGTTTTTTAATACAGTTTTTGGCCTCTGCTCCCTAAAGATGATTGTCTCTGGATTCTCCTTTTTTGTCTTGTTTAATAAAGAAAGGAAACTAAATGACAGTGACAAGGAGAAATGCAAGACTGAGGCAAGGGAGGTTAAATACGTAGCACAGTTTTACCCAGTGGAACGCAAGTGTACGACAATTCTGCTGGAGTCTGGCGGGCCTGGCTGTGCTCCTGTGGTCAGTTAGGACTGAGGGAACCCTCCCCATGTGATACAAGCTCCCCAGCAAGGCTGGCTGTGCTGTTTTCTAGAGCAGCTGAATTTAAATTCCTCTAGAAACATTAATATCAATAGGAGCAATCTCAGGTAGTTTGGTAACTCTTGTACTTAAAGACTTGATGTGGGCCAACTGGCCTTTTGCCAGCTTAATACTTGGAAGTGTGAAAAGCAACCCCAAGTTTTGAGGAGGCATTTTGACCTCTCTTGTTGAGTGTTACAGGTTTGGCACAGCAGTATAGGGCAACTTGGGAGAAGTGTTAGCTCTGTGTGTGGTTTGTGGTTTGTGGTTTTGGTTGGCTTTTTTTTTAATTATCACCAAAACCATTTTATAAACAGTCAGAAGATGCTCTCCTACTTCTGTGTGGAGAGCTGTGCAAGCTTGGTAGAAAAATCAGATCCTGAAAAACAAAGGAAGCTCACTGGTGATCCATGTGCTGCTGCAGGCTGTGAGACTAGTTCTTTTCCCTACCATCCTTCTGCCCACCCATTCCCCACTAAAAATAAAGAGCTTGGTGCAAGTGCCTCTCTTCCTAAACTGCTGGGGACTCTCCAGGCCAGTTTCTGTGACAGCTGTTACACAAAAATCACTTATGTGGCTCCAGAACTTTGGTGGAGGATGTCAGGATCTGGAAGCCATTACTGGACGTGCTGGATCATCTAACAGTGGCAATAGTGACAGACACCTTCAGTGAGTGCTTGTGTCTGTAAACATTGCACCAGACAGTCTGTGGGCTTCAGCGTCAGCAAAGTGCAGGCTTGCTCAGCACTCCATGTCATCTGTGTTGAAGTGAATAAAAGCTTTGTGGTAGCAATCAAAGGATTGCTGTATTTTTCTTTTTCAAAGGGGTTTCCTTATGCAGTAACACAATCAAGGCTCCCTTCCTTAAAGCAGGAGTGAAAATTTACATTTTCAAGCCCTTCCAAGACCAAACCAAAAAAAAAAACCAAAAAAACACAACCCCACACTGCAAATATTTTAAGAAACACCATTTTGAGGCGCTCAGATTTATGTTTGTATTTTACTCATAAGAAAGTGAGACTTAATGTTGACTTTTCGCTCAATCCCGAAATCCAACAAACGTAATTGTAAAATCACAAATTTGGTCTTTTTTAAAATGAATTTGAATGTATTTTACTTTCCTTGCTTACAAAGCTCTTCAGTAAGTGAGATGTATACTTGTGGTAGTAGTGCTTATGAATTTTCCTGGATTTCTTTTACTAATAGTGGATCTAGTGTAATGTTTTCATGTGATCTTAATGTTTACCCTGCAGAGTCTCTCCTGCACACTCTCCCTAAATCCTTGTCTCCAGTGCTGTGACAAAAGTCTCCCAAAGCCTAGTTTATTCCTGCACTTCAGGGGTGAAAATCTAAGTGTTTTGTTTTTCTACCTTATGATTCCTTTCTGAAAGCCATTGATTCTCAGCAGTCCCTTATTAGTAGAAATAAAAGCTCTGTTCAGAATTGCTGTAGTTATTGATTCGAGGAGGAGAAGAGATAAAAGGAAATGCTGCTGAGCTTCTGGCTGATCGCTGGTGTTAGAGGATTTTTCACCACAGATAAGGATCTTAGGAAATGGATTTTCTATATATTTCTTACGAGGGATGTTACACTTTTTTCCTCATTTCCTCCTTAGGTGGATTTTGAAGATGTGCACGCCAGAACTGTGGCTGAAAGGAGGAGGGAGGAGGAGAGGCAAAAACGGCTGGATAACGTTTACAAAGAAAAAGTCAAAAGAACTGAAAAAGAAATGGAAGGTCAGTTACTTCAGTTCTTCTGGTGGGTTTTTGGTTTGGTTTGGTGTTTGTTTCTAAAGCAACCTTTTTTAAGGTTATATAAAACAAGGGAGTAGCTATCCAAATAATAGCTGACCATAGATGGTTGGGGCACGTTTGTTAGAGCTCACCCTCCTCCCTCTCTCTCACCTAAAGAATATCAAGGGAAACAAGTGACCATCCTGTGAGCTCAGTTAATAGGAAGAGATGGAAAAGAAAGAAAGTGTTATCAAGTAAAGGTGTGGTCTGTACTTCAGTCAAGTACAAATGCATAACCCCAAGCAAGCGTATCACGAGACTTTTCAGAGCTGTTGACTTGATTTCTGTCATTAATTAGGCACAGACTTCCCAATACCTTCTGGGCTGATTACAATTCTATTATATATACAATCATTGGTTCCAGAAGTATAGGCACAGGAATCCTGGATACCTGTGAAATTTATGTGCAGGATACCTGTGAAATTTATCATACTGCAGCTGGAAAATATGTTTAACCAGGGATTGAGCCCCCGAGATACGTGCATAGGAAAAACATCTCTGTAATGCCAGAGAAGAACACAGATAGTTAGTATGTTATGCTGCAGTTACAAAGGGTTATTTAATTAAATTGCTTCATTATATGTGATGCATCCAACTGTGTCTGCATTTATTCTGCATGCTGGAAATGTTTTCACACATGAGAGTGGAATTTTAAAGAGATTCAACTTTCTTAAAGTAATTTTTATCGGTAGCATCTCTTGGAGCAAGAACATTTATTCATGGCTACACCTATGTGCAACTATAAAATCTATAGCTGTAGAATGAATATCCACCAACATCACTAAGAATATCCTCACTGTTTTCCTTCAAATTCTATGAAGTACTTGTGTCATCTTTGCATACTGAAATTTTAGAGAGAATAGGAATTCTAGATTTCCTGCTTAAGAAAAGTATTGTCACTTTTATAAGGACAGTTTCTGCAGCAGAGGGAGATGTGTATGGCTGTATCATCACTGATCACTGGATAAATGGATTCCCCCTGTTGGCAGTCAGATTTGTTTTGTAATTTAGTGTCTGCTTTGGAGACATTAACATTTTACAGTATTTAACAATATTCTAAAACAATTGTCTTGATAGAAATGTCCCAGGAGATTGCTGATACACTGACAGAGATGGAAAACTGTTTCCAGCTTCTGATGCCGGATCCTTTCAACTTCGCTGTGAACGACACGGAACTGGAACCCAACAAACAAATGTCTGCATCCCCCTCGTCCTCCCGGGGAGAAGTTGACCAGTCCTGTTTTGGGTACATGGATGATGAACAGCCATGCTGCAGCAAGGACATTCTTCCTGTTTCTCAGTGTGTCAGAACTGATGGAAGCAAAGAGTCACATGAGAAACAGGAGAAGCCTGAGCAAAAAGAGTTGGATGGAGGCACACGCTCGGAGGTTCAGTCCAGTGACCCTGCTCTCGATGATGATGATGATGATGATGATTACCAGACATTTGTTAGGAACCACGGGCTTATTTCACATAAGTACACTCTAGACCTTGAAATCTCCACAGGTACCTGGAAAATTTTTTTGCATAGAACTGGAAGTGCTATTTTCACACTTCGTGTGAAGTGCTTTGTAGTTGTGGTTTTGGGGTTTTTTTCTATTACTTAAAGGCTGGGGTTACTGGACACCATTTTGCTTTGGGATTCCTAGATACCACTTTGTTTTATTTTGGAGTTCTTCTTCTATTTCTGCTTTTGCTTCTTGTCACTGTTCTTAGAAATTTTTGGTGTTCTTGTGTGTAACAGATATTACTAATTACCTTCTAAGACTGAAATTTTGTATCAGTTGTTGCAAGCTCGTTATGGTATTTCATAGTACCTATAATAAGATGAGTTTCCTGTTTTTAAAAAAATAAAATGTTTACCATATATAATTGGCTTTCTCATATGCTTCACTACTCACCTCTTTCTATAGCTGGGGTTTAAGCTGCTACTTCAAAAATCTTGCAGTTGAGTGTTTATTAATCTTGTCTTTTTCCTTGCTACTGACAGCTTGCTAGAAGCAGTAAGTAGTTTTGCTAGGAAGTCTTTTTATATATATATAACTTTGCTAATGGGAATTACCTCTAGAAAAATTAGGATGGTTTGTATTTTGGAAGTATCCTACAAATGCTGTCCCAATGGGATTTCATGTGCAAACAGTAAGGAGGGTTACCTACTTTTGTTCTTGCTGAGAACAGAACTGGAAATGAATCTGTGGGATTTATCAATGATTAACAATGTGAAAAGTATAATTTTTACTTGGGATAATGTCATAGTTGGCTTCTTTGACATTCAAGTCCCCATTGCCACCAGGGCAGGGATTATTTTACATTGACTATGCTGAAACTGGTGCAGTAAGCCCCAGCTCCTTTGAACTTAGGACAAGGTGCAATGAAAATAGTAAGGCTGAACTTGCCTGTGGTTTATTTGGTGATTCCTTAGTAGTGATGGCTAAAAACCTCTTTCTGGCATCACTGGACTGAAAGCTTCATGTTTTTCCTGGATTTTTTAGATATATGGATAATGGTAGAATAACTAATACTCAACAGAGAAGCATTCTGATGTTTGTACCTTTCCCTGAAGTGATCAAATATTTTAGAAGGATTAATGTCTAAGATACATAAACATCATACTCTAACTCTTTTTTTTCCCCTGTTTTGAGCAGATATAAAAGTGCAAGAGAATGAAGATAACACTGCAATCATAAACAGTGTCATGGATGCTCACAAACTTCTCAGAAATAAATTCTGGCCTTCTATACAGTCCTGGATTCAGGTGGGATAAAGGGACAATTTTTTTAAAAATTTTTCAATAAAAAGATGATGAAGCAAAGACTGAGGTGCAGAAAGTCTTGAGGGAGAGTGAACCAAAAGGAAATAAGGTCAAAGAGACATAGGAGCAACTAGGAAAGATTTCTGTTTCGATAGGGGTGGACCAAAGGAGGCTGCAACTTGTTTGATAGCTCTCAGCCTTGGGTGTGGTACCTACAGTCAAAAATCTGTTCTTTTTTATTTTTATTTTTTTTTAAGATAGGGTAAAATAGGACTTTTTGCAAAGGGTTAAAGTAAAACACAACTTGTTTTTGTCAGACACCTGTTATCAGATAAACAGTATGAGAGCCTCCTGCATGGAATTTGGCCTGTAGAAGGACACTCTCAGGAGATGTTTGTAATAGCTGTTCGTTCTTTGTCTTCACTAGTTGCTGTTGGTTTTTATATTCTGTATAGGAAAAGAATTTGCTTTGCTAATTGTTACTTGTAAAACAGAGGAATTTGTGACAATGTCATTTCACTAATTATGAATTTTGTTTTGCTCAGATATCTAGAAAAATGAGTAAGAATGTTGTTTTCTCCTTTGCAGTTACTTACCAGAGCAGGAATCAATGATGATCGGCTGAGATGTGCCATTGAACTCAAGAATAAACTGGAGACTGCTATGAAGAAATACAAGGAAATGAACATTTCCTTCAAAGCAAGAAAAAGAAAAGTGGTGAGTTTCTCGAAATTCTGTTTTACTGGAGAGGACCCCATTAGTAAATCTTACCTTGTATACAAAAAAAGCTCTTTTCTCATAAGCTCTGATCTGGGGAACCTTTCAACAGAAGGTTTATTGAAAAGTACATTAATTTAGCTGGTTGTAGCTTCACTCAGGGAAGTTGTAGTAAACACCTGTATAATATGCCAGTGGCCTGGTTATTAGACAAAACCGTTTAAAGCATCCCTCTTGTTGTTTAGGATAGAGAAGTGGTTAAGTGCAGATTTTATTTACTCTTAGTTTCTTCATGTGGAACACTGTTATGTGCTCAGCTTCTTCTGTGCATATTTCTCAGTAAACACTGTACTACTCATGTTCTTTTACAACGTGCAAAACTATGTGAGTGTCTGTCAGTTCAGTAAAGAGGTTTCTCTGCTTTGCAGCATTTACTTTCTCTAGTTAGCACGTGATGTGATGGAGGTTGCCATAAGAGAATTGGTTATTATGTAAGCTTTAGAGCATTAAACTGTTTCACAAAGATTAACTACCTATGACAGTTCTTGTGAAATAGATAGAACTTGTGAGTAAACAGGGGCTGGAAGATCAAATACGTTACTGAGATGCAAAAAGGAGTCTAATGGCTTGTTTATGTAACTAAGAAGCAGAGCTGCATAATACTCATTTCTGTTGGCTGTGATCAAATGAAATTACTGTATATCTTGACATGAAAATAAGTGGTTTGGGTC
Organism: Myiotriccus ornatus; assembly: GCA_036023395.1. Taxonomy (NCBI): domain Eukaryota; kingdom Metazoa; phylum Chordata; class Aves; order Passeriformes; family Tyrannidae; genus Myiotriccus; species Myiotriccus ornatus. Next base: position 67,052,843 of record JAYRBT010000139.1, on the reverse strand, counting down.
AGGGGTCAGACTAGAGTCTGGTTTGGATTTACTGGATTGTAAGAACCTGATCTGGACATTATCCTTTGGACTACATTGTGGTAGCCTCATTTAGCCATGACTGAGTGTTGCAGACTTGGCTTTCGTTGTGCAAATGGAGCTTAATCAAGATTAATCTGGTTCATCATCTTAACACCTACTGATGTGCCACACCAGTCAAAAATGCCAAGTCTGAATGAAAAGTACTGAAAGACTGTCTTGTCAGAGCTTTTTCTTTCTCCAGTGAAATATGTGTGCTACCTTTATGCAACCAGCTATGAAGGAATCCAGACATCTGCTGTCATTCCTGCCATTTGCTTGACAGGGCTTCATTTGCTGCACTTCTGCATGGAATATTGGTTGCTATATTTCTTACAAGATATAAAGGACATTCAAGCCTTGATTTTCATGTGTGTGTGTGTGCATGTGGATTTGTTTGAAGTGGTATTGTTACCACTTCTGGAGAGTGATCAGTGCTATCTATATGCTTATATAGCATGTTTAGAACTAATACCTCTATTAGTTTGAAAGCTAATAAAATCCATTGTTAAAAGGGAAAAAAAGGAAAATAATAGCAGTGCTCACAAGGAATACTTTCAAAATGGAGCAATGCAGATTGAGTTAACTTAAGCATTGAAAACAATATATAATTATACCTAGGGTTTTTCTCCAGTGGAAAATAACTCAGCACTAACACTAAATTTGGTTATTTTAAATTTATAACCTGAACATAAAGAGCTTTGTATTGCAGAAGGCAACTGTATAAATTATATTTTATTCATGTGTCAGATGACTTTACTGAAACATAAAAACAGGGTAAATTGAGAGTCTGATAGAACAAAATAAACAGAATCTCATAGACCATGATTATTAAATCCCCATCTGTCAAATATTTACATGTCAGCATATGAAACACTACACACAGCTCCTCTTTAGTTCAGCATTGCTGCCTGTGTTATGTATTGTGGCTCTGTCTGTCCTTGTGTCCTTGGAGCTATAGCTCTTGCCGTGCCAAAGTTGTACTGCCTTCTGTGTCCTTAAACCCTGGAGAAGAAGTGCTGATGGTCTGTCTGTCCTTCAGAGCCCTGGCTCTGGGCCACCCTGTCCCAACAGCGTGGGGCATTACGGATCTTACTGGTGGCACATGGAGTCAGTGAGTGCTGTACCTGCTCAGAGTGGAGATGAGAAATGAAGGAGAGCGTTTATAGCAAATATAAAGCAGAATTGTCAGGATTATCAGACTTTTTGCATTTTCTTTGTGCTCAATCTCCATGGTTCTGAGGTCGCTGATTTCCCCCCTTTTCATCTGTTCTTTTCTGTGCTTTGTTTCTGTTCTTTGTCGGAACAGAGAGAGTAAAGGCTTTACCCATCCTCAAACTGAGATCGGGAAAGTTGATAAAGCAAAGGGTTTAGTGAGAGACAGTGAACCTGGAGATTTATGACTGTGAACTCTACTATAACTCTCAATCCTGGAGAGATTTAAATTGCCACTTAAAAGAGAGAAGGTCCTGAAGTCCCTAACCATTGCCATGTGTCATCGGTACTCTTATTTAGCTGATCAGTTATACAAAGATGTGGCTGAAATGCAAATAATTGTATATATCTGGAGTAATTCTTGGTGCTGCCATTTAATATGAATATACCAGCAGTGTAGCTGGATGTAAATTACACTGAGAGGAAGAAATTGGGGGTTACCTGGCCTGCATTCACAGAAGAAGCATTTTTTTTTTGGTGCACAAGGTGTGTGCTTTTGGCAATCCTAATTATTACATCCATACTTTCCATTGTTTCATTCTGCAGATCATGGAGCACTAGCCTCCAAGGCAGGATTTGTGGGCAGTCACAGCCTTGTTAGAAAAATAGCACAGACTATTTTCTCCGAAGTTGTTTTTTTTTCTTTACCTCTACTGAAAAACGGAAAGGTCCCACTGCTTTGCGAAGTACAGAACTTCCTGTGGGTTTGTGGAACTTCACTTCCACAAAGTCGCTTGAAGGAAAGCACAGGACTTTATACAGTGAGACACTTCGACTTAAAATGGTTTATAGTGACATGAGCTATAACCACCTCTTTCTTTTCTCTTCCGTGAGAGTGAGGAACTCAAACCATCAGAGAGCCTCAATTACAAGGAGGGCCACCATTTCCATGTGTCACTTAGACCCTGCCAGCAGCAGTAGCCTGTGGCATCATTTTGCAGTTGGCTCTCAGGAGCTGTGGGAGGAGAAAAAGAGAGTTGTTCTTTGTCTAGAAACAAACCCCTCGCAGCAGATTTTATCATTATTAATACATCTCTGCTGCCCAGAGATTCCCTCTTCCTGTTTCTGTGCCCCCAGCAGATCAGGAGGCATCAAGACATTTTTTCTGAGCTGTTACTGTTTCAAATGGGTGGGAGGTGGACAAAAAATGACACACTTGCCGTGCTGGTCAAAGGCAAGTGGGTTTTTGTGTGCTTACAGAAGTGTAGTTAAATTCTAGTTTGAGTGAATAAGTTTTCTGACAGAAATTGCATTTCAGGAGTATAAACGAGAGTTTTGAAATCCATTTTCTGGGGAATGTGTGTTTTAACCAAATCCAGGGGGAAGAAGGGGGGAGCTGTAGAAGGGATTTGATTTGAGGGTACCTGAATACTTGGACATATCTTTTTTTTCTCGGAATGCCTGCTTGGGATAATTCCAGTGCCCAGTAGAGGGAGTGCATACTGCATGCTCCACAGTTTTCTCCATGCCACCTTGATCCAAAGCCAGCCATCAGCTCGGTCTGTGTTTTCAGGTAAACTTACTGCAACAGCAATACACCAGAGACCCTTCGAGTTAATTCTTGACTCGATTTAGATGAGTTATTATACAACTACAATTGGCTCAGATTGGTGTAGGTTATTCTGTTTCCAAAGGCTTAATTATTTTGTAGGAATAACTTACTTATGCCTAAATTGTTCTCTAAAAGTATTTTTGCTAGTTAAAAATCGTTCTGGTTTTTGATGTCTTCCTCCTTTTCTTAAAATACTAGCTTTTAATTGTTTTTCTTGTTTAGTATCTGATTGGCAGCTGATAAGATGCAAAAGATCCTGCAATTTTAAAAGCTGTGAGAGGACAAGTATATACTGTGTTGTAAATCCTGTACACTACTTTTCACTTACATCCTTTCCATAAAGGATTATCCATTAGGATAATACTTGAAATCTTGACATTTTTGATAAAAATGTAGCTCCTTAACGATATTTTTTACTCTGGAAGTATGACTTTCTGTTCTGTAATTACTTTGGGAAGCTGTGGAATGTTTAGTACTCAAGGTGTCTAAAACTTGGACAGACAGAATCCAGCAGGAAAGATGATGTGAGAAATATCTCGCTCATTTGTCTGTCAGCAGAGTGGTCATTTAACAGGCCTATTATGTGTTCAATTTTAAATTTCAAGTTACATTAACAACCAGGGATATATAGTTTTTCATTAACTGTGTTCATTACTTTTTGTTTCACCTTTCCTTATCTTCTGTCAAATCGGAGTGCGCGCTTGGATCTTGATTTATTCGTGTACGTAATTTTATCCGTGTGAAACATCTGGTTGAACTCAATAATGCCATTAATAATTAGATCTGGAGGAGCCTGTCCTTGTGTTGTCCAGAACCCGATCTCATACTCAAACCTCACTGTAATACAGTTCAGATTTTTTTGTGGAAGAGTAATGTCAGAAAATGGCCACAAATTTACAATTTAAATACTTCTGCTCATAATTTAGTCTTAAAATATTTTAATACGTTAAAAAGTTAAGGTTTTAATATGTTGTAAATTAAGCCAAGAGTTCTGCTAATTACTCAGCTGCAAGACCACTGCTGATTTCTTTCCCATATATTTAACTTCAGTTTGTCATTTTAGCAGTGCTAACAAGTTATTTCTATCTAATAATTTTGTAGCTTTATAACCAGCTTGTCTCAAGTCTGGCTTTTAGGTAAGTCAGTGCCTCCTTTAGAAATGAAAATGCTGGACTTGAATTTTCTAAAATTCAGAAGCAAAGGCTGTGTTGTTTTTTCTTTCTGCTTCCTTCTGCAGCCACAGACAATCCAGCCCAGCTGACAAGCTTTCTGTAACAGCTTCTTGTACTCACATCCCTAGGCTTTTCCCTCTTTTCTTCATCTTAGGGAAGTTTTTTCTGGGATGTAATTGATCCCTCACAGTGCCTGAACCCACACATCTGCTAAAACATACTGGTACCACAGAGCAAGAGAGACACCTCTGTACAGAAGTCTTTTCCTCAGGTGCTGCTTTTAAATCTTAACAAAGTTGCCCTTTGAAAACTGGAAGCATTTCATGTTAAGATGTGAATAGTAACTTGGATGTTGACTGTTAGTATGTTTTCCAAAACTTTAGAGACATATAGGAGTATTTAATATGTCCTTTATCAGATTCTATATATTGTTAGCATGTAATGTGTTCAGAATAAATAAAATTTAATAACGTTTGTATTGTCAAATTGGTGGCCCCAGAAACATTTTAGTTTGGTTTTGTTTCCTAGCTAATGTTTATCAAAAAAGCCATGTCAACCATAACTGTAAAACTAAACGGAAAATATTAAATAAATCATACATTTATTCTTCCTCTTCCCTCCTCCCCATTTTAATTGTCATGTTTTAATTATTTCTGTGAAACGTCTCTTTTGTAACCACCTTTCAGCTAAAAGAGCTTTCTAGTTTTGCAAGTCTTATTAGGATGTGGGACTGATTCGAACCAAAACACTGTAAAATGAACCCTCGGAGCAGCGCTCGCTTGTTCGCGTGTCTGATCAGCCGGGGGATGGCTTCGATTGGTGTTTTTTCTCTATTCTAGAGCTGAATTGTTGCTGTGGTGTGTTTTATGCCTTGCCCTGGCTGTGCAGCCTGCCACTGCTGTGCAGTTATTAAAAATATCTTGTTATGCAGATCTAGCCATGAATTCTTAAGGTTGTCGCTGTGACGACCTCTGATCCCCATCTGATTCGCAGGTCGCACAATGCAATTTGGAGCTCTTCTAATAGACTGTAAAATAAGGTGGGATGTCTCTATCATCAAGTTAACCCTTATGTTAAGTATTTAAGTTTTTCGGGCCCAAGGGTCATCTCCCTTGATTCATCTATGAATACTGAGCAGTTGTGTACTCTGCAGGTAGCGGATATAAATTTGCTTCCTGCTTTTTATCCGTCCTACCTTGCAAGGGGGAACAGCATATTGAATTTATTTGTGAGGTTCATGAAGGTACATTGCTAAATGTGTATTTATAAAAACGGAAAAGGAAGAAGATTTTCAGGCTTGGAGCACATACTAAATTAACACATACATTTAAATTTAAGTGCAGTAATATTGAAGTAAATATATCCACGTCTAAAATACCTTTGTATCTAAAATCCACAATCAGGAATATGTGTAAGGTTAGGTGTCCTGCATAGAATAATTAGTTGACTTTTGTGTAATAAATTAGGCTTATTTTATCGAGCTGTATATTTACCTGTTAAAAATACAGCATCTGAAATAATTTTTAACAAATGTGCGGTTCAGATTCATTCATAAATGTGATCATTGAAGTCAGCTGCAGTTTAGTTACTGATTTTACAGTGTGTGTGTTCACAGACTGACTCAGGAGACAGAGGCAGGTGTGCATTGCTAGTGGATACAAAGTTTTGGCAGCACAATTTGCTCTGGTGCAAGTGATAGGTGGTAATCCATCAAATGCAGTAGGACTTTTTTTTTGCATGAATGAGTGCTAATGGGAATCTTGTCACAGCACATATTAGATGAAAATCACATTTTCTAAAATTTTATAAAGAAAAGAACTAGTAATAAGAATTTTTCCCCTTCTCAGCTCTAAAATTTAGCTTTTATCATGTGTAGGCCTCTGAATCATGAAAAAATTAAATAATTCAGTGTTGCCTAAAATATTTCCAGGCTTCATAGGGGTATAGTTCATAAATCACTTGGACTAGCTGAAAAGCTCTGGAAAACCTAGAGGCTTCTCTGGAGGGTGGTAAAGAAAGAGGTATTTTTGGCTGACCGTGTTGTTAATAGACCATAAACCAACCTTTTGGTCCAGAAATGGATATAGCCAGTCCTGGACCTCACAGTCAGTGGCTTTAAACAATTCCATCTGGAGTGGTGTGCTGGAAAATGAGTAGTCTGGAAAGAAAAAGGGAGCAGGGTTTGCTCATGGGTAGTGGCTGTTCAGGGTAGCATTTGTAACCTTGGCATTGGCTGCCCAACAGCTGCTTTCTTCTCTGTTGACAAAATGTGGCCTTTCCTATTGCTTGCAGGAAGGGAAAACACCTTGGGAGCTCTGCTGTGGGTACATTCCTGTCTGAGCATGGAACTCTAAACATGATTTCATGTCACTTGGCTTTTAGCTTTGCTGTCTTCATCACACCACAGCCTTTGAACCTGCAAACCTTTCCTTTTGTGTCAAGATGGATGAAAAACTGAATAGAACTTTACAGAGTTTCCTTGCTCACAGTTATCCATGAGTTAGGAAGAAACCAAGTCTGGTTCTCAAGACGTGGGTAATATTTTGTTAAAATTATTTCATCCATTCTGCAATTTCTGAAACATTAAAAATTAAATTCTGCCAGGTGTTTCTTAGTGTGCTATGCAGCTACCTGATCTACTTCTTATCTGGTGGAGCTTTTTGTGCAGGTTGCTGTTGTACAGGGAACAGCAGCTTGTATGTCTTGGTAATGGTTTTATGGTTGGTTTAAATATGATCTGAACACAACCAGAAATCAAAAGGGATAGTCCTGTCTCTGTTTCTTCCCCTGATGATTTCCAGTGCCTTCCTTGTACCCACAACAGAGCTCCTGTTGCAGCAGGAACCTGAACTGGCTGGAACCTAATCCAGAGAAGATTTGTGTAGCAGCACTAAGCTCAGATAGTGAGAGTGTCCCTTTCAGAAGCTGAATAAACTCAGGTAATGCAGATTATGAAGGTCAGTCTTTACTTAACCAGAAAATGCAAACTGATGGAATGATACCTGATTAGCTCATCTCCCAGTGTGAATTAAAAAAAGATACCAGATACTACTGTTAAATATACTCTTTTTTAGTGTGTACTAAGCTGTAGTGCTTGATGTATGTACAGCAGCTGCATGAGACAAGTGCATCGCTGCGCTTCTAAAAGTGAGATGCAACCATTATTTTTGTATAAATATTACACAAAGACATTTAAGGGACTGACACTATAGTTGCTCTTGGTAAAACAAATTAAATATAGGTATCAAACATCAGCACGAATTTGGTGGGAACCAATTGTCTTTTATTTTGGGGGAATTAAATAATGAAAAGTAGCAGACTTTGGTTTTAGCTCACGGGGGTGCATGGAATGGAACAGCATTGTTAGACCTGGAGGCCTTTGGTAGTTTAACTAAAACTGAATGTGATACTTATTTTATGAAAAGCGTGGGACATGCAAGAGAACTTTTGCCTTTTTAATGAACTTACTTAGGGTTTAAGGTGATTTATACAACCAAGTACTGTTGGTTTTGGTGGATGGTAGGAACCCCAGTAGTGAGGTATGAAAATACATCTGAGGCTACATCTTGAGTGGTTATTGCGAAGGAAATACTAATCTTGCCTTGCAATGTCTTCCTGAGGCAATAATTTTGTTAAATGCACCAGTTTTCTGGACTACCTTTGTTTGCTGTCCTCTGTGAAACTGTAAATGCACACGCTGGTCCAGTGGGTACACTGGACATACCAATTTCCTTTGAATGATGATTCATCAAGATGCAAGTTTTTTTGAACTGTTGCACCTTAAAACCTACTGGTCTTTTTAAGTTAAACTTTTCTGCTTTTTATTAAAATCCCTCCTAAGCTTATCTGGGACCTTGGGCCTGCCAGGGTCCAGAGATGTAGGAGCTGGTAACGCAGACTGATTCAAGAGAGGGCTTTGACACAAAGTCTCAACTAAGCCTTGGGTAAGGACTGTGAAAATACTCACAAACTCTGGCTAGTGTGCACTGCTTTAGTGAAAAACTGGTTCACTGGGTAGTTGTTATATCGCTAAAGCAATTTGGAGCTCGTTCCCCAGTGTTGTACTTGGGCTCAGCGTTGGGCTGGAACCCTTTAAGTGTTTTTACTAACTTGTGGAAATTAGGAAATAATGTGAAAAGTGCGTTCCTCGATAAAAGTCAGCCTGGCCAAGACGCCTGTGTGCTGTTGAGCAACTACAAATAGAATGAATGGTGATACTTTTACGGGTAAACATAAAATGTGCTTTGCCTGGACCACATATCTAATTTGCAGTTGTCGAGGTTTGAATTTATGCTCGGATCGTGGAGTGAAGGGGAGGGAGAGCATGTGGGAGGTCCCTATAAATACAGCTCAGTTAACAGTTTGTGTTTTCCTTGTGTTGCACACAGGAAAACCCAAGCATGGTTCTAAAAATCTGTGCAAATGCCAGCATTTATTTCCAGGTCACCCTGTGCTGGATGATTATGTATAAAGGAATGGAAAAGGAGTAACTTGTCTTTACATGTAAGATACACTGTTTGACTATTCAGTTTCCATTACTGGCACTGAAGAAATTATTTTTACCCCAGTCACTGTTTTCTTACATAGAATGTCCCCAAATTTCATTTAACGTGACTGCAGTATGTTTTGTGTTGAGGTTGAATAAAAAAAAAATCTATGTGCTTAAGGTTGCCCCTCTAACTAGGTTCTACAGCAATAAATATTCTGGTTCCCTAACCAAAATCTTCTAGAAAAATATTTAGTTGGTTTTGAGTAGATGCACATGAGATATTGGCATGGTGGAATAATTTGCAAGATCTTTCAGTGAGGGTATTAGCATATAAATAGCAGATGCAATGACGACCATCACAGCTGAGTACATTTAATTTTTAGTTTATAAGATAGAATGGGTTTTTAAATGCATAGCCATCAAGCCTGCTGAAAGACAAATGAAGTTTAGAGTTCACTTGTCTGAGGATGCCTTACATCATTTTTTTTTTTTTTTAAGAGGGAAACAGGCACACATAAAACTGAGCAAAAGTGATTTCTTGGGTGAAAAGTAATTGAGATTGCAAACCAAGTTAATTAGACCATGCAAAATTTATTTAATGGTCCCAGCTGTACTTTGTGGGTGGTGTTTCAGTAAGTAGATACGACTTCTTCATGTGCTATCTTTTCTCTTCCTTCTTTCTCTACAATAATTAGTAAAGGCTGTACATCTACTCCTCTAAAGTGATTGCATTGTATATTTCAGTCATTTTATTGCTTGCTTTAATTACAATTGCAGAGACCCGGGTTTTTAAATCCTCGTAACAGAATGTAGCAGTCAATTTGTATAAAAGTGAGAAAAGGGCCAAAGGCTTTTCTTCCCATCTTTCCAAGTGTTGTGTGGTGGGTGGAGGCTTTTTTTTCGAATTTATTCCTGGTTGGGATGGATGAACAAGGCCTTTAAGTGGAGCTGTGGTTGCCCTGAGCTGCACTCACAGCCGGGGGCTGTTGGAGTGTTGACTGCAAAGTAAAAGATACAATTGCATTTCTGCTGGCACCCAGTGTTTGCTTCCAGGATTTTTAGTAATAAGGAAACATCTGCTTTTCCAAGTTTTTTTAATGAGTTAGGGAGTAAATGGTTTGATTTAGTCAGCACTGTTTTAAGTTTTTAGTGAAAATCAGGAGAATGGAGAAGATGGTTTAAGTGATTAAAGTGAAAATCGTGCATGTGTATTTTTTGTCCTTTTTAAAACCATATTCTCATATGTAAATAGGTTCAGCTCAAGAATCTGGAAATTGCCCAGTTAAACCCTATTTCCTCTCACTGAGAGATATCTAGTCAGGAATACTACCAAGTTAAAAAAAAACCTAACCAACACCAACAATAGTTTTCCAAATGATTCTGTGACTTAGATAAATTAATAAATAAAAAAATTTCAGCATTTTAGAGCAGGTTAACAGGGGAAAAAAAATCCCTTCTCCTTGCAACTTGAAGAGCAATGGTGGTGCAAGTAGCCACTGATCTCTGGGAATCTGGTCTGCCTTCAGGGGGTCCATTCCCTAGTGACAGAGGAGAGGTAGTTCACCCTCCATCTCTGATGGTGGCCTGTGTTAGTGACTTTCCTCATATCACCTGATAATTAGAATGGATTTGAAACCAGGACCTTTTTTTTCCACGTTCTTTGACAGGTGTTTGAGAAACAAGCAGTTGCATGACTACGTATCTTAGAGGTTTTAATTCTGTACACTACAAGGAAAGCTTTACCTTGAGGTATTTATCACTTGCACTTACCCTTTACTTCCTCCAGACATGGCACACTAGAAATGGCACGTTGCTTGTTTTTGTCCTAGTCTCTTTTTTCGTGTGTGCAAGTACCTAACCACTCATTCCTAAAGGATTATCATTTACTAATTCTGGCACTTAAAATATTGTCTTCAGTTATTTATTTCTTCTGATTTAGTGGTGGATTGTTTTTTGTTTTTTAATTGACTGAAGAAGTTTACTGGTAGTGGAAATGTAGATTATAGGTGGTTGAGCTTTCATACTGTATCTGTAGAGGTTGCTTTGGAGCTTTCTTCATGCTTGAAAAGAGAAATTTAAGAAAAGAAAAAAGATACTTTTCTGACTAAGAGTGTTGCCCATGAGCTCCCCCGCTTTCTGTAGAAAGGGAATGGAACAAACCAGCATAAATGGGGTGGTGCTGATGAAGTACCAGTGGAATGAAGTAAATTGAGATGTAATTACCCAATACTACTATGCAACTTCTTGAATTTCCACCAGGGACAACTTTAATATTTTAAAGTAAAAAGGTAACTTATTCATCTGGTTGAAGATTTTATCAAGATAAAGACTTAATGTCTGTTTGAAGGGAAAAGGGGGCTTAATTCCTGATAGTTAGCTAAGCAGTTAATTTTTTTTTACAGGAAATCTAAATTTAATAGAAGACCCCAGGGAAATTCAAGGGTGTGAACAATACGCATAATATTTTATGAAAATGACCCCCATATTTAAAATCTGGCATTATATGTTATGCATTGTAGCACCAAGTCCACATCTACCTTTTAGAAAATTAAAACACATAAATTCTGTTTAGTGTTTGATATGTGCTGCACTAGCTGAAAGCCATAATGCCCCTAAAACCTTGGGTTGCTTTTCACCTTTCATAAATTCCTGGGTAGATTCTATACAAAAAATAATTTTCAGCTCCGTGGCTCATTGTTATTCAAACTTGATTGATCGTCGTCATTTACTCAGTGAGGAAGTTAAGTGCTCCTGTCATTTCCGAAGAGTATAATTGGGACGTTTCACAGGTCAGCGGCAGTGACAGGTTTCCCTTTTGATTAGTGTTAGACTGATAACAAAAATTACAGTTTCCCATGATTAATGTTTTCTATAGTACTTGAATGCACAGTTCATGGATTGTACCTAAACAAAGTGAATTTGCATCTGATTATGCCTTTTCTCTGTCAGGCTTTTCACGTGCTTTAAAGTTTTAGGCCGTGCAGGTTATGCAGGAAAGTTGCTTCGAATGCAGTTTTCAAGTTGGGGATTGGAGGAGCCCACTGAATTTTAGTGTATTACTCCATGGAGAGATACGTGCCCCAAGTGACATGTGAACAAATCTGGGGAAATTTCAATTAAAGACAGTACCCAGCATTCCTTCTAGTCCTCTCAGATATGACATGCAAGGAAGTACTGGTATTATATCCCTGCTACTTTAAGTAAAATCTGGCAATTTAAGTTACATGATCAGTCAGAACCGAGTTTTCTTTCTCTTGACAGTGTTTCTCAGTTCTTTAAACCTGTTGCTGTTTATTTATTATAGACTGCTGAGTAAAAACTATGGAAACACACTGAATTCACTTTCCCTGTTTTATGATGTGAAAGTTGATCAGCTTGTACGTTATGGCTCAAGGTTGTAGACTAAGATAATCTATGACAGGTTTTAGGTTGGTGAAATCTTTTTTTAACAGCTAGAGGAGAAATGGAATCTGAGTGTGCAAAACATGATGTTGTCCAGCTTGTAGCACAATAGGAGTGGAGGTTATTTCTGAATTTAATTAATTTGTCCCTAATAGATGAAAAGGGGATGACAGCACCAGCAGAATATCAAAATCAAAACACAAGCAAACTTCTCTTCAGTCTTCAACCCTCTTCTCTTGTGCAGTACAAAGCCTGATGATTTTTTTTCTTTCTAGAAGCCATTGGGAAGGTCTTCTGAAAGTTGTAGTTTAACACAGATGTTCTGCTTTCAAGTCTGGTGGCTTTGGGAGTCTGTGATTAGAGGTGGAACATTTGACCTTCTTCTTGGTTAGAACTCTTCTTTTGGCTCGATGTGCATCTGTCTTGGCCAGGCCAGGTATGGCCTGAATTGCTGCTTGCTTTTAGATGAGGAAGAATAATTGCAGTGGTAAACAAAAAGTAATCCTGGGTGCAGGATCCTCCAGGAGAGCCTGGATGTTGGCAGCTCTCGAGGAAGGGATAATTGTGCTGAAGAGACTGAGTTGAGGCTCTTACCTGCCTTTGGCAGCAGGGTACTCTCAAACATGATTATGATGAGTCTTTATTTTAAAATGAAGACTAATTAGGTGTTTTCTGGTAAGAATGAAATAGTAAATCACCTCTAGCCTTCAGGACAGTAAATCTTCCTTTTTTCCACTGAAACTGCAGCTTTCTTAAATCAAAGTAACTTTTTAAACAAAGGGAAGAATCTTACTTCTAATTTGTACCATCTGTTCATTATGTGTTAATGTGTATCAGTGTGCATTAATACCAATTAACATTTTGTATTAGAAATTAATTCATTCCAGCTTACAAATAATACTGATCCCCCAAAAATACTAATGTTTTTAAAGGAGGTTATTATTTATTTTAAATTTTTAACTACATTCGATAAATCAAGATTGGTTTCTAGGTTTTTGGCTTCAGAGTATATGTATGATTTAAAGGAACTCAGCTGTGACACGAGATTAGAGTAGTGCATTAAATTGGGAAAATTCTGCTTCAGGCAAAACCTGCAGTATCCCCTGGTGCTTGTAGCAATGAGGAGTTGATATGAATATCAACAGAAGTCAGGTGCACTCAGAGGAGTAAAGAACACAGTTGAGAATACTGAAAATGATGCCATTCCTTATCTGTGGCTTTGGGTTGCTGCAATGAAGTGGAAAAAAGTGATAGCCTGTGCTAAGGTTGGATTTAGTGGATACTCCTTATTATTTCCTAGAATTGTAAAAGCACATGGGAAACGTACAGTAAAGTGCTAATTATGTTGTTGTTGGGAATTAGGTGACTCTGAAGGTGGGCAAAGGAAATAAAGTGTAAAGCCTTCATCACTGCTGCCTTTTTAAGGTAGCTGCCATTTGCTGTTTTAAAGCTCTGATAGTACAGGCCGTGTCTGCTGGCACAGATTCTTGTAGCTTAGTGTAATTTAGAAGAAAAAATCATTTTCAGATGTGGAACAAGCTTAGGAAAAGTGTAGAGATTTGCTGGTGAATATACAGTAGTAGCTGGATGAAATGAGATAAAGGAAACCACTTAGGTGAATGAATTACCCTGGT
>JAYRBT010000139.1:67014063-67035515 GCA_036023395.1 Myiotriccus ornatus | reverse complement strand
TTTTTTTTTATTTGAAGCAGTAAAAGTCATATATTTTGGGGCATTTATTCAGAAAATGTACTTGTTTGTATGGACTAGGTATACTCTGATCTGTACCTAAGCAGCAGACTTGCATGCATATTGTTTTTAAAACTTTTATTCTCTTTATTCTCTCATCTGCCAAGACATGCAGGGGACACAGTGATTAAAACAAAAGAGCCTCAGAATTGTGGAACATCACAGAGTCATCATTACAAATTAAGAAAAAAAAAAAAAAAAGGAAAATTAATTACTGAATTATTGGCATCTGGTTCTTTTATTCCCCCCCAGAAAAGTTTTCCTAAATGCTTTTAAATGTCTTTGTTTGTGTGGTCAAGTACAAATGTTCTGTCTGTGTCATGCTGAGAACAAGGGATTTTGTTCTCAGCAACACTGAATTTGAAGCCAGGCATGTCATCTAACAGAGATATTGCTGTGAGCTGCACTGTGCTCACTCTTTCTTAGCTCTACTTTTCTCCTTCATTTTTGATGTAGGAATTAGGAAAACAGTGGGTGTAGTTACTGAATAAGATGGTAATGTGCTCTTTTATCCTGTATCTACATTTTTTTTCTCCCGTTAAAAAAAAAGGAAGTTTTTCTGGTTTATATAACATATTTAAAGCTACACTTGGCAAAAAAACCCACACATATGCAAGTGCTGATAAAGCAAAACAGATCCCACCTATTCTGGCCTGTGAAGAAATTATAACTTTCATACTGGTCTTTTTTCCTTCATAGAAGCATCTAACAGATTTAGTTGAAACAGAATTAATGTCTCTTGATTTTACAGTTACATTTTCCTCTATTCTGTTGTGGGGTTTTGGTTCTTTTTAATAGTGCACATGAAAATCTTCTGGAAATCACAGGGAAAAAGCACAAATCCTAAGTGTTGATTTTACATCTCTGACTACATCATCTAGGCATCTGTGTCATACTCAGTGGAAGACCTGTTTTCAGTGCTTATTGGTTTTTTAGGGAAATACTTTGTTTAGTTTTTCTTTTTTCTGTTATTAGGATTGCCCAGTGGTTGGCATGTTTGAAAAACCTTCTAAAATTCATTTTTTAATAGCTTTTAAAGTGGGAGGGAGTCGAGGCTTCCTCAGGAGAGAGGTTAACTGTCATGGCAGTGATCATGAAGTAGACTTGACTCAAGGGTGACTCAGTGCAAATAAGAGAAGCCAAGTGTGGGGTCAATACAGCAGCTTCTGTTGCTGACAGGTACCTGTATTTCAGACATAAGGTGAGGTGGTTTGTTTGGGGTGAGTTGTAAGTCTGAAGAGCAGTCTGGCCAACTGCTTTCATCAGCTATTGGCCATAAAAATGTGTCTCACCATGATTAAGCAAATGATGGTGCCCTGCTTAGCTGTAAAGAAAACAAATGTTTTTTATGACAATATTATTTGGCAATGAACTTGCTGAGGTTTTACTGACTGTTAAATCACTAAATATGTGATGCCTAAATGGAAGTTAAAAATTATACTTAAGCCTTTTCCTTGCTTACTGCAGTGATTTCTCAGTTTGTCTGGGTTCTGTTCTAAATGTCTGGTAGCTTTTCAGTCAGGTTTGATTTGTCTGGTCTCCATACCTCAGGAATTTCCTGAGGAAATTCTTCCTGCATGTGAAGAACGTGGAGAATGGTTTTACATGGAGAAACAGCTTAGTGGAGACTTCAGAGGGGATGAAGCACTCTGAGTTCTCAGGAGCACTCCTCTGTTCTCAGGAGCTGAATTTGAGATTTAGAATGACACTGTCTAGGATAAATAAGGGTATTACCTGACTTCTTTAAGGGGAAAAAGCAAATCATATTTTCCAGAGGAAAGGACGGGCAGAAGTACCTACTTACCTTTCACTGCCCTTTGAAATTTGGGCTCTTTTTTCCTGAATTTGGAAAATGCAAGTAACACACAGTTGTGTTTCTCTCCCTAGACAATAGTCTAGTATTCAGAATAAGATTTCTATTAATGTTACTATGAATCCTTAAAAAATAATCGGACATAGTTGTTACATGATGTAAATCAAATGTGTTGCGTGGTCTCAGTTTTTCCTAGCATATGCAACATTAGAAGTATATTACAAATGTTTAATTATAAGTTTACAAGTGAGACTGCCTCATTATACTAGTGTATTTCGAATATGTCTGTATATTGGACAAACACCAAGTTCTATGTGGAACCACAGAATCATCATTAGATTGGAAAAGACCTCCAGAATCAGCAAGTCCAACCTTTGACCGAGTACCACCATGGCTGCTGAAGCAAATCACAAAGTGCCACATCCACTCGTTTTTTGGACACTTGCAGGGATGGTGATTCCACCACTTCCCTGGGGTGCCTGTTCCGATGCTAAAGCACTCCTTCAGTGAAGAAATATTTCCTAATATCCAACCTGAACCTCCCTTGAGGCCCTTTAAGGCCTACAGAGGTCTAGCTACACTTAGGACAATAAATGAGTAAAAATTATTGTGACACAGTATTTGGAATTCAGAAAACTTTTCATGTTTATGAAAAACTATGATTAGCACTTCCTACTAAATACTTCTACATCCATGTAGAGGTATTGACTGTAGATATTTCTTCTGATCCATCCTAATCTGCTGATCACGCAAACTTTCCTCACTCTCAGGTGAATGTAAATAAGGTTCCCAGAAAATCTAACAGGATATGGGATATACTTGAGTTATGCTGAAGTTGCTGGCAATTAATAGTCACTGCACAAGATGCTGATGTACTTTTGTGTGGTTTGTGATAGTGGAATGCCTCAGAGGAACTGTGCAATGTCCAGGGCCTGCAAAATGATAAGCAACAAGTTTAAGACATCAGGGTGTAAGGTGTAGAAAGAGTCTAGTATAAACTCTGCATCTTTGGGCTTTTTCTGGTTCTTAGCTATGATTGTAAAACAGTAATAAATAGGGTTAATTAATGAGATGTAATGGTGTAACAAAATATATTCTGTAATTCCAGTAGGCCAAAGAAAGTATTTATGTAATGTTAATGAACCCCTCTTGTTAACTAACGTAGTTATCTTTTCTCTTTAATTTGAATTTCCAAAGAGGAATTCCAAGACTTGACATAAATGTAAATGAGCACAGCTGCATTCAAAGGCAACGAGGACATCTTTTTTTGGTTCTTTTACAATCTTTGCTTGTAAAGACCCCTTGAAAACTTTTAGCAGTAGTGTAATTTGTACAGAAAGATTGAAATGTGCAGTTGTCCATCTGATAAGTTGCTCTGAGTGCACGCACAGCTTATATGCTCTGTGAGAATATTTGCTAAAGCCACCTCTGGCATTTCAGCATCCTCTGGTCTGCAAGCCCATATGAAGGAAGCTTTGCAAAGTCCTGTTCCCTTAGGACTAAAGCTTATTGTTCTCCTGAGTAAAATACAGGCAGGCATTTTCATTGTGAGCACAATGGAGTAAGTGGGGAAATATTGTACCTGAACTGCTGGATTTTCCTGATGCTCTTGGAGAGTGTCTGTGCTAATATGAGTCACATACTCCTGGCTTGACTAAGATTCAACAAATGGGAAACAGAAATTATTAAATTTTTTCAGTGAAGTTGAAGTCCATAATACCTGTTTATATTCTATCTCTGTTTTTTCAGTTAAACTTAAGTGAATCTGAAGTAGCTAGATTTCATTTAAATCCACACAGCTGAGGAAACCTGTGCTTGCTCCTTCTCTGAATTTTCACTGAGGGGCTTTTATCTCCCCCTAATCCCACCATTTCTGTCAGGACATAATCTCTTTCTCAAATTTACATTTTAATTACAAGGCCAGCTGAACTAGCTAAAATCAATAATGTCAGCATTCAGCAGCCTAACTTCAGCTGAAACCCCAGCCTCTCTCTTTCCTTCTATCGATTTATCTTGTGAACATGGTCTACTTTATTGCTTCAGGCAAATAGGTGCCATTTGGTCAATTTAAACAAAAAAGGGGATTTAAACATTTTTATGATTCTTTCTCAGGGCTGCCATTGGAACAGTTTGAACCCAGCCACTGTACTTGGTGTTAAATAAACCACACGGAACAGCAGGATTCTTAAAATGAATTTTACTTTTAAAACTGTACTTAATCTATATCTTAAAACCAAAACAAAGCATCCCCACCCTGGCATTGGACACCATTCAGCTGGGGCTGCCTGCATGGTGACTCTTGTCTTTATCTTGTTTGCAAAAACTAATTCCATACGCAAATATTTTTAAAAAACTCCACAGTGGAGGTGGTGTTACTGATGTTGTAGTGTATTTACCCTGAGCTATTTTTCTGTTAATGGCTTAAAATAAGAAATCAATGAGAAAATATTTTGTTCTTGTAACTCTTAAGAATTCCTATATTGATCTTTTGGATGTGATTTTTATCTGTCTAAATGTCACATTGTCCATTTATCTCTCTTGCCTTTTCTGTGTGTTGCTGACTGCTTGTCACTGCTGTTCCCCTCCTCCTCCCTAACAAAATCAGTGTAGTGAACAAGCAGTCATGTTTTCTGTAAGCATCATAGGAAAAAAATGGGAAAAAATAGGGTTTTCTGAGATCTTTTATTACATATCCACTTTTAATACATGTGCACATTTTTCTTTGAAGATGAGAGAAAAGGTGTGGTGACAGACACAAACCTGCTATCTTCTGACTTTTTACAATTTGGAAATAGTACACATGCTTTAAACAGAATGTTGCCTTAAACAATGCTTTTCAGAAAGGCTCCTTAAAAAAAAAAAAAAAAGAGGGAAAAAAAGCAATTTAAAATTCTAAATACAGTCTAAGCAATTCCACATTGCAGATGCAGTCTATGACATATTCTTCTCAATTAACCTTGTTCATGCCAAAGAGTCTGTTTGTTTCTGTCATAAAAGAGAGTTTACTTTTCCAAATCCTTATGATACTTAAGTATGTTTATAGTGATCTTTCAGGTTAATTCTGCTTCACTTTGATACAAAGCACCTGAGAGGGGCTGTTTCCCTTTCCAGCCTATGACAAGAGCTGAGAAGGAGCCCTGTCCTGCCCCCTTTTCAAAAGCATAAATTCAAAATTCCTGCATCATTATTTCACTGAAGTGCTGTTAAAAAGAACATTTTTGTGGAGGCACCATTATCCCTCTTGAAGAGCAAATCTGCAGCCTAAAAAGCATAATGAGATAATTTCTTTTGCTATTTAGCCTAGATATTTCTCTGCTTAGATCCATCCTATTATATTTAATTATCATTTCCCTTATTCCTGGTCCTTCTGCTAATTTTGAGGCTGTTTCCAATGCACAGATCAGTCCTCTAAATTATTTTTTTACAGTGTTCTTTAAAGCCTTGTTAACTTTGGAGAGGAGGTTAGATAACACGGTGACTGTGGTGTGTTCACAGCTTTCACAGGAGTGACTAAGGGAGTAGAAGTGTCAGGGGTGCTCAGCAGCATCACCAACCAACAGCAGGGTGGGCTGTGGCTGCCCACAGCTGGGAGGCAGGTTCTAACCTCCCCTCTGAGGACAGGAAAATTAAAAACGGGGGTGATCCCTCTTTGCATCACGGTTCGTGCTAACTTCAGCTCCCTGGAAGCATTGGACAGCTCGAGCAGCACTGTCTTTGCGGATGCACTGCCTTAGGAGCGCAGGCTTTGACTTTGGGCTGTTCTCCAGAGAGCAGAGCTGGAAGCTGGGGAAAAGCTGCGTTTGACACTGGCTTCAGGCTGCGGTGAATGTCCTTCTATCCCCTCTGCAATCCTTCATGCCTGTGAACGTTTGGACAGTTGGGTTCTTGCTGAAGTCTTTCTGGGACTGCTGCCAGACTGCTGCTACTGAAATACCCCCTCTCAGATGTGTGTTCACCCCTGTGGGCATCTACATGATACTCCAGTAGCCTTTTGTTTGGAGAGGTGGGGTGCATCAAGCTGCCGGAGCTGTCTCCGCTCTCTCTATGGCCGTGGCAGAACACTATCCCACCCAGATTGCATCTTGTATGCTTACTTCAGCCATCATAAAATGGTCCACGTTTCTCTGTGTCATACACTGGGTAAGCAGCAGGAATATGTTGAGGTGTCATGGGAGAGTAAGGAGAGAAGGCAAAGAAGTCTCTATGAAAGGTTATTAACTGCTGTTGGCTAGTATCCTCTTATCCTCTTTCCTTCTCCAGATGCTATTTCCTTCCCTCATGGCTTTCAAGGAGGCAGGTAAGCCATCTGCTGCCATCATCATTACTGCTCTTACCCTTAAAACATTTCCCTTCATTGTTACCAGCAGAAGCCATACTAGAGAGAGACTTGGGATCTCAGATGGTGTTAGAAGAGTCCTCATCCTTGAGGGCATTCTGGGCCACTCTCTTTTTTTCTGGAGATAGTTGTATTCAGAAAATCTGGGAATGATTGAAGTAACCACTTGCTATATGCAACAAAATTGAAAGGCTACACATGCACATAAGCCAGATCCAACTGGATGTTTCCTTTTGTTTCTCCTCTCCTTCTGAGAGGCTCTAGCTTTGTGGATTTTGAATTAGGATTGTCAGCTCTTTCTAGGGAGAGTGTGTCCAGGAACTTGGTTAAACAGGAGGCTGACAGGGCATCCTTCTCAGTGCCCTGAGCTTGGAGCTTTGGAAAACAAGGATGAGATGTCTTTCCCTGCACAAGGACTCAGCTCCTGATCTAGGTACTTGGAAAATGTAGAGCCATATGTACCCTGGGGTGGATCTTGAAGGCTGCTGCCTCTGCACCTCCACCTGTGACTTGAGTCAGCAATGCCATGGGTTGCACACCACAGGCTAAAGGGAATGAGTGGTGCAAATGAATCAAGGTCAGGATGAATTAATGGAACACCTTAAAAGGTGGAAAGAGGGGTCAGGGCAAATTAGTCCAATTTTTTTTTTTTGTGAAAAATGTGTTTTTCTCTGAAATGAAAATATTTTGTGTACCAAAGCCACCTGCCACTATGGGGCTTGCAATTTCCCACTCAGAGGGCAAGTCTTAGCTATCACATGAGCTTTCCCTTTTCTACTTGATGTCTTGTGATACATTTAATGACTAGCAAAACGAGAATACTTCTGGATGCAGCTTCAAGACTGGCTATAATTTGGCAAGAGACTAAAAGTGACAAATAGTGGCTAAAACATGTTAGTTAAACTTTGGTTGCTTTTTGTAAGAAGACTGAGATAATTTGCTAAAAACTTCAGTTTTGTGAAACCATAACTTTCTTGTATTAATTTAGAGGTTAAGAGTGATTAAGTTACCCCACAGTAATTAAGCTGCTGGTGCTCAACATCAGTGCCTGGTGCTGCCCTGCAGAGGGGCTTGTTCCTCAGGTGTAGCTCAGGCATTTACTGGCTCTGGAGCACACTCTGGGGGTGCACTTGCTGCTTCTGCCAGCACTTGGATATTTCCCCTTGGCAAAGTCTGTGGGTTAGTATCTGTGAAAGAAGAATGTTCTCTGGATAATTCTGTTTGCAGTTATATTTAGGAATTGAAACTCCGTGGTGCTGCCCCTTAACAAATCAGGAAGAAGAAAAGGCTGTTCTGTTTTACATTCTCGATATAACTGAGATTCATCAAAGAGCAGGGGTGTGCCTTACACATGCTTTGTTTTTTCACTGAATAAGCTTTGGTTCCCCTTCTTATCAGTGCTGTATTGCAGTGAATCCCCACCCAGGTGTGTCTTCCCCTTGCCAGGATGGAGCAGTTTCAGCAGGACTTTTTGCTGAGCCACCACAAAGAATTAGTTTTAGCAGACAGCAGCATATGGATGTGTGGCTTTTTTTTTTTTTTTGCTTTCTCCTACTCTTAGATGTCTTTTGGGGCTCTTAGTTGTTAAACAGTACCTCTGTACCTCTGTTGTACCTTAATGTAACCCTGAGCACAGAAATGACGTACCAGCAACCAGATGTAGCACTAGAAACTTACAAAAAGCAAAGTATTGCAGTTTGGGCAAATGTGTGTTGTAAAATCCTTCTTTCCAAGGTGAATGGAGTAACATCATTTTTTGTTGTCACGTTATGTCATACAAATTTAAAAGTTGGTTTGCTGTAGTTACTCAGTATATGTCTGTTCCAAAATGAGAAACATTTCACAGGCAGAAATATCCCTGAGTGGGATTGATGTCTAACACAAACTGAAAGCAGTAAGACGTGTAATCAGCACCTGGGCTGCTTGCTCCCACTGTGAGAGTGGGAGAAGTGAATCACTCCTAAACATCACATTTTTTTGCAGGTCTGGAACCTCAGTCTCCTCCAAAAGCTCCAGTGGGGAAGACATCAACAGCACCAGCTCCACCGAGCTCCCGAGCACAGCTGAAAGGGAATGAAGATGAACTTGACCCGACCTGTGCAGCTGCCACACTGAAACTTATTAGGGACAAACTACCAAAGCTCCCACCTCCTCACACCAGGTTATCTTTGGTTTAATTCTTGTAGAATCCTCTTGCTCCTGTGTTTATCAGTCACCACAGCACACAGAAAAGCATTCATGAACTGGGCAAGCTGCTAAGGCTGTCTTGGTTTCAGTTTCAAGTTACATTCATTGCTTAACATTTGGGATTTTGCTGATGATTGCACCAGCATCTTAAGGAATCTTTTACTTCCCAGTTAATTTAGCTTTTATTTGGTGTAAATGGCCTTTATGAAAATATACTGTTCCCTTCTTTGCTAACAAAAAATCCTATCCCTATTTATTTGGGTAATTTTTTGTTTGCAGCTAAACAGAACATATCCTGATACTAAATTAGCAGCTAGTTTCAACCACCTCTTGGTTCCCCAATGACTTTAGCTGTCAGTGCTACCTGGAGATGTGTTGCACTGGTTCATACTTGTTGTCAGTCCTGTTCAAAGTTTGGTAGACCTCCAGCCTTGCCTGGCATTTATCTGGGATTTGGGGATAAAACTGGGAGTTGTAGTGGCACGTTCCTGGAAAGACACTTCTGCCTTGGCCACAAAGGCACCCAAAACCTGGCAAACTGGAATGTGATCTGAGAAAAGGGCTTGCTTCACTGGAACCCCAGAGTTTGGAGTATTCAGGTGTACATTTTGACCTTCAGTCTTTAAAGATTTAATGTTGAAACCAACCCCACAGTTTCAGTATGGTGACTTAAGACTGTGTGAAGCTCAGTCAGTAAGACTAATGAATTCTGTAGCGGTGTTGCACGGTGAGTACATTGCAAGATGGAATTTTGTCAACAAAAGAAAGACTTTGCAATCTGTGTCACTGCCATGCAAACACGGGCATGAATTTACCATGGTAAGTTCTTTATAAAGATTTCCAGTACCACATACCTGTCTAGATCTAAGGTAGTATTAGTGTTGGTCATCTGAAAAATCGAATGAAAACAGAGAAAAAGTTGTGATCATTGCTGTTTCCTGTGTTGACTTTTCATCAATTTTCTCCAGTGAATCTGCAACTCCTGAGGCAGCAGCCTTGGAAGATCCTGATGGTAAGAGAAGAAAACTAGAGGAAGAAAGAGCTAAAGCTCCCCTCATGCCTTTTGGATTAGATCTTCACTACTGGGGAGAGGATCAGCCAAATGCTGGGAAGATTCTCAAGTAATGCTCTTTTTCTTTTAAGACAAATTAAACAAATAAATAGATTTACTTGTACTCAGAGGTCATGCAGTGGGGTGACTGCTATTTCTTTTGATAATTACTCTTCTCCTTTCCCTTGTGTTTTAGAACCCATAAACAAAGTCAGAAATTCTACCTTTAAATGTTATTTGTTTTGAGAAGATGTGATATTAATTAAATATCCTTTGATGCTTCAAAGCACGCTTTTTTTCTGCTCTTTTCATGTGTGCAGCATGGAATCAGTTACTCCAATTTAAATTGGCACCTCATTATGCAAAGTGCTCTGCCCAAGTGCATGATAGACATTCCCTCAGCTGGAGACTTTGCTGTCTAAATAAGTAGCAGGCAAGGCAGGAGAGAGGCTGGGGAGGTGTCAGGGGTATTTTTCCTGACTTTACAGGGTGGTAGCTGAGGAAGTTGATATGCTTATTCAGTCTCACAAGAAAAAGGTGGCAGTTACAGGATTTGAATTTGGATCTTTCACTTTCCATTCTTGTCTGGGAAGGTTTTGTGTTTCACCTCGTTGCTGACTTAGGGAAAGCTTTAGCAGTGCTGGGGAGAAGAGCTGGTAGGTATCCATCAGAACTTGTTTCTAGGAGTCAGTTATGAACCCCTTTTAGTATTTTCAAATGAAAGTTGGGATGCAAAGTCTTCCCTTTATGTATAAGTTTCTTTAAAGTCCACCAGAACTTTACTCTCAGTGTGTACCATACCTGGCTTGAAAAAGTAAAAAAATCAGTGACTGGCTGGGTTGCAAATCAAGCTCTTATATTCTTAGCAGTATTACTCTGACTTAGTTTGTTTTCTTACCAAAACAAATCAATAAAACCAACACCTGATCGCAGAGTTAAGACAGTGTTGGCAGAACAGAACAAAAGGAAAGCTTTGCCCCTGTACCAGATGGCATAAAATGCTGAGTATCCTTTAAATTACTGAAAACTGGTGCAATTTGATATATAACTGTGCTTTGCCACAGTCATTCCAAGTTTTGGGTTCCGTCTCATGTGGTGAGGAAAGCCTGTAAAATGGTTAAGATTTTCAGCAGGGCTTTAAGAAGCATTTGTCTGTGATAATGCCGAAAAGGTAGTAAGGCCTTATTTTACATTGCAGATGAGTTACTCAAGTCGTAAGTGAAATCAGAAGCATATTTCACTGCCTGTCTGCTTTGTGCTGTACTGTTTTATTTTTATGCTTCCCAATAAAATAGAGGGCACACTTCTGAGCCTTATAGTCTATAACTACAGATATGCCAATCGAAGTAAAGATAATTTAAGTAACTCTGCACACACAATACCATTGACCCTGGGTA
The DNA here is from genome assembly GCA_036023395.1 of Myiotriccus ornatus. NCBI lineage: Eukaryota > Metazoa > Chordata > Aves > Passeriformes > Tyrannidae > Myiotriccus > Myiotriccus ornatus. The sequence continues at coordinate 67,024,674 of JAYRBT010000139.1, read as the reverse complement.
TGAAATATATTTATTGAGACATTAAGGTAGCTATTGGCCAACTCCTTTACCTTTTCTGTGTGCACACATACTGGCTCTATAAGATGCTTAGGGGAAAAAAGGAAACTGGAAAACAGACAACACATATGGGATGTGTATGGAATTTGAATTTGTTAAATTTGAAGGGGAAAAGTCTTTGCACTTCACTTCCTTAATAGTATAGTTACTTAGTCATAGCATTTACAATAAATTAAGATTTTGATAGTGAGAATGTAGCTACTGGGAAGATGATTTTCTAAAGAACTTTTGTTTAGCTGGTAAATGATGATCCATCACCTTCCCTAGAAAGTGAAGTAACTGTGAGCCTGACAAAAATTTGGGCCGAACAATTTTCTTCACTTCTGCCTTCACTCACACAACTCATTAAACAAGTTTAACAACTCTTAAAATGAGTTTATGAAACTGTAGTAGTACTTTATATTTCTTTTTGGGGGGGTAGGTAGTGTATACAGCACAGTGTTGTATTATATAGAGTCTGCTGTCAGCTTAGCAGACTATTTTCGATAGCATGGACCTTCTAAACTCATCTACTCTCCTCTGTGAATTAAACGAGTTTACTCTTGGGAGCAGAGTAGGATCGTTGGTGCAGCACTGACTCTGACTAGGCTGTTTGAATTAGCCCATTTTGCACTCGCTTCAGGATCTCTGTAAGCATCTGGTCTTAGAATTTACATTTATTCAACTCTTCTGTAAGTTCCCCATCATTTTAGGAATTAAGATGATTATAAATTTGTTGAAAGAATGCAACATTTCTCCAGTAGCTTGTCTTTCTTTTAGATTTTTGTTAACCATTATTTGTCTTTTATTCCTCCTCATGTATTAAAGTTACGTGTCTGGAACAGGAACGCTCTATGAGTGTGAGTGAGGTGTTGATCCTTTTTATCTTTTAGTTGATTATCTGTTTGCCTTCTGATTCATCTTCCAAATAGGTCTTATTTGTCACATGCATAATTTTTTCAAACAAGTATCTGCCCCTTTAAAATGTTGCTTAACTTACAACAAGAAATCAGAAAACTTTGGGAATTACCACTGCTTTTTTCTTCTCTCACCTGCTTGTAAGTCATGTTGGGAGAAAGTAAGTTATACGCTTGTAGTAAGCAATAATATTTATGTATATGTGTGTAGGAATTTATATGTGTTTTAAGTCCAGTCCCCAAATACTGATCAATGATGCATAGAGTAAAACATAATTTTAATGGTTTTTTTACATTTTTTGAATGCATGTTTAAGGGAAGTGCGACAGAAAAATTATTAAATAGAACTATTTCCTGATTGGAAAGGTTGGCATGCACAACTGTTAAATGCTTCTTCGTCCTCATGTAACTGTAATTTGATAATTTAGAGGGGGAGGGGAGTTCAGACCACCAGAGGACACTAGAATTTTACAAAGAGTTTCTGTGAGACTACCGTGCACGTAAAAATGCTTATGGTGTCTTTTTAGGAATGCTTTCCCCTCTGTGTGGCTGCAGAGTTAGTAACACAGAGCTGGCAGTCAGTCTTGGTGTCAGCATCGCATTAAACTAAGCAAATAATAAAGTTACTTCATTCTTCTATTCATTGTCTTGCCCTATAATTCCTGAAGGTACAATACTGTGCTATTCAAATGTTGGACTGAAGTCATATACTGATATATTAGGAGGACTCTTAGGGATTTTATTTTTGGTATATGCTATAGTTTGCAGAAGTGTGTAATTGAAAACTTTTTGTTTAGCCAAAAATTGTGAAAACATATTATTATGTTTAACACTGAACTAACCTCCCCTGGAACTCGTTTGCCTTTATCCCCTAATTTACCAGAAGGAAGTTATTTTTATTTTATACATGTTAGTATTTATCTGGAACTTATGAGGTGTATTCAGTGAAGACCTTACTAGATAGAATCAATCTGTTTAATGAGGACTCTACTTGTTGAACGTTTGTCTGATGACTTGGCAAATCATAAAGATGCTTCAAAATTTGTTTAATCCCTTTTTTAACCTAGTTCTAATCTCTTTACATGGTTTTAAATGGCCAGCTATTGCAGTAAACCCAGCACCTATATATGTTGTAGGTTTCTAAGGTCGGGTATTTTCCCCTACTTTTTTTTTCTTTCCTTTGTCATCTGCTGAAAACTTGCTTAGATAAAATTCATCAAAACTCTTGAGGCCTTTTACAGTAATTCTTTCAGTTGCTGGCTTATGTGCTTTGCTGAATTGAGACTGGTGTGACTGGTGAAGCCAGTGATCATGTGTGTATGGCTCTGCAGTCTGCAGAAGGCAAAGTGTCAGAAGTAGGAATGACGTCCAAGGGTAGGAATGATTGAGAGCAATTGGATGTGGATAGAGAAAATCCTCTCAAATAAGTCTGGAACTGATTGGGTGGAAGAGCTACGTAGAAGAAAGGGTTTGTGAAGTGTCCTTTGTGGATTTTATGTCCTTACTGAGACATTTATCATTTGGTATCTCCATTTTGCTTGTAATAAGCAGCAGACATGGAGGCTGGAATTTTTTTTTCCTTAGTTTAGCTATTTTTTTTTTCCTCTTCAGCTTCGTATTTCCTTAAATTTGGGGCGGGATTATTGTTGTTTAACTTCAGATATCTTAAAATTAGATATCTAAACTTAAGCTGGTCACCCTAATTTCTTTTCATGATTAAGAGAAGGAAACATTTGCCATCACAGGGACAGTCATTGCCTTCTAAGATTAGCAACTAAAATGAGTCAGGTAATTGCCCTCTGGGCTTGCCTGTTTCTCATTACAAACTATTGGCAGCTCAGGGTGGCTAAAATGAAATTACATTAATGCCCTTGAGAAAATTTGGCAATACTACATCACTCAAGGGTCCTTGCTGCCCTTCCCTCCCACTCTCTACGTCCACTGACACGGCACTGAGCTCTGTCTGTTTGCCTATATGTGTCTGTAAATACAGGTAAGGTGTCTAATTTTAAAATAGATTTTCAGTGGATTAGCCTAATTTCCTAGTGGAACACCTGGTAGTTTCTCAGACTTACTGGCACTGTAAAGGACAATCTGGAAGAAAGACTCTGTATAAGGCTCAGCTGATTTCAGCTCTTTCCCTTGATCTCAGTGTATTGCAACACACTCTGATTTCAGCTCCTGCTTCTCTGCTGCTGCAGTACAGTTAAGATCAAGCTGTTTCCTCCTTGATTTGTCTTGTGTTTAATCATAGAAGTATTTTGTTATGAAGAATGTTAACTACAGAATTATGAAGTTATTTGCTGAATCCGGATATCAGATAACTGACTCTGGATGTCTGATCATGAGCTAAAGCTAAGACTTGTAATAGCTTAGCAGGTTAAACAGGAAATCAATACTAGGGAGACTTTGGTGATATTTTGAAAGCATCTTCATAATATAGGAGTCATAAGAAAGACTGATAGAGTCATAGAGGTTTTTTTAATTTGCTAATAAAGCTTCCCTTCCTTTCACGTGTGAGTTTAGCACAGGTTGATAGTGGCATCTTTATGTGCTTTCTTACAGCTCTGTGGATAATTTCCATTCGTTGTTTTCCCAGATTTACATCTGAGCATCGATTCTGGGCACCCAGTGAAGTAGAGGAAGAGGTGGAAAATAAAGAAATAACGGAAATGTTAAAAACTAGATATATAACATTCGCTGGCAAGTTTGAACCGGTGAAACATAAGTGTCGGGCACCAATGCCTGATGGGAGTCTGTGTGAAAGGCAAGACCGGATTAAGGTAGGCATCACGTTAAGTAACTTCCAAGATCTGTGCTATCTGAAGGAGATCTCCTTAAAGCATACACATGAAAGTTAATTTCACATTGTAAATATAGCTCAAGGGAGTGGAAGCACATCGTGTCTGGAGAAGTTAATTGTTAATGTTTGCTTTGTATGGGAAACAGCCTTTCGGTGAAGAAGCTGTAAACATTTAGAGAACTCTTAAATGTTTTTGGCATTCATTATAGGTTATTTATATTTTATTTATTACTGTGATGTGTGAGTACCTGGCAGTAAGGCAGAAATAGGTTTTTTTTTTCTGAAAGTTTTTCTTCATTTAGGGGCATATTTGATATTAACTGGTTTTGGAAACTTACGTGTTTGAGGGGCAAAGAAATTTTATATACAAATTGAGGTTTATCAAAGTTAAATTCTACACAGCCTCAAAATTTCGAGTTTTGTTGAGCAGAACTACTTTGCTTAAATACTTCTAGTATCCCTGTTTTTCCTATAATTCTCTGAGATTGAAGGATCTGAATGCACTGAAATAATTTAAATGGGATTACCATAAACGATGCATCATTGGTGCCCTAGTTCCAGACTTGACAGGATGTGCTACCTGATCTCTTGAAAGTGGATATTTGTATCAAAAAGAGCTAATTTCTTTAAGGTTCTGAGCATATTAAACACATGAGGTTTATGGGATTCTGATGTTTCTAAGGGGGACTGGGAATCAAGTGTAGTTTTGTTGCTCAACTCCAGTGTCCAGCTTTATGTTGTGTTGAATAAAATGTAAGCATTTTCTTTTCATTCAAAAGTCTTGTTGTTGTTTTCTTTCTTTCTCAAGTGCCCTTTCCATGGAAAAATAATTCCTCGGGATGACTCTGGGGTTCCTGTGAACGCAGAGGACAGAGCCAGAGAAGAAAAGATGAGGTTTGAGAAGCAAGCAGCCCAGCCAGGTCTGTGTCCTGCATAGCATCTTAAAAAAAGTTAAAATTAAAAAAAGTATTAGGCAGAGGTGGGAGGCACCTGTTACCTCTTTCACTCCTAACCACATTCTCCCTTTTACATTCCAGGTGATTTTAGTTTGCAGCTCATTTGCAGTGGTACTTGCTCATATGATAGATATGGATGCATGTGTGCACAGAATAAGGTTAACATTGCATTTGTGCTTTATTTCCAGTAGTTACTGTAATGTTCCCAGCACTGCTCACCCAGAGAAGTTATAGCCTTTGTCTTTAAGGAACATGTTTATCAAGGATGATTAAACCTCTTCCCTGGGAGATGCTTGACAGTAACTGTTTCTTGCTTCTGAGAAGAAGTCACCTGATGTTTCTGCTCCCTAGCAGTGGTGATTTATGCAAAATAATGATGATTTTATTGGGATCATTGTGTTCCCACGAATACTGGGAGAGGTATATGTTCTGTCACAATGCAGGAACTTGTTTTTGCTGTATCTGTTCATATCTCTCATAGTCTATATTTCCCGTATCTACTGACTTACCACTTGTGTTTTAGAAGGAGAATTTTTGGCCTTGCTATGCTGTGCATCTGTGCAGCATTGCTAGAAAATCCTCTGAGCTAGAGAAGTGCTCACCTTGGGCTTTGCTTTATTGGCATTTTAACCATTCTGAAGTTCTGAAAGGGATGTTTGTGGTGGGCTTGAGGAAGGCAGCAGGCAGAGCTGTGCTGTCTAATTGTTTACATGTTACTGTGCAATACTCTGGATTTTGATTTTAACCAACGGGGGATGGGCAACAAAATTAATGGCCTTCTCCTTGCATCTTGGCTGCAGCTTTCAGGTATAGAGGGGAAGGCTCATCCTTCCCCAAGGTTATTACTTGGGCATTTTTAGGCAGGGTGCAGCTCTGGACTGCTAGGTAAGGAGTGCAGGGAAGGAGAAAAACAGCAGGCAGTGAGTAGCTGGGCAGGAGGACTTACAAGGGGAACAAGAGACTTTCTTGCAATAGTACAGCTAAACCTCATTAATGATAGACAGAAGATACCTGGGGGACTGCAACCAGGAAGGCAATGGAAGTTGATAGACTGCAGAGGAGAGAGGGATCTGTCCAGCAGGGACATAGAGTATAATTAGAGGGGACAGATTTGTTTTCAAAGCTTTTCTTTAATCTTCCTTCTTCCAGCAGGACTTACTTTTCTCTGTTATAGGCTATTTATTCTAGGTAAGTATTCTGCATTCTAATTAAACTCACCGGTGGGCATTAGCATTTTGATTTCTTACAGAAATCTTACCTCACTTAAGGTCTGACTGACTCAGTGTTTCAGAGTTATACATATTATTACCAAAGCTACTGAACCTTCAATAAAACCTCTTCTGACCATAAGGAACAGTTGTTGATCTGTATTCAGAAAGGTCCATGTTGAATGAATAGAATGTGCATTTAAACACAAAACTGACCCACCCAGCGTCCTTTAATACTGGTTTGGCCGTCTTTGAGTGCCTGTGCTTGGCCATTACAGCACCACACCAGTGCAGCAGTTACTGAACACCACCTGGTATCTGCAGGTGTCACAGTGCTACGTTTGCAGGTGATTTCCATCCCTCTCCAGGTGGAGTAAGTGTTTTAAACTGGCATCCAGCCAACAGGATGGACACTGTTGGACTGTCACAGCGAAACCAGGGCAGGAGTGTGGATGTTGTGTTGAAAAGGAAAGTTCCCAGCTTAGTTATGACAGATCAAAACTAGCAAGTTAAACTAGTAGGTGTACTTGAGATCTTGAACTAGAAACTAATACTCTGGTATAAAAACCACTTCCACTGAAAAATATTGATTCTTTTTTTCCCTGTGAAATTGCCATTGCTTGAGGCTAGACATAGTATTTATTTTTATTACAGTGTCAGCTCGGTGTTGTTAGAGGCTTCCCACCTCTGGCCCACAAGGATGTGTATGTCAGTCCCAAACCAGTGTTGGCATTGCATTATTGAGTGTGGTTGTTAAGCTGAGATGTCACACAAAGGTCCATCCCATCTGGCTGGGGAAATACTGCACAAGCTGTGGCACTCAATTTACTGGACAAAATCTTCTAGGTTTCTAAAGCCACACATATACCGGATATCACTAAAGACTATTATTTTTGTTGGTTTTTGTTGCTTTCTTTTTTCCCTGTGCCTCACTGTTTTATATTTGCTTTATAATATTTTCATCAACCTTTGAAAATGTTTTTTGTTTGCTTGGGGCTTGTGGTTTAGAGGGATGTGTTTGTTTTGTTTGCTCTGATGTTTGGGTTTTGGTGTTTGGGTTTTTTTTTGTTAGAAAGGTCTTGAAGCAAGTCTGAGCAGTGTTGCTATGAAGAATATGCAAGTGTACAGTTAGTCCTTTGGTCTTCTGATTGACAACAACATTTATTAATGATGACAGTTTGAAAAATATTGAAAAAAAAAAAGGGGATCAGTTGTGGGGGTAAATTGCACCAAAATTCTTCCTATATCTCTTTCCTACTGGGTGGTAGGTTTATTTTTATCTTCGTGTCATTAAAAGGGGGAAACAGTTATATGAAAGTAATACAGTTTGTGTGAGAATGACTGTGTTTTGACAACACTGTCGTTGTTATTATGGAGCATTTTTTTATCTTAGTGTAAAATTTTAAACTCTAGCTGATGTCCACAAAACGGTGCTTTGGGCTCTCCAGTCCTGAAACAGTGAACCAGGTGGGATTACGCTGACCCCGCTAATCTGCAGCGTTCATCCTTTTCCAATAGTTCGCACACAGGAGCAAATTAAGTGCCTATTTTTTGTGTCAACCCTGAAGAGTATCTGGTTTTTCAGCCCTTAGTGACTTGTTAACAAACAGGTATCAGGACAGGCTGGTGCAGGCAGGCCGCTGGCCACTCAGATGTGAAATAGCATCTCTTTACTAACTACAGTATTGATTCCCGCCTACCCTTGCAAACTGTGTAATTTTCTTTTCCCTGCTGCTAAACTCAGTAACAATGTATGAAGAGCTTTAGGGGCCCATCAATGCTCAAAAAGCCTGCTCTTCCCTGGCATTCTATTGATTTTTCTCAAAAGCTTTTAAATTGCTCCTTCATTTTACTCAAATGCTCATTTCATCTCTACTGGATGCCGGCATTTTTTCGTTGTGTTTAAACAATCGCTCCATTCACGGGGTTCCTAAACTGTGACGCCTTCTTATTACTGGGAGATAAACTGTTTAGACAGTTTTCCTTAATCTTGGATTAATCGTTCCTGTATCTGAATTGTGCTGTTCTGTATTCCTTCACTACAAAAAAAAAAAGTCTGTGAGGTCTTATGATCTATCAAGTTTACGTGTTCTGTTTTCTCCCTTTTTGCCTCTCCTGCTCAGCTCTTGGAACAGCTCCGTTTTCCTCGTGCTTTTTGGTGTGTTGGATTTTAATCAGTCCTCGCTTTCATGTGTGATAGTAGGTTAAATCTAACTTTTCCTTGGAAAATTGCTCTGGTATTCCTTAACACCGTGTTCTTAAGTGAGAACATTGCCTCTGACCTTCCTGAAACATTGTTGCCGGTGTTTGTCACACTCAGCAACCATCTTGGTGTATAAAAGAAATTGTGTAGTCCTTTAGGACTGTTTATTTTCCTATATTTAACATCTACAAAGATGTTAAATAAGGGTAGTAGTCTTCTTGTGTTACAATTTCTGAAGGCTGACAAACATGCAGGAAACTACGATGAATGACTGGCAATTCCTGTTGTTAAAATACAGATTATGCTGAGTTTGGGCCATGTTCTCTTTGAAGTGGTACTTCCTACATTTTTTTTCCAGCCCATATACTCAAAATCTTTACAATACAATGCCATTTTCCTGAACTTCCCCCTTGCAGATGTCCATCCTCCAGCCCCGTTTTTACTTTGTTACCTTGTTCTGATGCACAAGACTCTACACTAAAGGTGAAAGACCACGGCTTCCTCAAAGAGTTTACAGTCTGAATTGTTCATGCTTTTTCCTGTGGTGACATCTAGGATCAGAATCCATTTACAGTGTGTAGCTGGATCCTGAAATGTTAAGGTTTTGATAAAATTGTAAAACAAGTTTTTGATCAGATAAATTAACTTGTACCATTGTCAAGAGAAGAAACTTGATTTAGATAATTAAACTGAGGAAATGTGGGATGCTTAGAAAGTAATATCTTTTTTAGATGCAAACTGGGGCTCATGAAAACAGGGTTGTGTTTTCCTATTCAAGAATTTTATTCCAGATCATGTTTTAAAGCAAATATTATTAATGTAAAAAAAGTCACAATGTTGTCACCCCTACTCTGCTCAAAAGTTGACATATTTCTTTTTTTGGGGGGTTATCTTTAGGCTTATTCAGAATTTATTTTTGGACATAAGTTCCTCAGCTACATTGTCAACATTTTCAATTTCTAAATAATAATCACTCTGTTTATGTCACCTCTCCTACATGGAATATTTTCCTTGGAATTTTGCTATATACAATATATATTTCCTTGGAATTTTACTATACAACTGGTAAAACTTGATTTAAGTTTTCCTACAGAACAGTTTAACCTACAACAGCCAATAATAGATGCTAACCCCAGACTGGCAGGGCTTTTTCATGAAGATCTGTCATTTTGGCCAACTCCTTTATCCTCCCCTTGCCTTGTGTATGCAATTTTGGGCACAGTCACTCTGCCCTCGCCCAGTGGTGACAAGAACCTGCTCCTTAGGAACTGCAAATCCTCCCGGGGTTTGGAGTTTCAAACCCCATACTTTGTCTTTTAAACAGAGTGGAGAGATCCAGAATTCATGAGAGAAGTTGAAGCTGCTACAGGACTGGATCTTGGTTCCTCTAAAAATAATGGAAAAGAACAGAAGAAGCAAGGGAAGAAGAAAAAATACCCAAATCTGACAGACCTGAAGCAACAGGCAAACACTTCTCGGTCCCGGCTTGAGAAGAAAGTCTTCAATAAGTAAGATGCTTGTGTTCTCTGAAGCCTGTTAAATTACTGTTTCTGTTTGTTTCAACAGTATTTTCTGCTTCTACATTAACATGCACTTATTAAACATCTTTCTTGGCTTACTACAGAGCAGGAATGTCTTCCATATGTCTGGAGGATAAAGAATTACAGGTACTGATGACTAAGAGAGAAACCATTTCTTTGAGAATGGTTTGCAGCTAATTTACGAAATTTCCCCGTGGAAGACTTTTTTCATCCTTTCTCAATTTTTTTTAAATCCTTTAATGGCTGGTTTGGCTGCTCTGGATGATCATTTATTAATCAAATAGATGCTATTTTATGTGTGCAAACACTACTGGAGCTGGAAAGAAGAGATGATGTGTTCAGAGTAACACAACTTACAGCATCAGACATGCTGTAGTGGTGTAGGTGGAGGGAAAATGAAGTTTTGCCTTTTAAAAGCCTAAGATGGACTGAACTTCAGTTAATAAAAGAATCCATCAAAACCCCTTGGCTTTTGGTCTGTAGCAGTGTCTTGGCAGTTGCCCTCGAGCCTCTGGTGTGTGCTCAGACTTCCCAAAGTTTTAGCTACTGCTGGGCTTCCTTTCTCCCACTGCTGGCTGCGCTGAATGGCTAGCTGGGCCTCATGCAGAACCTTCCAGTCCAGTGGGGACACACAGGGATCCGTCCTGTGTGTTATTCAGTGTCACACTGCCACTGCACTTTCCTCCTCCCTTACTGAGAATGTGCATTCAACTGGTTAAGAAAAATATTCAGATCCTCATTCACTTAACCCCTGCTGCCTTCTGTAAGTGTCAAGGGCTGGAACTCACAGGTCTAATTGCAGTGTAAGAGTTTGGAGATGATTATTCCCTGTACCAGAGACATGTGGGCACAGTACTGTGCCCTCCATGGTGCTGTTTCTGTACGTGTCCCTTTCCTCCCAGCACACGTGCAAACAGTAGCTCTTGGCCTGCATTTAGCTTGAGAAG
>JAYRBT010000139.1:66985209-67013963 GCA_036023395.1 Myiotriccus ornatus | reverse complement strand
AACAAGCTTTAGAAAGTACAGTAGCTCCATGTGTCCGCTCTGTTGTGCCATTTCTGATGTCTGTTCTTGCTCAGATGTGGCTGCAACATAAATTTGCCTAAGCAAGCTCTGGTCTTTATCAGATGGGAAGGAGCTGCAACTTTTTTAAGAGTTTCACATGTCAAAAATGAAGTAGTCAAAGGATAGTGAAAAGTTGTCAAATCGAAAAAGCAAAATTATTATTACAAAATCATTAATGGTGGGTTATTCCCTAAACATGCTGGGTGAGTTGAACAGCATCCAAGGCACAATATTTGTTTAAACTCTTTTATTTTCCCTTTTCTGATGTAATAGTTATAATAACAAAGACAAAGCCACATTGCTTTCAGTTATGGAAATGCCACATTTTCTGTGAAATTCTCATGTCACCTGGTCTTAGAACTCAGAGGCCTACAGTTCCAATGATCAGAATTCCATATTGTGGTTTACTGTGGCTTGTGCTAATGATTTTGAGTGTGTGCTAGTGCCAGGCATAGGGAATCAAACCTGTCATGTTTTTAATAGGTTTCATGCTTTGCAGCACTAAACAAGATGATAACCTTGGCTCCTTATAACAACCCCAAATTACTTGAAATGTATAGGTGATAAACCCAGGCTCTAGTCTGCCAATAAAGCTAAGTGAAATTGCACACAGATCATCAAAGTGGGATCTCATTTCATTTACAGTATCGCACAATCCAGTGGTGCTAATGTAAAACCTACCTGACATGAAAGTGTCAAGGCCACTCTGCACTGCTAAAGGCTCACTTTTCTCCTACCAATTAGGTAATATTTGAAGTGCAAAACCATGACCACATTTTCCTTACTCTGGTAACTTTAATTGGCAGAATTTTGTTAAAAGTATACCTCTCCTGAGGTGTGTTCAGAATGTTGGTTTTCATTGCAGCTGCTGCTGCGAAAAATCTTTAATCCCACCATTTAGAGTGTTATTAAGAGGAAACCTCTGTTTTCAGATGTTTCAAAATGGCTTTTGAAATGAAGCCATTACAGAGAGCAGTTGGCCAAAACTGGAATCAGCTTCTCTTGGAGATAACCATGGGAGCAGAGCTGGAATAGCCTGGAGGATCCTGAAAAAGGCTGCACAGCTTGCAGTGTTCTCAGAAGTGATAAAGGCAGACTGTAGCAACGTAGAGTCTGGCAGCACTGGACTTGAAACCATCTGCTTTGTGTGATGGAACTTGCCAACTGCATTTCTGGTGTAGGAATCAAAGGAGACATCGGGCCCTGCCACGTTCTTCAGTGGGACAGAGTCCCTCAAACCAAGCCCGTGGCTGCTCTACCTCCCACGTCGGCAGAGCGTCCAGGTCTTTACCTGGAGATGTGTTAGGAGGTAAATTCCTTCATCAATAGAGGCAGGGTGACATCTGACCACACCTGCAAGTGTCAGCCTCAGATTGCTGAGCTTTTGTTCCAGAGGCAACTAAAGTCACCAGTAAAAAGAATCCAGGCAAGAAGAAGGCAAGATGCACTCAGCTGTGCACAAGAGCTGCTCAGAGTTTCTGAGGGGCAGATGTTCACAACAGAGCATTCTCTTGACTGCTTCTGCTGCCTTTCTTTTCTGCTGTCTTACCCCTCTGGATTTGTGAACCCATTCCTCTGCCTTACCAGTTAGACGACATACAGACCTGCTCTCTCTGTGCCTTTTATGACAGTCTTCTACTCCTGTTCATGCTGTCTAGACATCATTTTTCCTCACCCTCAAAATCTCGGCTGTGTGATCTCCACTCAAAGATTTGTGGAGGGGAAAGACTGAAGTTTCCTCACTTACCCAGCTGAGAAGTAGAGCAGTCCCTCCCAAAAGAAATCTCTGGGCACCACCTTTACTGGGAGGAAACAATGGCAGCAGACAGAGCAGCAACAAGGGGGCAAGCCCTCACTGATTTTAGGAGCACCAGAAAGCATAACAGCTCCAAAGTTCATTCCTTCATTTCCTTTTTTAGTCTGAAGAACATTCCAGAGCCTTCTTCAAGCACAGCAGGCACTGCAGAGGGCTTGAATGCTTGCCCATCCTGAGGCAGCAGAGATCCCATTCCCACTTTATATAAACATACTGGACACGCTGTCCTGACTGTCTAAACTCCAAGCTCTTCACTTCTGCAGCAGTAGTCTGTCTCTCTGCCTGGAGATGCACAACACTGTCTGGTGTCTTCCCAAACTAGTGTTGTGCTTGTGGTTTAAAAGGTGCTGCTCAGAAATGGGGATGCTGCTGGGTGTGAGCAAAAGAGTCTTAATTGGGCCCACATCTGATCAAACAGGCTTTTAGTAACCTGTGAAAGTTGCTAAATGAATTATGGTTACCTGAAGTGAACAGCAAACCCTTTCCTCACACAAACATTCTGGACTGAGGGTTGGATTTCATAAGGGTTTCTGAGTATTAGTTTTTTAAGATCCTGTTAGGTACTTTCAGTTATTATTTCCCTGAGAGCAGTTAGGCTCATTTGAAGATCAAACTTGCTGTATGTGGCTATCAGAAATAATGCTGGGAGGATGGAAGGCACAGCCATTAAACTGAAAGACTTGAATTTGTTTACTCCTATTAATAAAATCATTGCTGAATTAAACTATTTATACTGCTGCAGCTAATTTAGTTAACAAGACAAATTTGTTCAGCCTCATCAATGCCGTGTTCAGAAGCCTGCTAGTGATTAATCATAGTTCTTTTTTTTTCCCCACAGCATTCATAAACATTCTCTGAGATTGCACAGGCTCAATATAATTGTTATTTTTTTGTTGTTTCTCTTTCAGAGGTGCCATGAAACGGGTTGTGAAAGCCATGAACCGGGTGGACCAAAGGAAGCACGAGAAGTTTGCCAACCAGTTTAACTATGCACTGAATTAAATTGTTCATCATCTTTGCCCTTGAGTGCAACTGCAAAAAAACCTCGATCAAAGATATTTGTATTTATGCTAAAATGCTGCGCAAGGCACATTTTTACAGGGGTCGTTTCAAAATTGTTTCCAATTTTAACTTATTTGATAATGAACATTAATTTTGGCCAAGATGGGGTGGTACAGAATGGAATGCATTCAACAAGTTGATAATTATTTGAAATGTACACAAAATGGAGATGTTTTGTGACTTGTACATACTCTGGGTAAAATCTTCAGGTTTTGGGGTTTGTTTTTTTTTCCTTCCTAAGGGACTCTTGTAATTTATACTTCCTTTTGCCAGCATGTGTGTTTAATTTGTCTCCACTTTCATGCCTCCAGGAAAAAAAAAAAAAAAACACAAAAAACTCAAACCCAATTAGATTTCTACCATGGATGGCAATGCACAAGAGTGTTTGCTCAGCCTAGTTCTAGATAATGTGCCATAGCAAGCAGCACAGTGGTTCCTGCAGTACCTCTAAAAACCTCTTTGTACACACTGAAAAAATCCAAATGTCTTGCAGCTCATGAGTGGAGCAGAGTCTCATGTCAGCAAACTGAAATCCAGGAGCTAATTCAAACATGGTAGCTGTGGCACAAAGGGAAGAGCTGAAATGACACAGGTCATCCTGGGCTGCTGCTTGTCTTCCCAAGATCATGGCCCAGTATCATTCAGAACTACTCCTGGAAGGCACGTTGTGAAAGTCTGTAGAAATATGCAGAATGTGCTCCAGTTTACCTGCTATCAAAAAAGCTTGAAGTGAAAGTGTGAAGTTTAGAAAGGCAGTGGGATCCAGTATGGGTTGTAGTTCTTGGCTGGGTCCTTAACCAGACCTCCCAAACTTGCTTTGCTGGCTCTAGTCATGTCTTAAGGAGAATGAATGAAACATTGACCAGCTGTGCTCTTGCAAGACTTCATACAGCTTTGTGGGTGAAGGAAATCCAGAGAACCAGGTTTGAAAATCAATTTAAAAGGGAACTGCAAGTTTTCAGTGAAGTACTGAATACAAAATTGAATGGATTCTATAGCTCTGCCTTAGTCACTCACCTGTTGGAGGTGTTTCTTCATGCAGACTATAAGCATTAAAAATGGAGAAAAATTTAACAACTCAGTGTAGTTTCTGGCCACCTCAGACAAAAGCTAATTTACAGTTCTGCCAAATACCTTCTGACTTGCACAAATATTGCTTATAAAGCAATTAATGCTGAATCTTGGTAGTTTATCTTGCAAGAGCTCTGCAGTTTGGAAGACATTTTGTTCTTTAGCATAGATTTATGTACTTCTGAACTACTGAAAATAATAAAAAGCCAGAATTTCAAATATTATCTACTGCACTGGAAAGCAAAGCCACTTCTGCTATGAATCTTGCTAATGCAGCAGTGAAGACTTCAGATGAAAATGTAGGTACGGACAAACCAAGTTCATCATCAAGTCAGTTTGAATCAGCTTCTGAATTGATTTCTTATTAAGGACAAAGTCACACAGGAAAAAAAAAGACCACACAAAACCACCAACAACAAAATCCCACACATTTGAACATAATCTTGGTCATTGGATGCTTCGGTCCCCAAACAGTCCAAAAGAAACTGACACTTGTGATTAACATTCCAAAGAGCCACAGGGGTCATTGTGCCACTATTCCAGAGATTCTTGAGCCTGCACAGGCTGAAGGTGTTCAATTATAAATTCTGTTTTCTCTGCTCCCTGCGACAAGAGTGGGGTGTTTGTATTTTGTAGTGACACTTAACCCTTCTTTGCAGGTTCAAGCAACAAATATCAGCACTAGGAAGTTGCCAGCAAACAGTAGATGCACTTTAACCCGTGGAGTTCCTGTTTTGGGCCTTTCATAAAAAGCCCAGGGACTGAGATTGGAAATAGAAGTGGTAGAAGTTGGGGGCGGGGGGGGGTAAGAAGTGTGGTTAGTAAGTAATGCTGCATTATGAGCAACCTGGTCAAGGGGAAGATGTCCCTGCCCGTGTCAGGGGATTGGAACAAGATGATCTTTAAAGTCCCTCCCAACCCAAATCATTCTGTGATTTTATGATGCTACTCAGTCATGTCAGTTCTAGAATTATGGAGTAAAACTTCCCCTCTGGAGTCAGTTGTCCAATCTGCCAGTTAAACCTGTTCCTATCGTGCCACTCTGTGCTTTCCACCTTATTAGAAGCACACGTGCACGAAGGAAAGGTGTTTTCCTCGAGTGCCTCTTTCATGCAGAAAGAGAATCTGCAGAATTAAGGTTTCCTTGCAAGTGACTCAGACACAGGTACCTGGACTTTGGGCCAGGTCGATGGCCAGCAATGGCTTTTTTTAAAGCTCTTCTACTTTCTTTTTTTATTATTGTGAGAACTTCCCTTGTCAGGTAGGGAATATAGTCAGTTGGATACAAACTTTTTTCTCCCTCTTTCTGCCTTGAAGCAAGACAAACCATTGACCCTTCATAGGAGAATGTGTTGATCGCACATCCCCTGTATCACTGCCTTTTTCTTAGCCTGGCCTCTTCCCAACAGGTATCTTCCTCTGGTCTGGTGTTTGACAAACCCTTCCCCTCCTATCTTAATTATTGCCTCTTTTAATCCAGTTATTTCTCTACAAGAACAACTCAGCATATGTACACACAACAGGTCTTGAATTTGTCACTTAAGCATTCTCATTTGAACTGGTCAGACATAATTCACAGGGTTTGGGGGACCTTTCTCCTCTTCCTGGGTGTAGCTGGAGGGGAAAAAAAAAAAAGGCATCAATCTCCAAAGATCCAGTTTACCTTCCCTAAATAGAAATCCTTTTAAGTTCAAAACAGAATAATCTACTTTTTAGATACGTCACACTTCTTGTGTGTCACTTTTCTTAACAGCAGTTTACAGGTTTGAGGTCTCTGGGCTCTCCAGTTCTGCAAACGTCTTAATTGCTCAACTGATTGTGCAGCATTTCTGCTGGGACTTTTCTGTTCCTGTGCTCGGGGCTTCGGGGAAAAAAATAAATGCAAGTATCATTCACTTAATCTCTGTGTGTGTTTTTGTCTTTCTGACTCGGACACCTTTGCAATTGTAATTCTGCCCACTGGGGATGCTGTGTGTGATTCCCAGGTACCTGAACACCTTGGGGTGATTTGGCCCTTGGAGTGTTGTTAAGGTGAATAGTTGTAATGCAGGTTGAACGTTGTGTGTCCAAAGGGATTTGTGAGCTGTGCTGATGCATCTAATTCATCCTTTTTTTAACTAGGGCTGTTTCAGTGGTAAAACAGGAAGTGAAAGCAAAGACTTCTCCGTGGTTATTCTCTTACCTGAGAGTATGGTTGCACCTGGGAAGTGAAAGGCTGGAAGGAAAAAGGCATGTATGGATTTGGTGCTGTTTAAAGTTGGAATGAAGGGTCTGGTCCTCCAATACAAAGTACTTAGTGACATAAGTGAGCTTGGTAGGGAGCTTCTGAAAAAAAACAATCCTTCAGCACATGCCCTCTGAGGTTACAGGGATGAGGGGTCCATGCTCATCTTTTGTATGATACCTTGTGATTTTGTTGTCTCTAAACTTACTTACGTGGGTTTAACAACCCATGTCTGGCTGAGAATTTCTATTAGAAAACTGTAACCCTTGAAAGTTCTTAGAAATTACGTTTAAAGGATTTATCTTGGGGCTTGGGGTTGTGTTTTTTGTGGGTTTTTTTGGGAGTTTCGTAAGCAAAACAGACATGGGATTTGTAAGTGGTTCTGCATGGACAGTGGATCACACCACGTAGAACAGTTTACACATTGGGGAAGGCATCAGTGAATCAAAGCAGACATTACCAAAAGGAAAAACATCTTTTCTTTTTGAAAAACAAAAAATGAACCTGTTCTGTTTAAAGTGGCTGTGGAAATGGACAGTGAGGGTGTTCCTGGTTACGAGGAGCCTCCAGCCAGAAGCAAGAAGTATTGAATCTCAGGAGCCAGCCAGGAAAAACCCAGCTCAGCGGGGATCACAGCGGTTCAGCAGAGGCAGATGAGCCATCTGGTGGTCTCTCACACTCTGCAAATGCCTGGCTGTGGTGCAACTGTGTGTGGAGCTGATCTAGTGCTATTAAACACGTTAATGCCTTTAATCATGGAGGTGATACAAATGTCTCTGTAGGTGATGCATCGGAAAAGGTAAGGACATCCAGATGTTACAGCAGTAGTTGAGTGATGAAAATCAGGTGTTTAAAACCTTTTGGGATGCCTCACACTCCCCAAACACACAACTTTAATGAAGTCACTGATTTTAAACAGGCAGTGGAATCTTAATGCACCCAACAGCTCTCCTGCTGGAGCACATGTTCAGGAGATGGAGTTCAGGTCCCTTCTCGGCCCCAGAGGTGACAGTGCCATGTCCTGTCTCAGGGGACAGCCCAAGCCACTGGCAATTTAAATGGAAGGGAGCTGGTAGGAGACATTTCACATCACCTGTTTTCACGTGGGAACTGAAACTGAGACGCAGTGGAGCTAAAAATGCATCATGTAGGAAACTAGAGAAAGGATAACAGCCTTGCAGATGACAGTCCCCACACTGAGGCAGGGAGGGCTGGATTTGAATTCTCATTCCCTTGACACCTGCCACTAAAAACACCACTGAGCTTCATGGATTCAGGAGAGAGTTCCCTCACAGATACTGCCACCAGCTAGATCATTCCTCAGGACCTCTTTGACACCAAAGCCTGAGAGAAGGGTGTTACTCTGGTAATTACTGGAGAGCAGTTTCTCCATGTGTCTGTTCTGACATGCACTGGGACAGCTACATTTAAATACACCCAAAACAATTAACAGCATCCTGCTCCTGGGTGAAAATAACACTTGAATTTGCATCTGCAAACATGAAAGTTCTGCTCCAAGCAGTGCCCAAGGAAAACTCCACAGTGCTGGGAGTGCAGAGGAAAGTTAGCCCATTGCAAGGTGAGAGAAAAAACACAGTAGACACTCAAGGCATCAGGGAGAGGCCAATCAGGAGCCGAAAGTTAAAACAGGAAGGGGCAATGGCCTTCCTGACAAGGCACCATCACACACACCAAACAAAACCCCTCAATCTTGGTAACAGGAAGAGTCAGACACCAGTTACAGTTACCTGAAGGTACAGCAAGATACAAGGCAGGTCTGGAGCCAAGTCAGCAGTGGGAAATCAGAGCGAGGGTCAGTCAGCTACACAGCCAAGCACAGAACAAGCACCACAGCTCGGGAAAGAGACCCCTCCTAAATGCAGCTCTCCTGCAACCACCTGGAGGGTTTGAGGTGGAGGTCCCAGGTAGGTCTCTCTCCCAGCTTAGCTGGTGCTGTGGAGCCAAATTTCTGCAGCTGTGCCACATCAGTGCAGAGCTCAGACACCTGCCAGGGTGTGGGGTGGAGAGACCAAGGAGGATTACACAGAAAGGAAGGTGAAAGGTGGTGAAAGAAATTTGAGCCTGCTGGTACATTCAGAGCCATAGGAGCATCCCACTTAATGGATGGGGTGATGGTCCTATTAGAAAATCCTCCAAGAGAATTTGGAGGTATTAAGAAAGAGGGTTGGAAAGGCTTCAGAGCAGCAGCCTCAGATCAAGACCAGTCTAGGCCCTCCAACAGCCCTGGTGACCGGGGAGAGGTGCTAAGCATCCCAAAACTTGGCATATCCCCTGGAAAATACATGTGGATGAGAGCTGGGTTTGCCTGGCAGCTAGACAAATTATGACCCATGGGACAAAGTTATTGTCCTTCCAGCTGTGGGGGTTGGATGCTGTCCCTGAAGGAAAAGGAGAGAGATCTTTTCATTACTCTGATTTCTGAGTTTATGCTTTCCCTCTCCTTCTTCTTCAAAGCTGAGTGGAGAAAGAAATAGATTCATGTCCTTGCTAAGCCTTTCCTATTAGTTAGGTCTGGGTAGCACAGAGCCTAAATGTAGTACCAGCTCAGGAAAGTGATGGGGGACCAGGTTCTGCCACACTGGAAGGGGGGCAAAGTGTGTTTGTGCTCGTGACAAGGCTGCACCAGAGCATGAGCAAACTGAGCTGGACTTTATTCCAGTTCAATGTTCCTCCATCTCTAAATGTCCATGACTTAAATATTGTCATTTGGCTTTTTGGGTGGACTTCCCTTTGCTTTTCTGCCTGCCAGCACCTTGAGCAAACCTCCAATGCTCCTGTGCCAGGTGCTTGCATGTTTTTGCATTAACATCAGGAATCCCCTCTGTCAAGGGGTTAAGGAAAAAGCTTATTAAAATTGTTTAAATGTGGTGCTAATTAGTTTAGATGTAATGAGCAGCATTAGGCGTCTGGTTACTTAGAAAGGGGTTGTTGAATAACCATCCCTGCCGACATTCCAATTTGCATAATGACAAGGTGTTGGCATTGCATCCACCATTAATTTGCTGTATTTATAATGCCATTATGGAGCCACTCTTGTCCCAGTGCACTGTTGAGGGTATATGGAAATATAATGTATGATTCTGCTTGTTTGGAAATTGCTTTTGGATACCTTTTCCTTCTCCTGAAAAAGCAGCAGTTTACTGAAAGGGGTGAATTTTTACTGTGTCAATCATAATAATCTTTATTATGTCATCCCACATAAGTATTTCTGTGACTTACAGTTCTTTGCTGTGGTGTCATCCCTCCTCCATTGTCACTGTAAAATGTGTCATTGCAGAGAAGAAAATCTAAAAGTTGTGCTTCAAAATTAAGTCTGGTACTTTGGGCACAGCTAGCTAGTTTCAGATAGCTGGACATTTGTCATGTCATGAGATTAAACTAGAAAATCAAATACAGGTATTGCCTGACCCTGCATGCCCAGATTTTTGGGTCCTGGGTGTTTCTCTGTTGATACAGGGTGCATCCACAGGATTCCCAGCAGCAACAGGATGGGCAGCTGTAGGTTTCTGAGGCTGTGATAACCTGTTTTAAAACTTACTCCGCATGAAGTCACATCTCTGCCAGACAGCATCAGGAAAAGAGTTCTTACTGCCAGGGTTATTTTCACTGTGACAACCCTCGTTCTGTCCACCTGAGATGTCTGTGTGATGTGAGCATGTGGTACAGAATGTGAGTGTGTGGGCAGAAGGGGAAGAAGAAGCCTCAGATAGAGAAGAATGTTCTTTATGTAATAAACTATTTATGTAAACCCAATTTATGAGACAAATTGATGAGGGTCCCCTTTGTTTACTTGCCTGTTCCCTTCTTCCTCAGTGTCCTCTCTGGTCTCTGCCTTTTTCTCCCTCCCAGAGTCTGGAAAGAAATCCAGTGTCAGAAAAAAAAAAATCTTTCTTTCATTTGCTCCTAAGAAAGACTCTACAACAAATATATTGGCTTGTTTACTCCTTGAGACACAACGCAACCTGAAGACCAGAACTGTCCAGACACTGTGAGACAATGTTCCTTTGAGTATTTAAACTCAACTGTGTTTGAACAGAATTATTTTATCGTGTAATAGAGGAGTGCATGGATATTTGCAATATGGCAGACTACAAGCAGACACCATGGTGTATTTTTGAGAAATGGATTTAAGTTGCTACAAACAAAGCTTTATTTTTAGCATTTTGCTTCTGTAGTACAGGAGAAGAAACGTGTAACATGACTGTGAGTTCAATCTGAAACAGAAGGTCTGTGATGCATGTCAAAGACCTCAAAGAATTGACTTTAAAAAGTAACTCACTACACCTACATTCCCTGCTCAACTGGAAATAACACAAGGAGTTTGGGGAGGGATTATAGTACAGAACTGGTTTCCAATGATTTGGTGTAACATCATCGACTGCTGAGTGTAATCAATGACACAAAATATTTCAAAATGTTTTCATTTCTCCCTGAATTGTTTGGAATGTACCTCTCTGTATTTATATGCTTTTTTTCCCTGTTATTTCGATTATAAGTTATTTTACTGCGGTTTGAGTAAACATAAACAGCTGAAACTTGTTGGCTGAAATAAGCTGAAATATATGAAGTAAAATAGGTGCAGTTTCCTTTTCTCTTAAGCTCATTCATTCATATAGTGAACAACAGTAAGATGCAATTATAATATAATACAAGTTTGGACCCTTGGATTTAACATTGACTTCATGGGAATTAGCTGAAAAATATGCTGATGCCCCAGATCATCTTTGGTACGTGCCAAAGATGTTACTTGAACGCAATGAATCAGACTCCAAATGGGCTACTCCTTTTACCTGAGCTGAGACTTTGTCCTCCTGAACGTGTTCTGCATTCTTAGTCTCCTAACATTAAATTTTATGAATGAATAACAAAGTAATTAAAAAAGAGTTAGCTCACAGAATGAACCAGAGCAAACACCTCCCGCTTGTGTCATAACCATCATCCCCTCAGTCAGTCCCTTCTACTTGCTCTGTACCAGGGTGTCTGTAGCTCACTGATGACTCACTGAAAACAAGCTGCAGCCCTTCAAAAAGCTCCGTGCAGGAGCACCAGGCGTTGTGTGCAGTGCAGCAGGTACATCAGGTAGGTGCCATATGGGAAATGGCTTTTGCACCTTGCTGGGGGGGTTGCTGTGGGAGCTTTGGGGGCTGTCTGGTAGGTCCAACGCTAAGCTGCTGCATCAAGCCCGGTTTCATCCTCCTGGAGAGCCGGAGTGTCAGCGGGCAGGAACGCGGGGGTGGAATCAGGAGGTTCAGCCAGGTGAGAGCATTTTGCTTCACCAGGGGCTGAGCGTTCGGACCAGGGACGTTTCTCGACAGCTGCCCTGTGTCAATACCATCCCACTTCTCACTGCCGAGTCTGTAACCACACAGTCTTGATCCAACACCACAAACCAGCTGCAGAGTCGCGGTCCAGGGGGCACTGTTGGAGTTTTAGCTCTTTGGTGCTGATTCTCTAAATGCCCTCTGCGTACAGACGGTATCCTGGGACCGGAGAGTACGACGTGCCCTGCCCCTCTGCAAGGGCTGCGCGCCGGGGACGACACGCACTAGAATTGAGGCTCTGCAGTTTTGCTCTCGAATTCCATGAGCTCAGACCCCTGGATGAGGCACTCGAGCAAGGGTTATCAATAACTTCCTAAACTGTGCTGAGAAAGATACCTGCGGCTCTGTTTTCAGCGCTGCTATAAAATGTGAGAAGCCTTGTTAAATCGCGTTTAATGACTGGGGATCTCAGCCTAACTGACTCCTTCATCCAGCAGCTGTGAGTAATAATACTCACATGAGCAGGTTTCACTGGCAGGACGCTAACAGACCTGCAGCAGGAATATCACGTACTCCGGAGCCCTGAGCAGCTCCTGTTGGAGCCGAATTATTTCCCCCTGGGGAGGGAGGAACTGTTTGAAGCTCACTGAGTGCAGAGAGGGGTTGAATTATCTGTTCAGCTGTGTCGTGCCCCACCTGAGCTGACAGTTCGGCTGCTAGTAGCACTTACTCAAACCTGGCAGGCAAAGGGATAGCTGTGCAGTGTGAGAGAATCTCCTGAGCATCTGTTTCCCGGTTTAGCTGGATTTCTCCTAACAGCAAGAGCTGTGCAGAGCTCTACACTACTTGTAGGGTTTTCCCTGAAATTTTACTTCAGAACGTCTTTTTTCTTAAAAGTTCTTATTTTCGCAAATGCAAATGAGTCGGGTCCGAGACTTCTGGTGCTTGTACGCTTCTACAAGCGGGGAAGTGAGTCCCCGGAGCATCCCGCATCCTCCCCGCGGCTCCCGCAGGCTGATGGACCCCGCACCCACCGCGCCGTGGAAACCACAGACCCTGCGGGAGTCTGCACCGTGGAGCCGGATCTACTCCACTCTTGCCTCTAATATCAGCAATCGCGACAGAATTTGTTTCCACGGGAGGACGGAAACGTTTAATTTTATTCTGGAGCCGGTGTGTGGGAGCGCGATGAGGCTGCGGAGCGTCCGGACTCGCGCGATCCCAGATCGGAGGCAGGCTGGAGGGTCAAGGGGGGACCAGGGGGAAGGAGCCGAGGGGGGAGCGAAGTCCGGACACCCCGGGAACCACGGACACCCCTCCCGCCGGGCGGCGATGCCGGGGTGGCTGCCACAGCCGGTCCCCAGGGGCGGGGGATGCGCAGCGCTCCCCAAAATCGCTCCGGAAAACGCTGTTTTCTTAAAATTGCCCTTGAGGGGAAAAGAAAAAAAAAAAAACCAGGAAAAAAACGCCCCACAAACCCCCACAAACCAAAAAAAACTAGTGGAAAATGAGAGCTCTTCTTTCCCGGCATGTGCTTTGGGGTCACGCAGGGAGTGGGGAAAAGAGGTAACAGCGTCCCTGGGCCAACGGGAGCCACCTCGGGGTGCTCACAGTGGTTATAGACTTTTTTTTTTTTTTTTGAAATTAGAAAGAAAAGACAGTACGGATTATAAAAGTCCGACTTTGGCACGAGTTTAAAAGTAATCAGCTGAAAGGCGTTGAGAAGATTACTTTATATTTTAAAGTGGTGGAATCTGAAAGAGCTGATTTACTAAATTTACATAAATCCAAAATATCGGACTCGTCGTCAGCGGAAACACGGCAGAGATGTCGGATTCTCTATATATATAAATTTTCTTTTTTTTTGCTTCTTTTTTTTTTTTTTTGTTCTTAATATTGCACAAATCGACAAAGCCAATTAAGAAATTGCAAACAAGGGAACTAAGAAGGGAAATACCCTCTTTCGTACAAGAAGAATAAAGTTTATTTGCGTATAAGAAATACGCTCTCAGACTAAAAAAAAACAAACAAAAAAGGAAGACACAAGACGTCCCTCCAAGCGTCTCATGAGCCAGGCGTTTTCCTGAGGAAACTTTTCTTACAAAGATTCAGCCGAAAAACAGGGACTCGCCACCACCGTTTCCTTAGAGTTTATTGATTGATTTAAAGTGTTTAGCAAACAAAGTGCTTTCTTTATCACCTCTTGCTCATTATTCCCTCACCTTATACATTAATTACAAAGTTAAAACCTTTTTTTTTTTTTCTTTTTTGTAACAACCAGAAATATACAGAAATGATTAACGTAAAAAAAAACAGCCCCGCGCCCCGGCAGCTGCCCCCGCCGCCCCTTCCCGGGCGAGATTCCCTCGCTCCCGAGGGTCCGCAGGGTCTCGGCCGAGCTCGGGGGTCGTTCGAGAGCGACGTCTGTAAAAAATATCCGTCGTCACCGTGAGGTCACGGGAGGGAGCGGAGCGTCGTTGCCTCGGCAATGTCGAGGGACAGGACCGATAAGTTCTCTGCTTTACCCTGAGAGTCAAATGGGTACATAGTATTTTCTTTTTTAAAAGTTCTTTGAGTGTGGCCAGACCAGAATAAAAGCAAAGTCAAATAATAATAATAATAATTTAAATAATCAAACCCATATAGCAATGAGGGACGGTGAAAAATAAAAATACGAGTAACGATGATTTACATCTACTTGTATATACACGGGGGAGGGAGGTTTTCCTCTTCTTCCTCCTCCCCTCAGCAGCGCAGTCCGGACACATCGCGTACAAAAAAGGTCGTAGAAAGGACGGAGGGCGGGAGGGGCCGCCCTTTTGAACCCCCCGGATCGGTGGGAACACGTGGTTGTCCCTTTTTCCCCTCCCCCGGTGTCGCTGTCGATGCCGGTCGGTTCTTGGTTTCACCTCTCGGGAGCTGGGGGTCGTGCGGCGAGCGGCCCCCCCAGAGCCCGGCCGGGTGGTCCCGAAGGGGCACAGCGCGAATGGGCCGGGAATAAGGAGGATGAGGAAAGGGCGCCGGGGCTTATAGATGCGGGGTGTAGAAAGCCGGGGCGCCGTAAGTCTGGGAGCCCAGGACGAAGGGCGAGAGGACGGCAGGGCTGGGCAGGAAGGGCAGCTGCGCGGCGCAGACCAGCCCCCCGGCCGGGTGCCCGGCGTAGCTGCCGGGGCCGTGCATGGAGAGCGGGGCGCCCATGGGCGGCGAGTGGCTGAGCGGGCTGAGCCCCCCTGGCAGGCCCCCCCCGCCCAGCGCGCCCCCCGCCCCGCCGCCGCCGCCGCCGCCCGTGGGCGCGCTGGTGTCCGCCCCGGGGTTCTGCTTCTTCCACTTGGTGCGCCGGTTCTGGAACCAGATCTTCACCTGCGTCTCGGTGAGGCTGAGCGACAGCGCCAGGTTGAGGCGCTCGCACACCGACAGGTACCGCGTGGACTTGAACTTGTTTTCCAGCGCCACCAGCTGCTCGTAGGTGAAGGCTGTCCGCGCCCGGCGGGGCTTGCCCGACTTGGAGTCCGAGCCCGTCCGCTTCCTCTTGGGCTTGGCCTGCGGGCCGGGCTGCGCCCCGACGGGCGGCGGAGGGGGCGGTGGAGGGGGTGGCGGGGCCGGGACACCCCCGGGCTCGGCCGGCTCTGCGCGGAGCGGCCCCGGGTCGGGCTCTCCGGGAGCCGCCGGGCCGGAGCTGCCGCCGCCACTGCTGCTGCTGCTGGTGCTGCCGCTCTCCTCGCTGCACAGCTCCTCGTCGTCCGGCAGCTCGCTGTCGGGGCTGCGGCTCGGCCGGCTGCTGTAGTCCAGGTCGCACTCCTCGGCCTTGTAGAGCTCCCCGTCCTCTGCGGACAAGCGACAGCCACTGTTAGGGATCGCCGCCCGGCCCCTGACCCAGGAGGAACCGGACCCTCCCCGAGGATTCACCCACCCCGTATCCCCGCTGCTGTCGTAACAGGGGTGCCCGGCCCTCCCCGGCTCTCCGCCTGCCGTGGGGATGCGGCTGGTCCGGGCACTCCGGCCCCCTGCGCCGGGAGTGGGTTGGGGGCACATGGTGAGGAGCCGGCGGTACATGGCGAGGAGCCGGGCAGAAGCGGCCGGGACGGTGTCTCGGAGCAGCCTCCGAGGACAGCCTTCACCCACGAACCTTCCCTGCAGCCCTGGGGCAGGGAAGGGGCTGTCCAGCCCGGGAAGGCTTTGCCAGAGCTGCCCCTGCCGAGCTACCCGCCATAGGCAAGAGCTGGCACCGAGAAGTGGCCCGGGCCAGGGGATACAACCCCCCCTCCCACCTCCTCCAACGCGCCCACAAAACAGCCGGTGGCTGGAAAGGACTTTGGGAAGATAGCAGGATGGGTGTCCCCGGGACATTGGACGAGGAGCAGCCCTGGACAACCCCCGCCCGGGCCGAGCCAGCCGTGCCTGGGATGTCACAGCGCTTCTAACAATTTTAGTGACGGAAATCTCTGAATCGATGGGAGATTTGCTGGTTTTTGCTCTGGCGTTTTTAACCCTTCCTGCGTCTGGTTTGACCTCTTGTCACTTCCCGAGATGGAAGTATTAAAGTGGAGTAAATACTTGTATTGATTAGCAGAGCAGATACAAACTTAATTAAACTCATTTTGTGCAATGTACAAACTAGTTAACGGTCATTTAATTTATTTGGGTTTATATTACGCTCCAATTAACGGGTCTCCATCGGAGAACAGGGTAATTATCCGATATTTAAGGCTATTGGACTTCTGCTGACGGTTCTGTCATTATGAAATCTAAAAGCAAATTGCGCTTTCCGGAGAACCGGCTCCTCCTCACCCCGGCCCGGGTTCCTTCGGGGGAGCGGGAGGAGAATTCTCTCCACGGGACGGAGATGGGGGAGGCCCCGCGGGCAGGTTGGGGGCAGAGGCCTGTGAGTACCGTCCTTTTTAGCCGGTGCTTTCAGACACTCCTAAACTTCCCTCCACTCGCAACGGGGGCGCAGCTCAGGAAACCCCTAATGGAGGACTCCTTTTAACTTGGTTAACGGAGATACATAAATAGGAAGTGAATCGCTGGTCTGTCACCCTCATCCAGCCCGTAGTTGAGTTGGTTTTAATCCTCAAAAAATCTGAACACACCTCAAATCTGGTCCGTATCCCCACACTGGACCCTTTAACTCCCGTGTGTAAAATTAGCGGTGGTTTTACTAAAAGTGTGTTTTGTTCAACGGGCTGATTTCGGATACGGATGCTTTAGTAGGAGAAAAAGAGGCAGAGAAGTTTACTGTAGTCCTTTTCAGCCGGAAAATATTCCTTAGTAACTCGGGGTTCATTAAGAGCCCTTTCTGTTCAGGTCGGCGCACGGAAAACGCGGTCGATCGCCGCCGCACAGAAGGGAACCGGGTCACTTTTCTCCCACCCCGACCCCGTGAGTGCAGACGAGCGTCCTGCAACCTGTAGAACCTGTTAGAAATTGCAGAGCGTAATTTTTGCAACAACAATTCATAAGAGTTGCGCGTAGCTGCGTCTGCGGGGCAGACCCGGGAGCTGAGCGCAGCCCCAGCACTCACACACGGACCGGACCGGGAACCCGCAGCTGGCAGTTTGGAGGTTTAATTTTCCCCTTAGGAAATCCCTGCCGTTGCTCAACAAAAAATTTTTTTAGACATAAAAAAATTGCAACGCGACTAGAATTGGCGACTGAGATGGACGGTGGACTTGCCATTTTGTTTCTGGAATACGTTAAATGGAAATTTAATAGAGAGTTTTAACTATTACTTTTGACATTAAAATAGTTTTACGAGCGGCGAGCGCTGTTGCCACTCTCGTTTGGCCAGAAAGCCTTTGCGTTTTCCGGGGGGGGTTGTTACTTTTCTGGCCAGAGATACTTTTAGGAACGCTTCTCCTAAATTAAACCACCGCTTGAACTAATATTAATTACGATGGGGAAAGAGAATAATTAAATTTCGGGATTTTCGAGCAGTCCCAGGCGCGTTCCTGACCGTTGCCACAACACTGAGGCGATGTGGCCGAAGGGCTCCATGTGCGGAGCGCCCGGGGAACTTGTCAGCGAGCAAAACGCACCGCGGCGTGGAGCCTCTAAGTGTATTTATTTTGAGAGAAGGGATGGAGTTGCATTTCTCTCCTTGTCTGGAGATAAAAGTGTGAGATTAGCGATAGGCTGACCTCGTCAGTCTTTCTGATCGCCCAGATCTATTTAATATGACAAAAGTCAGATGAGTTTAGAGGAATAATTACTAACCCAGCTCCGCACTACTTTAAAAAATGTCTTTTGAATCCTATTAATGCCCCGTTCCTGCTTTTACCTTACAGATGAAAAATGCGTGAAGGCTCGGTCTGGAGCAGATTCCAGACCTCTTTTGCTGACTAATTTTAACTGACAGAGTCCTGTTACGGCGGGGTTGGAAACCTCCGAGTCCTCCTCTCTTCCCCTCAGACACAGAGAAATTATTTTTCCTTAACCGAGAAGTTTATCCTCCACCGCTCGCTGCCCCTTTTCTCCCCTCTCAGGACATGGAATAACTATTTACATTTTTCACAACAACCGTCTTTTTCCCGGAAACCCTCTGCGATCCCCAGAACCGCGGTGTTTAGAGGTGAGAAAGTTGGGATATTTGGACCCAGAAAGAAAAAGCAATCTAGAGCTTGGGTCGAATGCAATTCCCGATCAATAGCGAGCCCTAATAAGTGTAATAGGTTTTAATCGAGTAATTATCCGAATTTTGACCCTATAATTTAGATGTTAGGGAAGAGTTTGCAAGGTGCTTGAAAGAGATATGCACAATTCGATAATAGGATATCGATCCAGGCAGTCCTACATGCCACTCTGGGGCGATTTTCCCCATTATCCAGCCTCTTTACGCTGCTAAGCACATTTTACCTTAAATGTAATCGAAGGAATTTAATTGTTTTTCCAGAGATAACCAGCATTTTGTCACAATTAGTCTGATTTGTCCTAAAAAAGCCAAGGGGAGAGAGAAAATTGAATCTGTCGCCCAGAGCAACGGGCGGCAGCGGTGGGGGGAGGATAGGAGAGAGGTCCGGGGCTGGGAGAGAGAGATACAAAGTCATAAAAGCCTGCGGGGACCCAGGCGAGGTGGGGTGACGGAGGGAGGGTTCTCACAGCCTCGGGGCTGGAGCTGCGGCCCACCGAAGCCGAAGGAGCCGCTCGCAAGTTGGCCTGAGCCGGAGCTCGCAGCCACCGCTGCCCCTTCCCGAGAGGAGGAGGACGGCGGGGACCCTGCCCGACCCAGCCGGGCCGGCACCCCCGGGGCTGATCCTGCCGACCCGGGGATGCGCAGGGAGAATGGACCAGGGTATCCCCGCTGAACTCCTCGGACAGGAGGGTCGGGAGCGAGGAGTGGAGCCCGGCCGGTGCCGAGCTCCGGGAACTCAGCCCCGGCCAGTCCCGGGGGGATGCGCCGTGCTCCCCGCCCTGTCATCCCTCAGCCCAACACAGAATTCCACCTCTCTACGTCCAGCAGCAGCAGTGCAGGGCGCATTTGTCCTTCCCCAGCGCCCCGGCTCCCGAGGCTGCCAGCGGGGAAAGGATGACCTGTCAAAGCATGCGAGCCCCTTGCTCGGGGGGGCTCCGAACCCCCAGACCTACTTACTGATCAGCTCTGCGGATTTCTTGCACGCGTCGAAATCTTCGGCGAGAACCTTTTGCTCGGCCAGCTCCGTCCCTGAGTCCTCGGGCTTATCCTCCGCCCCCAGCGTGAACTCGGTCCCCGCCGATTTGTACAAGCCCGCGCACTGCCGCCGCTTGCTGTTGAACTTGTTAGGGTCCAGGATGTCGAGCACGGAGAAGGAGGTGGTTCTGTGCACCATGGGCAGCGCGGCCACTGCCCCCTCTTGTCCGGGGGTGTTGCTCTGGCTGTCCCCTTGCCTGTCCCGGTTGGTAGGGCAGTAGAGCGGCAGCTCGCCGCCGGCCGAGAGCCGCTGCTCCCCGCGGCCGTCCATCCCTTCCCCGTGGCAGCCGCGGGGCTCCCCACCGATGCCGGCTGCGGGGGCTGTCACCGCCGCGGCTGCCGCTGCCGGGATGGAGATGTCACCGACCTTGTCTCTGCTCACATTCATGACTCTTTGCAGAGCCCCTCTCCGTCGCAACTTCTTCCCCCCCCCCCCCTCCCCTCTTGCTCTCCCTCCCTCCCTCCCCTCCTTCCTCCGGCGAAGTTGCTCTGGAAACTCCTCCCCAGCACCGCTCCGGCTCAGGACGAGCCGCTGCCTTCAGCTCCCCGGGGGTGCGCTGGGTCCGGCCGCCGGGAGCCTCCGGGGGAGGCAGGGAGTCACAAGGTGATGCTCGGCTCAGAGCCTCCACTCAGCTGCTCCTTCTTCCTTCTCATCATCCTCGCCAGGCTGCTCAGGCGCTCCTGCCCCCCCTCCTCTCCTCTTTCGCGCACACACACACAGAGGCAAGGCTGTATCTTATTTATGCATTCATATTTAGCAGTGGATTGTAATTGGCTACAAATTAATCCCTTGCCCATAATAGTCTGTAATCTTCATCACTGGAGGAGAGACACGGTGAAAGTGTGTGCCGGGGGGAGGGGGGCAGAGAGGGAGAGAGCGAATGAAGGATGGTGTTGGCTGTGATATACTCGGCTGTCAGCTCTGTTTCAGCACACCTCCACTCATCTGGAAAGCATCTAAATAGCCTTATTTGGAGAAGTGGGAGGAGATGACGCTTTCTTTTAAATAATTGCGGGATCAATATAAAGAAGATATTATACACAGAAAATGGGAACTTAAGGTCTTCCGTCCGTAATGGTGGAGTTAGATGATCAAAAGGGGATTATGTGGATGTGTGTGTGTGTGGGCTCAGAGGTGTCAGCCCCCAGCACCTGTTTCCCTTCCCTGCTGGGTTTATTAAATTAGAACAAAAGGAGAAAATTATGGACGGAGGTTTAGCGATTGGAGAGGAGCTTGTGTCTGCGGACACACGCACCCTCACACACTTCTCTCTCTCTCCTCCTTAGCTAATTAATTAAAATTAAATATCAAATGTAAGTGCCAGGAAAGTGCCGGAAGAAAATTAATACGTTTAAACGGCACAAGACAAACCACGACGATCAATAAATCCTGAATAACAGGGAGAAAAGGTCTGTTCCATTTCGTGCAGGAGTAAAGGACCTAACTTCCACTTTCGAAAAAACTACTCTCTTATTAAAAGTGGTTTTAATTGTGGAAAATTAAGACATCAGAATAAAAATTCCTGGGAATTATAAAACCTCATTTTCTCCCCCTTCATAATTTCCTTCCCTTTCGTGTAGAGCCGTGTGTGCTTTGATCATATCAATTTCATTCTTGTTTTGGACGCTCCAGTCGCTACTCGGTTAGAATTAGCTGCCAAGAAAAAGAAAAAGGGGGGGGGGCTTAGGAAAATAGAGAAAGCATAAAAGGAAAATTAGATTTTTTTTTGTCTTTGAGGCTGGTGACACATACAAGGACAGGTCCTTTGCAATTACCGCGGGCAATGATCCTTTAGAAAGCAGAAATTAAAAGTTGGGAGAAATAATGGGTAAAACAATCAGCTTGTAATTTTGGTAGGGCTTGGACATGATTAGTCCATCAGCGGGCTGGGCCCAGGGGAGTCCCGCTGAGCCGGAGCCCACAACAGCCCCCGCTCATATATTATACACCAGCCCTTAGATTTTAATCAGACACCACAACAGTGTCCTTTCTCTTTTATGACTTTATTATGCTTTATCTTTAAATTATAAATCACCTCCTGGGTTGAAATGGTATGTATAATCTCTGATCATGTGTAGGTAATTACCTCTCCCCCTTGTCCTGACCTCACCGACGGGGCTGCCACGAACACACAGGGAAGTTTTAATCTGCGTGTGCGCACACTCACACTCACCCACACGCAAGGGTTTATTGGTTTGCTTGTTTGCTAACAGCTCCTCTTTCCATTCTCCTCCGGACATGCCTTTGATCCCATTTTTTTTTTTTTTTAATATATTTTTTTCTTCCATTACTTCTGTCCGCAGCGCTGGGATATTATTTATGAAAAGTAAATGGTGGTTTAGGTAGGTGCCGATGATTCGGCTGTATCGGATTCGCCTGCCTTCGTACCTTTTTTTTTTTTTTTTTTTTCCGGTGAGAGTGCAGTTTATTTGGGGGTGACAGCGATAGGGATATTTTTTATTCCCTGGGTCAGCAAGTCTTAGAAAAAAAAAAATTAACCTAATTGTAATTGACTCCTGTGCCCGGGCATGGACAATTCCCAGGCGTGCGGAGCCCAGAGCGGCGACAACAGCACAAATTCCAGGGTTTGCGCTGGGCGTTTGGAGCAGAAGGACTCACATCCCTAGGGATCACCCCCTAACAGAGGCACCTCCTGTTGGCCCCGATGTGCTTGCAGGCACCACCGGGCACCGACAGACACAACCCCCCCTCTCCGGGAGCTGAGGGGGGTGCGCAGGGATGCTGGGGAGGCACTACCGGGCCCCATCCCACCGGGACCCCCAGCTCACATGGCGCTTTTGTTTGTTGGCGATTTAAAGCGAGTGTTATAAAGATGTTCTATTGCTCCTAATCACAATTGATTGTCAATTAGAGCCTCATTTGTGCAATCTCCATCCATCTGCCATCTCTGGTTATCTGTTCACCAGAAAGTTAGCGCTGATTATGGGGCCCTAGATGAGTTGTGACATGTAATATCTCGCCCGTAGTCGGGCCGGGTGACCGGTCCCGTCTCCCTCTTTCCATTTTCCCCGCAGGATGGACGAGCAACAGCCTCTCCTGACTCACTCGTCCTGGAGACGCTGCCCTTCGGGACCAGCTGGAAGGGTGCTGGGGGTGAGGGGCTGGTAGGGGACCCCCAGACAGGCGGCATCGGCGCCGTCCAGAGCCAGGTCCCGGTATTTTGGGCCCAGATCCCTTGCCCTGCTGAGGAAAGCTCCCACAGAAGCGTTTCCTTCTCCGAAATAAATAGGGAATCACAGGGAACGTCCTCGCGTTTTTACGAGCCTCCCCGCCGCAGCGATGGTTATCTCTGTAGTTAGGCTGAATTATACCTGCGGGGAAGTGATATTTCCAGAGCCTGGAGGCACCGATGGCCACAGCATCTCCCGGGAGCCGCCGGCCCCTCGGCCACCCCGAGCCCTGTGTGCCCCGGGGTGTCGCGTTTGCGGACGGGACCCGATGCCTTGGTTCTGCCGGTGCAGGGCAGGTGGGACCGCTCAGAGGGCTCCGCTCCGGTTCCCCTCGGTGCCCGGTCACCCTTCACGCAGTAGGGAGGCAGGCCGGGCATCCTGCGGGTCCAGGGGTGCCTTCGAGTCTCCCCAGTCCCCGGCAGACCCCAGAGCCGTGGCCCGGGATTGCTGGGCTGGAGGGGAGGGGTCCCGCTCTCTCCCACGGCTACGAGTGGGTTTTAACTCAATTAGTTAATACCGAATTTCAAATTATATTTCAGCGACCTCCAGATCAACGAACTGTTTTGTTTTGGTTTTTTTTCTTTTTTCTTTACTGTTCTTCAGCCATCCCCATCCTCGTCCCTGGGGGTCTGGAGCTTCGGGTAATTAAGGGCATTTATCGCCGCGGTAAAACAATTTAGCAGCCCCTCACTGCGCCGAGAAGGTCACTCTGGTGGCTGCACCACCAGGCGCGGAGACTCCGCTTCCCTCCTAGCTCGGCGCTGCCCGCAGCCCCGATAGAGCGGGGTCCCTCCGGTGAGGGGCTTTCCGCTGTCGTGTCTGCCCGGCTGGGGGGGCCAGGAGCTCCCTTGGGCTTCTCGTCTTCCCAGTTTTGTTTCCAAACGCAATCAGGGTCCAAAACTCATCTCCTCTTGCTCTAGACGGGTTACTCTATTTTTATTATTTTTATTACTATTATTATTATTATTATTATTGCTCCTGAGGCCGCAAGCAGCCATGGGAACAGCCCCCGAGCCTCGCACAAGGCTCTTGGTCTCATCCTGATTTTGTGCCCCGCGAGTGTCCCCCCCGTGCAGGGCAGAACTGAGTGGTCGCCTCGGGATGCCCGGCTCTCCTCGGGAAAGTGGGGGATTCTCCTCCATGCACCCCCGAGCCAAAATCAGGGAATTAATTAACTCTACCCACGAAGGCAAATGATTTAGGAAGAAAAAAAGATTCTGAAGCAGATCTCACCCTCTATCAATGCGGTGTCAGGTCCTCATAGCAGAAGATTTAAAAGCCCTGGGGATTCCAGGTTAGGGTAGTAATGAGCTTAATTGAGGTTAATGCTTCCTGCACAGCTCCTTGATTATTAAATTAATATTATCACACACATGAATCATAATTAGAAGTTTAAATAATGCTCTAGGGGAATCCTCTGAGGATCTATTAAACAGTTCCCTTCCCTCTCGTCGGCTCCCTCCCAGCTCCGCGGCAGCCCGAGGGCAGCCCCGGGGGCGGCTGAGGATGGGCGCTGCTTGGGCGGGGACGGAGGGAGAGGTGTCACCACGGGGACAGAGAGAGGGGCACCGCACCCACGGTCCCTCGTTGCCCTTCAAGCCTCATCTCGCTGGATCCCCGTTTAAGCAGCCGCTCCTCCACCCGCCCCCTCCCGACTCCTAATTTGGGCGCTTATCTCCCAGCACCCGGGAATTTATATAAAATACTAATAAAGTGCCTTGTCATTTATCGCGGCTGGGATCGGCTCTGCAGGGGCTTTTTCACACACACCTCCCGAAAACCGATCCGTTTTTCTGGCAGGAGGCTGGAGACGCCCCCCGGAGCATCCCCGGGCCTCTCACCGGGATGCGGGGCAGGGAGGGGGTGGAACGGAGAGACCCCCCCCCTTCTTTCCCGGATACTAATCCCAGCTCCTATTCCCGCTGCCCCAGCCCTCGGCAAGGGCGGGACACGCGTGGGACGCAGCTGAGGACAGGGGTGTCCTTCCTGGCCTGGGGAAGCACCCCCGATCTTGCCCCCCATCCCCCGAGCCGGGGGTGCCGCACCGACAGCAGCACCGGGGACCCACCCGTCCCCGGTGGGCTCGATTTTTATTTTTTATTATTATTACTACTACTACTATTTCTAAGGAAAGGTTGAAGGGGGGGGAGGGGGAAGCAGTGGTGGAGGGGGCACACACAGCCCCTCTGCATCGTGGGGGTCGTACGTGTAAAGGGAAAAATAAAATAAAAGAGAAATCAGATGGCCGGCACGCAGGCAGCTCTCTCTTGCTCTCCTTTTCTCTTTCTATTTATTTTCCTCTCTGTTGCTGAAACATATTGAAGGGGGAGAAAAAGGAAACATTAAGATCAACTGTGAGCCTTGCCGACGGTTTAACGATTTCAAATGAGCTCTGACTCTGGTGAAAATCTGACAATTACCCATCAGGATGGCAGATGATGGTTAAAATTACCAGAAATCAATATTCTCACCGGGTGTCCCAGCCTGATAAGAGAGACCAAGACAATGTTGACTATTAAAGTCGACAGCTTGAGATATTACACTATTAGTTATGCTATTTTTAATAATCTATAATATTTGGGCTATAATTAATTAATTATACGGGTCAGATAATATCTGGGGCTGGAATGAGGTCTGAAGGGTCTATTAAGGTTGGTAATGAGAAAGGAGAAATCTAATCTAAGGACGAGGAGCCGTGAAGGAACAAATATACAACAGACTTCAGATAGAGCGAGAGGGAAGGAGAAGGGCTATTGCAGACTCACTGCACACACCTCTGCTCTCCTCATCTCCCAGGCAGAGGTGCTGCCCACAATACAAACTACCCCTGCTCCTTTATGCAGGTACCCATCCCTTGAGACAGAGGCCTGGGTCTCGCTGGAATGCTACAGTCCTGGGAAGCTTGTGAAGGGAGAAAAGATTGGATATGTATTAAGGAATTAATGTTATACAAAAGGAAAAAAAATCCCAACTAAGTCGTGTGTCCATCTGCCCCCTGGGCCCTAGCAGCAAATTTCTCTTATTGGGATGTGGCTTCAGGCAGTCATGAAGTTCAACCCTTCCTCCAAATACTACTAAGCTCCTCCTTGCAGGTATTGTCTGACATTGTCCCTGGCATCTAAACATCTTAACAGTTGAGCAGTTGCTTAAGATACATCTCTGCATCCATGCACTAACGGGCACATGCATGTGAATGTAAGCATCAATGTCTATGAAGATATAATACAGATATAATGAATGAGTATATAATAAATAGATGAATATATAATATATATAATAAATGGATATATAATATAATATATGGACACCTCTTTCTGTAGATACATATGTTTGTATAAGGAATGTACACAAAATACCCATGTGAAAGAATAAAAACTAACTGCATTGGAATGCACATACAGAAATACATCTATTTATCTATCTCAGAGTGTTTATGTGTGTTGCCTGTATCAGGAACATAAAATGGCTCTATTCCCTTCTCTGTAAATGAACTTCAAGTCAGACTCTGTGAATTATACACTCGATCTGGCTCAGCGTTACTAACCAATATTCTAGGTGTGACACTCAGGGCTTTACCTATTTTACATCGATTATAAAAATCGCTCCTTCTACTGCTACAATAATCCTTTTTCTAGGGGTGCATTATTTTTCATGTTAGTTCTACCCCTATTAGTTACAGGAGGGTGTGTTGAACAACATCCTTTTGTACAGGATGATGAAAACCACATTTTCTAGTTATGCTTAGATTAGCCAGGGTACTAATCCTTTATTTTTCCAAGTAACATCTCAATTCCATAATTTTCAATAGGCCCCTCTTGGTCATACTTTTCTCAGTGCTCTACTTATAAGACACTCCTTGCTTAGAACTGGAAAGCACAGAAGTATTTTAAAAACTCTCTTGAAATGTCAGAGATCCTTCTAGGAAACTGTTTGATGTAGTTCCATAGGATTCAGTCCTTCCCCAACTATCCTCTGTTGTTAATTGAAACCCAAAGCCGAGACAACAGAAAATGCCAGCAATAGGCTGATGTTACCCTGCCCTGTGTCTCCTTTGCATCCAACATGGATATTTCCCCTTTTTTTTCCCTAGCAAGTGCCTAACCAAGGCACATTAGTGAGGTGATGTCCTAGCAAAGGCAAACCTGAGAAGCTGCTGGAAGGACATGAGAGACACAACTTCCTCATGCACTGCTCACAGCACCTTCTCAGGCAGGAACAGCCCTACAAGCAAATGAAGCTCCTTTCCTGCCAGACAAGGAGGAAGGGAGAAAAAGAGATCCTCTCACTGTTTTATATGTGAAGGAGTAAATTAATAAGATGATCTAAGTGGTTTACTCTTATTATTTAGACAACAGGTTAATAACGCAGCCAGGACTTAGCAGCTGTGATGTGCTAGTGAAAACATCTCCAGCTCGAGTTGATGGCTGCGTGATTTTCGAATGCTGGCAGAGCTGGAGAAGCCTGAGTGTGTGTGGGGCAGTTGGAGGGTGCTGGAAGTGAGCCTCCAAGTGTTTCAGTTTAGGTGCAGAGCAAGAAGCCAAAACAGCAGGCCTGTTAGCTTAATTGTTCATCAGGATAAACCTGGTGAATTCAATGGAGACTGCCACATCCCTAATGTGCCCATATTCACAGGCTGCTCTCGGCTGCTTGTGTTGCCGATAATCCGAGCTAAAGAAAATGGTGCCAAGGTGTTTCCGTAGTCACATCCCAGTTTTTTGAAGCTCACCAACTTCTGCAACACCCAAGACTTCTGCCATCTGCTATAGAACTTCACTGAAGTCCCAGCAGCACTACTCGCGATGAAGTTTGTTTTGGAAGGGACAGAGGAGGCACGCAGGTTGTGCATATAGTTACGAGTCACTCTGGTCAAAGACAATCTCAGCTGGGCAAGCAGCACTCCTCTATTGTGATTTTGTTACTTTAGCATTTAGAAACGAAGGTGTTAAAGATGTGAGACACACAGAGAATAAAAAATTATCCTGTTAGATGTAATCTAGAGAGTTAAGTCAAGGGGCAGCTCTACAAACTGGTGCAAATAAGGCTGGCCCCTCAGTTGATTTACACAGGAGGGGATTGAATGCAAAATTGCCTGATGCTTTACTGGGAGACTTTGTTGATATTTGAAATCCTGGTCTTGTCAGTACTGAGAAACTTCCTGCATATTCAAGTAAGGTTATTGAAGGCACTGCCCAAAGTGCTTTTATAACCAGGTTGCAGTGGTTTAAAGCACGGCTGGCAAGCGGTTACTTCTCCTTAACACTCTGGTCCTAGCTGAGAGGCGATAATTTACTATTCAGTTCCAGTCTGGGGAGGAGGGAATGTAATTTTTTAGGCTGCCTAAATGCAGATTGAAAGCATGTCCTCCTATATGTAGCCAAACAAAGTGGGTATACTGAAGCATTTTGCAACAATTTTCTCTGCATTTAGAGCAGATGCAAAAAACTGCATCAGGTAAGAAGCAACAGAACTGCTGTACGGCTCAGTGGTACACAGAAATGTTTCTTAATCTAGGCATTTGAATGCCAAATCCAAGTTGGGACTCCCATTATAGCCGTATATTCAACATGAAAACTTGGACCCGAACTCTCAGCCAGGTACCCTGGATTCTGAATCAGATTGATTTATAATTTCTTAGTTATTTAAATTAACAACTGTAACATTCATCAAGCAGCTGGGTTGGTTGCTGCAGAAGATCCAGATAATGTTGGCTGAGGTTTATATGCAGTGAAAACTACTGGACAAACGACACATGGTGCCTGCACGGCCAATCTGACAGGACAAAAGGCTTGTGGGCTCCACTGACCAGGAATATCGAATGTGAAGAAAAACATCATAAAGTGTGGTAAGTCAGTGGCTGATAATAATGTGACATTTGGAAGTGCACGCTTTTTGCTATCAGTGGGATATCAGTTTGTGGAGATTAGGGAAAACTAGGGAAAAGATTTGCAGCTAAGATACAAAACTAAAAGCTTAAAGTCTGAAGAATTCTGTTCTGTCCCTACATATTTAAAAAAAAAGTTAAAAAAATAACATTTATTGTACCTTGTAGTGAATTAACAATACCCAGAACACTAAAATCAAGTGTCAGCCAGTACAGTAATTGCAGTTACAGACATAACAAACAGAACCACACCCTCAGCTATTTATACCTGAACTGTACTGGGCTTTGCTTTGAAAATAAGATCATTCTGAAAACCATATCGTTCTCTACGAAGCAGAGCTGTGTGTTAAACCTGGAGCCCTTGTTCCAGCTTAGCATCTGTTCATGGAAAGCAGTGTTTACTATGTGTTTTTACCACTGGATGATGATGGGAATATAAGTACAGCTGTACATAACATTGCTTTGATAAGGATATCATGAATTGAAGGAGAAGAAGTCATAAA
>JAYRBT010000139.1:66975218-66979827 GCA_036023395.1 Myiotriccus ornatus | reverse complement strand
CCCCCAGTGCATGGTGGGTTACTTCCAAACCTCTGCCTGTTTACAAGGCACGGCACAAGCTCATTAATAGAGAGACGTCTGGGCCGGTGCATTCTGAGCTCACAAGTCCACTGGGCTCACTGGTTTTCCTAAGCAAGTTGTCCCCTGAGAGGAGCAGTAGCTGCTTTTGTGAGAGACTGAAATGTTAGTGGTTAATGGCTCAAACAATTGGCCATTTGCAAAAGCAGCAGAATGCTTTGCTGAGGATGTGCAAAGTAACTGCCCAGGTGCAGAGGAGGATAAGAGGCTGATAAGAAGCAGGTGGGATAATGCTTTTTATCATGCCACCGTCCTCCCTCACACAATTGGCTCAGGTGTGAGAACTGCCCTCCAGAGGGAGGTATCGGGACATTCACAGGTAGGCCTGAAGGTGTTCCTCCCTTCTGATGGGGCATGGCTGGCTCAACTGCGCTGCTCTGAGGGGCAGCTGTCGCGTCTTAGAAGGTGCCAAGACCCTGCAAAGTGCCCCCGGACTCATTTCTGGGGCTTTCCGCCAGAGGACTGCACACGATCCACAGTGTTGTGTCAGACCGTGTAAAGCTCCTTCCCCTGAGGGGAGGTACCTGGGTGTTCCACCTGAACCTGGCTGTTTATCAACCCATTGAACTTCGTGTTTTGGGCCTTCCCCCACCTCTGATGGCTCACGACTGTGACCATCACTCCACCCAACAGACATCTAAATTGCAACAATCAAGCCTCATGGCTGGATTCATGGGTGGTGGCATCTTTCTACTCTTGCCCTTTCTTTATCTTTCTTTCTTTTCCTTATACATTTTCTGAAGTGTTATTTTTATGCTTTTATAGTGTTATATTTCTGTAGATAATGGTGACCAAAACAGCTACGTACTCGCTTTCCACTGCAACTAAATTATTCTAAAATAAATCCTAGATATAAATATTTATAAACACCGATAATTCAGTGTCATTTCACTCTAATCCACCCCAAGTGATCTATTGGCAAGAACCTGAGTTACCCTCGCTTGCTTGGTCTGTGCTATGTGGGCTGTGTGGTAAAGACACACAGAGAGAAAGAAGAGTGGTCTCATCTGGTGCTATCAAAATACAAAAGTGAAGCTCAAAAAAACAGCTCAGTACCATATTATTCAGGTGGGAGTAGACTGATCCATAGGATAATGGATGTGTTGAAGGCCAAATATTAGGTCAGTAAAGGAAACATACATTTTCCTGTTGATGGAGGTTGCTGACTGCCACTGAACTACTCGTCAAAACAGTTTGAATACGAGTTACCTCCTGATACTCACAATGGTGAAATGTGCCATCCCTGTACACAACTTTTTAATTTGTAAGTTTACTTTTAAAACGATTTTTCATCTTGAGAAGCTGGCATTGTCTTATATAAAATAGAAAGAGGGGGAAATACAACAAAACATTTAATTTGAACCAAAGCACGTGTGAGGCGTGACTCATAGTATGTGTGTTAATCAGCTAATAATACACAGTTCACACCTTCACTTCCCACTTTTCTGCCTTGACCTCACTGACCTCAATTTTCTCATTGGCTTCCTTGCAACTGGTCGGGCTGAGAGTTTGCTGTTAGAAAAGCTTGTGTACAGACTTGTAACTTCCACTATTTGAACAAAGGCTAAAAAGTAGAGAATGTGATTGTGAAAGGCAAGTCTTGTTTCTTTTCTGTAACTATTGTAGAATTAATTGATGTTTTTAATTTATTTTTATGAATGTAATTATAAACTGATATCTCAGAAACTGAAAGCTGCTTTTATGTTATATACAAGCAGCTACAAAGGTAATTTTGCTGGCTTCTATGTTTGATCATTTGCATTTATACTCATTACTGCATACATATGGCAGAACTGAAGTGCAGAACTGTATTTCTAAGGCAACAGTAATTTTTTCAGACAGTAATTAAGCCTATTAAAAGTGGATCTGCTCACGCTCTCATTCACAGAATAAAGGCATCAAAGCAGACAACTTGGCGTGTTGGATAGGAAATTATTATTTTTTTATGTCATACATTTGCAAATATGTCTTCTTGAACTACTCAAGGACAAATTCTATGAGACTATCTCAGGACTGGACATTGGAATTTGAGAGAGAGCCATGGCTGTAGTGATGGATCAGCTGTGTAGATGCCCTTGGCTTTACAAGCTCCCTCAGCTCCACAGACCCTTTCAGTGCTGTATTTGTTCCAGGCACTCTTACCTCATCATATCCTTCATGGCCTGTGTGAGGATACTTTCCCCCAAAGAAGCCACAAAAGAGTTCGAGGAGGGTTTTAACTTTCCTTTTGGTGAGTGATAGAGCAGCCAAGAGCTGCTGACTTCATAGGGTGGTCAAAAACCACAGGCTTGCCAGTGCACAGTGACAGCAGCGGTAGGTACTGGTGTGCTGTTCCCAGAGGCTCTCCCAGGCCTGAAGAACTGGAATGTCACTAACAGCCCACTGTTATTTTTTGGCGAGCTGCTGAACTGCTGGCTGCATCTAAATTTAGTGGTGGTGTAACTTAAATCAAAGCCCTGACGTTATTAGCAGCAGCATGGACATTTAATTGGATTTAGGAAACCCCCTCCAGGCCAGCCTCTCTTCTCAGTTACACCTGGGCAGCTCTGCTAGGACATATGGGTTTGTCTTCTGGTTTTCAGAGCTGAGTTTGACCAAATACGTGTCTAAATGGTGATATTCCGTTCATCTCCAACGAACTCAGATTTAAAAAATGCACTCTCAGTTTAAGTTGGGGCAGAGTAGTGGGCACTGTGGACTAGAACTGCTTATCAAAAATGTAGGCTTATAGGCTCATAGGATAATTCAGGTTAGAAGGGAACTGAGGAGGTCTCTAGTCCAACCTCCTGATTAAAGCAAGTTCGTATCTGAGGTCAGACCAGTTTGCTCACAGCTTTATCCAGTCTTGTTTTGAGAACTTATAAGGATGGAGGTACATCCTTTCTGGGTAACTATTCCCCTGCTAGACCATCCCTGAGAAAAAACTCCTGCTCATTTCCAGTCTATCTTTTCACATCTTGTGCCTATTTTCTGTCATCTTCCCACCACGGAATTCTATGAAGCATCCAGCTCCATCATTTTGATGAACTTCTCATGGTACTAGGAAGCCTCTAATTCACACTAATCCCAAAGAGCACCTGGGGATTGCATCTAGGCTCCCTCTACCTCAAAAGGTTGGACTTGCTCTCCTTTAGTTTACTTCTACTCTCTTTGGCTCCAAGTGATTTCTTTCCAAGGGTCCTGGGGAAGGTCAGGCAGAACTGCCGTGGAGGTGGAGACCTGCTTCCGAGTGGGCCTGTGAAACTCCAGAAGGGATGTTTCCAGTTTCCCTGTATATGCTTCTGCTTTAAGATGTCTTTTAGGTCTTTTGGGGATAGTTTAAGAGCCCTAAGCACACACAACTCTTGAGGACTTTGACGTGGCCTTTCCCAGCTGAAACTGGAGTGAGAACTTGGGAATGATGGTCTCAGCTCAGCAGAGCCTCTAAGATGCTCCAAATTTCTTTGCAGGGCAGGGGAAGGCTGAAGTATCCACTTTAATCCAAAACCTGCATTTAAATACTTCACCAGCATGTGCTCTAAACCCATGCACTGTGAGGGTGCAGGCTGTGTCATAATGTGGAATTTTTTCCTATGTCACACGATAAGGAAAAAAAGGTATTGCTTTTTAAATTTAGATCACTGTCATTAGAACAGATCA
Organism: Myiotriccus ornatus; assembly: GCA_036023395.1. Classification (NCBI taxonomy): domain Eukaryota; kingdom Metazoa; phylum Chordata; class Aves; order Passeriformes; family Tyrannidae; genus Myiotriccus; species Myiotriccus ornatus. The sequence goes on along the minus strand of JAYRBT010000139.1, from coordinate 66,976,110 downwards.
CATTATAGAAGGTTTTTTTTTCTATAGAAGTGTCAACTCATTACATAGATAAGAACGTCAATCTGTTTATGACTTTTTCTCTGACAAATATAACAAGAATTTCCTGCTATCTTGGAAATTAGTGATCTTCTTTGGCCTGAGATTCAGTTTTGTTGACCTCCCTGTCATAACCCTGCCTATATTTCCAAGGTGTATGTTTTTCCCTGTCACAGAAGCACAGAGACAGAGCTAGCTTTACACAATTGATGGGGAAATAAAAAAGATGCTGTTGTGACAGAACAGATGCTGTATAGAAAGGATTGCTTACAGATACATTGTGAGTTAATCACATCTTTTCTAAAGTATATTGAAAAATTCTTGCTAATGTCTGAAATGAAATACTTATGATTGCAGGAAATTAAATTACTTACAACATTTTTTTCACAGCCTCTCACTCAACACACACTCCTTTTTGTGCACACATATACACACACATAACTATTGTTAATTAAGACTGTCTCCATTATGGGGCTAATTAACAATTAGCATAAACATAATTAGCTAATGCTGACATTTAACTCATTACATTGTTTAAATAATTTTCAGAAATTGCCCTTAGTGGCATTCTGTCATACTGAAATAATGGCAGCACTTTGTCATGTAAATTAAATGACATTTGTGTTGTTTCCTCTCTAACTCATGCATGGAAGATTCCTTTTTTTTTTTTTAATTTGAACTACATTCATTTCAGAATGCAAGGTGATTCCTAAAACTTGAGCTACAACATGTGCTCCTTGCATCCCCTCCATAAGTAGCCTTGGGGACCTGCATCCTTTTCCTTCTGGAAGCTCTCTCGATCTCTCCGTGCAGACTCCCTCTTTCCTGAGTGCTCTCCACAGGTCGAGGTCGGTGA
>JAYRBT010000139.1:66962718-66970218 GCA_036023395.1 Myiotriccus ornatus | reverse complement strand
GTACAGGCTGGGGCTCTGCTTTGCTAAGTGTCCCATCTCATTCCCCCGCTCGCTGGTATTTCAAAGTGCCACCTAATGCCTTTCAAATTTCAGGAGTTTCAGAGTCTAATCTTCAGATCTGCCCCACTTTCTATTGATCTAGTTCCAGGTTGGTTACCAAGACTATTTTATGGTTCCGGTTCAGATGTGCCCAATTGGATGGAAATTTCACAAGAACATTTGAACTTGTGAGATTACCACAAGTTTCTGCCAACTAATCTAGGAAAGTTTCTGCCCTTTGGAGTTGGGAGGATGCTCTGAAGACATTAGGGCCTTTGAATTTGAATCCTGGCTTTTAATTTGGTTTGCATGCGAGTTGAAACCATTTAGATGTAAGATCATGATGATTAAATTGCTGTTCTTGGAATTAAGTAATAATTAAAAGGTGAGGTCTTTGATCTTGAAGAACACTTCATATTTGATACTGAGTAAAATAGCCTTTTTTTTCCCTGAAAAGAGATTAACTCCTTTACACCTTTTCCCTGATGTAGGTGAAAATAGAGTAAAATATTTGAAGAAATGCTGCAGAACAGAAAATAATTTGCATTTTTTTGGGACACATGCCTTGGTAAAGTTTTTCAGAAAATTAGCACTGCACTTTTCTGCTACATCTGAGAGTACTGGGAGCAGCCACATGCATCATTTTTCGAGTAATTTTTCAGCTTTGCTCTTCCTGGCCCCCCTTTCATGGGTGACTGGACTCTGGTAGCAGAGCTGACGTTTTCATTCCCTCAGAACCTGGTTTTCATTTAAATGTGTAAAATTATCTGAGTTGTTTTCCCCTCGATAAGGTTTACAAGTGTCTGTATATCTTTAGTTTTAACAGAGGGCAGTTCAGTAGACAGTTTACGAAGTACTGGTCAGGGAGATAAATTACCTTGTAGAGCTGCACAATCACCATTCACAATCTCCTCAGTGACTTTATAGCCAATGATAGGATTTTTCAAGTTCATAGAAACTCATCAAAACACTTCCTGGTATTTTTTTCCTTCTCCATCTAGCTGTTCTCACTTAAAGCACAATCTGCACTGCTCCTGCTAGAGGGCGAGGGTTTGGTTTGATGCCTTAGGGCCCGCTGAACATTTCTTTATTTCTGGCAGCTCCTTGGGATTTCTGAACTGGAAATGGGAATGTTTCAGGCAGCTGCAGCACTTGGACACATTCCTTTCCCAAGGGTCATATCTAACCTTAGACAATGCTTTGTGTGTACCATGCAGGGTTGCTGTCTAAGGTTATCACTGGGCAGATGAGTGGGTTTAAGCTTTCTTTTGCTGCTTTTCTGAAGTCAAGGTTCCACAGCTGTACATCTGAACTTCCCTTGTTCTTCTGGGTGGGTGCTATTTCAGCCCATAATTTGTTTACAACACGAGTGGCACACAACCTCTTCCAGAAGACGAGGGCATGGAATACACAGGGCGGCATCTCTGGTGGTGGGAAACTCCTGGAACCTCTTCTCGGTTTCACAGGCCTTTTCTGATCAACATGGTACACAGAAGGTGTGGGAGACAGACTCTCCTTGTTTCTGAACCACCAGGTACCCCAGTCCCTGTCAGGGCTGCAATTGTCTGGGGCAAAAATCACACCAAAACAGTGCAGATTAGGCTGGGTTACAGCACTGGTGGTTCCAGGGCATGATCAAATGCCACTCAGGTATCAATGTGGGGAATGGGGAAAGGAGGGAAGATGAAAATGTCATCCTCCCTGTGGGTCTGTGTTTCTCTCTCGTGTGATACAGCCGTGGCTGCATGGCTGCTCACATCTACATTTGGGCTGGGTCTGTGCATTTCACTGTTGATAAACACCCGTCTCTGTCCCTGCACAGCTCCAGGGAGGTTTGCTGAAATGACAGTACAACAAATGCAGGCATGGCTGTGGGTGCTGAGTGGGGACCTGTCTTCTGCCAGAGCAGAGCGTGTGGCTTCCTGAGGTAATGGGTTGGACCACAGCCTCCTCTCCCAGAGCAGGGGTTAAGAATTGATTCAGACAAGAGCAGGTCCAAGCACTACCCTATTATAAGACCTTCCAAGTGACGCTGGTGAATGGTCTCAATTTCTGAATTGATTTTTTTCCCCACTTATTTTCTGACTCAGAGCAACCTTCTCTTCTAAATAGGCAGCACATTTACCCTGAGTGATGCTTCTTGCATCCAGGGCAGCTCCCCTCTGACACCACCGTAGAAAACGTTGCCAGGAGGCTGTAATTAAGGGTGTTACCAGAGTTATTTGCTACATTTCCAGCAGGTTTTGAACTAGTGGTCAGGAAGAAACTAGAAACACCTGCGGGGTCTAATGAGGCAGGTTTGAAATGACAGGGGCACCCCATTTTCCCCATCGTGCACAGAGGGAAATGAGAGAGCCTGGTGAAAGGAGAGGACATGGACTAAATGAAAAAGAAGTAAGTTGTTCAAAATGCATCTGTTATGATGTAACTGAGATTTCAGTTTTCTTAAAAGGCTTTCTTTTTTTTTTTGCTGGTGTTGCTGTTCACTCTGGTTCATCAGAAAAACACTGTGTGACCAGGGATACTGTAAATTTAGCTCTGGGTTAAGGCCATTCAGCAAGATTTGGCCCATACAAGCTGCTGCTGGAAAAGCAACAGTGAGCTGAGAAGACGGTAGCCCCTGAATTTTGGGGGATCAGCTCAGTGATTAGAAGGTCTTAAATAATCTCATCCTCTTTCCAGGCTTTTTATGTCTTACTTCAGAAATACTGCCTTCTTCCCTTCTTGCAGGGATTTACTCCCTTTCCTATTTAGTTCCTGGAGAAAAAGGGGCATTATGTCAATGTTTTGGGTGTCTGCTTTGAACCCTTTCCTGGGACTGTGACCCAAATGATGTCTTGATCTTTGCTATCTGTACCTGGGCATTTGTAGAACTCCTTAGAGCTCTAGCTGTGGCCTGATCCTGCTTGCTGTGAAACTGGTGGCCCTTCTGAGGGCACATATCCATGGTCCAGCAGCAGCAGTGAGGAAAGCTGCATTGTGAGCTTATGGAGAGGGTGGATGCTGCAGGTAGAGTCCTGATCTCAGTTCCTGGTACTAGTGGGGCTCTGAATGGTTATTCCCTCTCTCTGTGCATCTTTTCCTTCCCATTTTTTTTTCCTGTTAGACATTAGGCAGTGTGCAGAAGGAACTTGCAGTGGTTTCCCAAGGTCTTTCAAGTGTCCTACTCTGTGACACGTGCAGCAGCATATGCTGTACCATAATGGTTGTGCTCAAACTGCTCCATGGGAAGAGGTGCTGACATTAGTGTATTGATTGCATGTGTGGTGCTCAGAGTGCTGTTTGGGAGGCAAGGCCTGGCTTCCTCTGGCTGCTCCTGCGCTGCTGCTGCCTGACCAGCTCCATCCAATGCCCAGGGCAGGCGAGGGGGGACAGGGTCTGACTTCTGTGCTAAGTGCACTTGTGTGCTCTCAGTGGTTGTGTCATAGTGTAGACCTCAGTTTCAAAATTTTGCCTATGAGATGACATATGGCAGCTTAGTAAAATGATTTAAACATCTGTAACCCGCTGTGTCAAAACCCGAATGCAAATAATTGCCCAGATTCCGCTAATTGATGCTAAATGGAAAGAAAAATAACGCAGGAGAAAAACCCTCTTAGAAACAATCAATAAATTAAAGATGCTTGGGGATATAAATTCAGCGGTTAAATGAGATACTAATGAAGATGGGAGTTTAATGGTGAGTGCTCTCATTACGTTGTTTTAAAAACTCCATTTGATGTAGATTTGGTACTGGTAAAAGGGAGACAGCCTTGTGACAAACATCCGTGAGAACAAAAGTTGTTCTGGCGTATGAGCACAACTACTGCCGTTTATTGCTGAGCAGCTTTGCTTGCCCATTTCTGCACGTTGTTGCAAGAGCTGGGGGGAAACTGTGGAGCAGTTAATTAAAAAACAACTAATGACTGTTCCACAGGGTCAGTTTGCTTCCCGGAGCCTAAAATGTGCGGGATATTAACACATGTATCATTTTTTTGACACTGGAGGACAATTGCAGAGCCTGGCCACACTGCTACTGGTTTTAAAGCAGAACTTAATTAACTAGAGATGGGCTGAGCAGGTTTGTCTGGAAAGGGGCATTGGGCTTCCAAAGCATATAGCTGCTCAGATATTGCCAGGCTGTAAATTAGGGATGCTGCTTCCCAATTATCTCAGCCGTGGTGAACCTCACAGTGCATCTACTGCCCCACTCCTGCTGCTGGCCCCGTGGCCACGTGTAATCCCTGTCTCCCAACTCTAATGTTGTTTCACTCAAGCTGCTCTGGACAGCTGCCTTAGCGTGAGGTGAAATATGCCCCCCAATTTCCCACTTCTCACTGCAGCCTGGATAAGAGCTCAGACTGGCAAATCCAGCATTTGCAGGCCGGTTAAAAGACCCAGGAATAGGATTTTTTTTTTTTTTTTTTGCAGTCCACTTGTGGCCTGGCTGAATCAACAATGCTCTTGGATAGAAAAAATATGGCAAACTCCACTTCTGCACGTGCTCCAGCCCCACTGTGGCTGGGAAGAGATGGCTGGTGAATGTCTCTGCTTTGCCTCAACACCAGTGAGGCATTTTTCTCGTGTCAGTGTGGAATTTGGTGAACGCAATTATTCTCTTTTATCTCGCGCTTATGTTTAAATTTCATCTCTGCTGGTACATGCCCTGTTTTGATTAATATTAAACTTCCAGATCATCCTTTTGAGTTGGAGCAATTTCTTACAACAAATAGACCGGAGAGCCAGATTTTTGAGTGATTAGTAGCAGGCTGGGAGTGCTGGATGCTCGAGGAGCTTAACGATTCATGGCCAGATTCATTCACCACGGTTAGAGTGGTGGGCATGTCACAGCTGCGATTCCTCTGGCAAAACCTCAGTCTGAAATGATTTTAAATCAGAAGTTTAGTTTTCCATCCCACTTCTTTCCAGGCTGACTGACTTGCTGAGGGAGGTAGAAGAGTTGTCTTCCCATCCCAGAATATACTGAAAAAAATCTGATTGTGAGAACTTGCTGCTCTGGAAGTCTGTTCTTCCATTTTCCCTAAATTCTTTAGGCACAAAGGGAAAAAATCCCATGATCTCCAGAGTGCTGATCCGAGGGATGCCCATCCAGATGCATTGCAGGGGCAGACCTGGATGTGGCATGGTGGTATTTTGTTCTGGGCTGTTTGTTTTTTTTTTTTTGGTTTTTTTTTTAGAGATGCTAGATACAGGGTGGAAAGAATGGCTAAAAGAGAGAAACTGTAGGTATCACATCAGCTCATGCAACTTAAGCAGGAAGGGAAAGTCTGCTACATATTTGGCACTGGTGGAAGTTCTGACTTTTAGGATTTTTAGTAACACAGCAGGGACATGTTTGTGACTTCCACTCAAATACATGTGACAGACCCTTAGTCCTGAATTCCAGGAATGCCTTAGGCTGATGAAATATTGGGGTAATGCCAGTGTGTTTAGTCAAGTACATACAGAGCTGTTCCTGGACTAGCTGGCAGCGCTGCTCTGGGCTGAGTCACCAAATACTCTGCCTCCAGAATACAGAATAAAACATGGACACTGAAACTTTTTTTTTGATTTGCCAGCAGTATGTGCAAAAGCTGGATTTCCCATGCAGAACATGTAGCTGGGAGTCAAACGCAGAGGTGAGACCACTGACTGTGCAGGAAGACAGTAGCAGTGCTTATGGGACAGGAGCGTTTTTTTTTGTTATGACCAAGAAATATACACTTAGATGAAGAATCTGGTTTTCTTCAGTATTGTTGTTTTTGGCCCTTAAACTGTTTTTCCATTTCAAAGGTGCAAATAAACTTCTGAGTTGAATACGTTTAGGAATTCAGCTGGGATTTGAACTTGGATGTTCCAGACTGTTATAAAGCAACAAGTGCTCCACGCCTTTGATGAAGGAAAAAACTTGATGGGCCCTTCAAATCACTTGGAAAGTTACTGCTGTTGCTGATCCTGTAGAGTGGTGAGCACTTGGTGAATAGGAATTTTGGTTTTTGGTGTTTCTGGAGTATGGACTCAAGGCCTGGGTGCTCTGTTACTGAAGCTCAGATATTACTTAAAAATGCTGAACACTGATGGTGCGTTATATCTTGCTGTGGAAAAGGTCAGCCCTGTTATTTGTAGAGGGAGGGTTGCCTTTGCTTCATGGCTGGCTGACTTTTTGGGCTACATGGTATAATTCATAGCTACTTATTGTTTGCAGACACTAGGCTGAGGATACTTTGTGTGTGAAATTTAAAATTCAGGCCACCGTAGTTGAATACATGACATTGAATTATGTTGTCCAGTGGGAAACAGAGATGTCTGGTCTTGTCAGCCTTGGCTTGCTTTTCAGTTAGAGGGGAGAAAAATAAGGACTTGTAGGGCATGAATGACATTATCCTAAAATAACTGTTTAAAATATTTCAGATGCACCAATCCCCCAGAATACAGAGAAATTGTCACTATCTCACATGGTAGCATCTATGGTATAATGTTGAAGTAGCCTATGGTAACTCCTATTTCCTGGTGCCTCTCTCTTTTCTGCAGAGCTTGTGTAAAACCAAGGAACTGATGTTGATGTGTATGAAAATGAAGAACCTACTTAGGGAAGGATTTGAATGCTTGAGCAATTTTCTTAAAACTGCTCACTTGTCACAGCGAAGTCAGTTGCCTAGAACCACGAAGGAATGTAAATTCCTTAATAAATGCAAACCAATCTGTCATATTTTTGGACTGTCAGACCCAGAACTTACAATTCCATGCAGAATTGGTTCAAAACTACAGAGAAATACATTAGGTGTCATGGCCCATTTCTTCAGTGCAACTTTGGTTTTGAGGGGTAGCGTTGGCTTTTTAAGCTGGTTCCAGGGGTTGTTTGATGTTGATATGAGTGAATGGGATGATGTTCTCTCATGCTAGTCACTGTGTAAACTCAATATAAGAGCTGTTATTCACCTGAAGAACTTGAATTTTAATTGCTAAATTGTGCAAAGAACAGAGGAAGAGTATTTCTCCATATTGAGTGTGGGGAGCTAACTGTTGGATTCCCTGTAGTCCTACTTGCCATTCAAACAGATTGGCCTTGATGGCTGCACGTAGCAGGTGGGAAGTCCAAGTGCCTTGCTCCCATCCGTGACAGGCTTAGGAACCAGAGGGAGTGTGGCCTCACATGACAGCTAAACCTGAGCGAACTGTGAGCTGCTGCTTTTTGCCACCTCCATCAGTAAGTGTCATTTCCCCTGCAGCTCTGCAATCTGAAGGAAAAAGTAAAAAAAAAAACAAAACACCAAACCACAAACACAACCAAACCCCAAAAAACTCCAATAACCAAAACAACAACAAATTAACTCTCATTTTCGTCTTGTTATCCAATTGAATCAAGGCCTGAGAAATCATGATCTCTAAATCCCAGTCATGGGAAGCCTGACAGCTCCCTTGGATGAATGCAATGTGTCATGTGAAGCTACACCATAAGTCTTTTGGTTACTGGACCTACCA
>JAYRBT010000139.1:66941470-66962618 GCA_036023395.1 Myiotriccus ornatus | reverse complement strand
GCCTGACAGCTCCCTTGGATGAATGCAATGTGTCATGTGAAGCTACACCATAAGTCTTTTGGTTACTGGACCTACCATTTTGATTGTAAATTCACCTCTCCCAAAAAATCTTCCTATGGTGCTTGCAGTAGTATCAGCCTTTTCCTTGTCTTCGCTCAAGTTAACAAATGGACAACTTGTGTCACGAAGCACTGATTTGTGTCTGTTTGCAACTGATTTTGTTAGTCTAGTGCCACAGAATAGAATCACAGAATAATTTGGGGTAGAAAAGACCTTTAGGATCATAAAGTCCAATCATTAACCAAGCACTGCAAAGTCCACCATTAAACCATGTCCCCAAGTGCCACATTGACACGGCTTTTAAATGCATCCAGGGATGGTGACTCCACCGCTGCCCTGGGCAGCCTGTTCCAATGCTTGACAACCCTTTCTGTGAAGAAATTTTTCCTAATATATAATCTAAACCTCTACTGGTTCATCTTGAGGCCATTTCCTCTTGTCCTAGTGCTTCTTACTTGGAGGATTAGCCTGAACCCCACTTGGCTACAACCTGCTTTCAGATATTGTAGAGAGCAATAAGATCCTCTCTGAGCCTCTCTTTTCCAGCCTAAACACCTCCAGCTCCCTCAGCTGCTCCTCATCACACCTGTGTTCCAGACCCTTCTCCAGTTCTGTTGCCCTTCTCTGGACACACTCCAGCACCTCAGTGTGTGTCTTGTGGTGAGGGGGAATGCATTTAACTTGCTTTGTGGGACCGATCTCTGACTGTATAGCTACGTGTGGATTTTTGTTTTGGAAAAATAAGTACTCGCCCCTTTTCTGATTGGAGGACAAAAGTCTCTTATCAAAGAAGCAGAGTGGCAAAATGAAACATAGACTTCACCTCTTCTCACCACTCGTTAAATAAACATGGAGCAATTATCACAAACCAAGAACTGGGGGGAAACAGGCACTGCTGTTAAACCCATGGTACTCTCCAAAGCTTTAAATTCATCACGAGCGACTGTGAGGAATACCTATTGACTAATTAATTTTCTTGTCTGACAGACAGCCTTTGAAATCCCATGAAGAATAGATAAAGTGTGTGTACGTGAGTGGCAGGTGGAGAAACATCACAAATTACATTCTCAGCACACAAGACTTCACCTGTTAGGCTGTTATAGCTGTGTGATTTAAGTACCTCCCAGAAACTGCAGCTTGTCCAGATGGGTGCTGGGGGAGTGGCCAGATGTCAACCATCCAGGACGAGAAAGCAACACATAAGTCAATTTTGTGCTAACCCTTCCTAGCCTGAGCAGTATGTGCACAAGTGACCTTCCCCAAGGAGAAAGATGGGAGGGGGATCACTATGAAAGGAGACAGTCCCATGATCAAATAGCACTGGACCACAATGGATGTTAAAAATTGTTCTTTCAGGATTGGACTGGAGCATATGTACAGTTTATCAACAGTAGTCTGTGTAAAAGTCCATCTAAAAATATTTGAGTGGTCTTTAGACAGAGGTCACATTGGAAGGCCACACTTCAATATCAGTCAAAGACCAAGGTCAGAGAAAGAGAACCACATAGCTGCGATGTGGACCATGAGATTGTGTACAAGTTAACAATAATTTTCCTCTGAGCGTTCCTTCTCCTTCCCCCTGTCTGTAGCTGCTTGTAATTGTGTCAAGATGAGCAAAATTTGGATCAAAAGCAGTAAGAGAAAGAACTCAGGAAGGAGCAAAGAGAAAACGAGATAATATCAAGTGGTCATTGGCACTTACTGTAATATGTTAGTGTCTTCACTGAGATTCTAGACATTGAGAGACAAATAGAGGAGGACCAAGAGGAAATTTTTTTTTTTCCCCCTAGTAGTTTCATAAGCCATTCATTAAAGAATGGCATAAACTTGGTTACAGGCAGCTCCAGAAAAAGCTTAGAGGTTAATGTGGAGCAGACCCTTGCTGCTTGCTGTGTCACGTATCCAGGCTTTTAGTGTGGGCATCTTGTCTGGTCTGAACAAGAGGATTCCTACATCTGTTCTCATTGATGCTTGAGAATTAACCCGGGGTCTGTTTGAGCAGAAGTATGTTGCTTTTTGGATTGTTGATACTACTCAGGAGGGCTGCATTTCTCTTGTTTCCTCCTCTGTATGTGCTAGCAGAGGTTCACTTGTTCCTTTGTCCTGTATTAAGGTGGCTGTTAACATCGAGAGGGCTTTGCCTGACCTGCTTACCCATCCCCTGTGTCCTTAACTAAAACTGAGCAGTACAATGCAGTTGCTTCCAGGTGCAATCTCGGTTAAACCTCAACACCTTTTCCTTCTCATGGCCCTTCCTATCATCACTCAAGAAAAACCACAAGGGGAGAATGAAACAGAAATCAATTTTTATCACTAGAAATATTTCCCCTTCTGGCCACAGACTGAGACTGTTCTGACTCTAACCGGTCCTCCCTGGGGTTTGATAACAGTAGCTCACAGGAGGCTCGAGCTTATCTGAAGACCAAACAGTAAATTTCTCATTTCCGCTTAGTGGTGAGGTGTTTAATTGCTGCTTAGTTTTGCCAGTCAAGTAATTCACATTGATGTGCTAAAGGCAGCCACTAGCAGTTAAGCTTCCATCCAGGGGCTGCAATGAACGATCCTGACATCTTTTTGCAGGCACCGGCTCTGCCGGCTGAGAGCATTCCAGTTTCTCCTCTCGAGTGGGCAAGCAATCTACAGAAAATTAAGTCTGAAAAGCCATGAGAGGTTGTGAAAGGCAGCTTAAGGAGGGAGACTCTGTTGGGTGAAATTTCTTGCCCTGCACGGATTCAGGTTGAAAATTAAAGTGTTGTTACCTCACCGGTAATTTAGAAGAAGAAATAACATTTAAATATAGTGGGACAGGGTTGGACAAAGAACGGCGGATATTCACTCTGTAAGATTCAGGCAAGTTCATGTATCTACTGGATGAATGTTGTCCTTAAAGATATATCAACTTATAGAGGTAGGTAGATATGGTGATGGCTCAGTGCGGAGTCTGTGATTGTTTAGTGGACTCAGTTCTCACTTGCAGTACTGTAAATCAGGAATAACTCTTCCAAGGTCTAAAGCCTCACCTTGCATGGCTAGTTGAACTTTTTGGCAGTGGGTGTAAAATGCTGCCGCTAGTTCAAGATCATAGGGAGTTCTGACTCAGTAGCAATTTAAATCTGTCTTGCTCTCTGTGGAGTAATTGTGGGTAAATAGTGGGCAAATAGTCTTCTAAATTTATTTTTTTGGTTTTCTCTCTTTTGATAGTCTGGTGCCACCAGCCCTGTGTGGGCTCCATGCACGAGATGCAGAATACACTGCATGTGTCTGAATATCTATAGGTACAGAAGCAGAAAAACAATTTATTTTCATGAGTTAGAAATGGCCAGATAACCCATGAGTGGCAGAGCACAGCAGAGCCAGTCGATGGTGCATCAGTGGGGCAAGTAAATTGTCTGCCATGACTTTTCAGACTGGCTGCTGTGCTGGAAGGGGCATTACAGTTGTACCATCTTGGGGGCTGTCTGTCTGTGTTTTATTATGGTCACTGGAGAGCTTGCAGCATGATGGGTTATTAGGGAGTGATCACCAGGTTTGAGTTTCTTGGGGGATTACACCACCATGGTTGTTGGAGCACTGCTTCAGTGCTCTTGCAAAGGGCAGACTTTGTGGATGCCACTGAGCTCAAGAAATAATTTGGTTATTTAAAATATGCAGTCAACTGATGAATATCTTCAGAGGTGCAATTGCTGTAATTGTAGACTAGATAATACAAAGCTGCCACTCACATTTAACACTGACACTCTTCTCCAGTTCTGATAATGCAAATAGACTCACAGAGATAAACCAAGATTGGTAATAACAGCACCCTGATAGACAGACTTCAGGTGTGAGAGTCCCTAGATGAAAAGAAAGCCTTGGAGAATTAAATACACAACTCCATAAACTCACACGTTAGAAAAGGGTCTATGATTCCTACGCTCCCAAACTCATCCTGTCCTCTGTGCAATACCGCAGTCTGAGGGCAGTTTGAGAGGTGATATTCCCCTTGTCTTTCAATAAAGGAATATATGAGTTGAGAGGAAATGGTAGCATGGTCCATCTGAGAGACCTGTTACCTAGAGCAAAGTTTATCTGTATATTTTTAGCTCCAAATATCTAATTAGCAGATTATTTCTTTAAAAAAAAGACACCACCATGCCAAAACAAAGCAAATTGCCCCCAAACCCCACACCACTTGGCTTGAAACCCCTGGGTGGTGTCTCATACCCAGCCCCCAGCTGTTTGCATTCATCCGAGTTTGATGTCCTCGAACTGAGAACCACAAACCAGAGAATCGATATCATCTACTGAGCACAGTGCTGTATAAACACAATCAATTAATTCCTTTATATGGAAAAGGAGCTGGGACTCAGCTCATCTCCTCTCTCAGGAAAATTATAGCGATAAGAGAGTTTCCCTGAACTGAAACCAGAAGCACCAGCTTTCTGCGCACTTAACCTATAATTGCCTATAACATGCATGGAGGTAAGTGGGATGCAATTTTATTCACAAGAGTTCCATTATCTTTAATCAGGATTTACATAATTTCCTTTGTATCTGATTGTTTTGTTTTAAAATATGTAAAATGTTGCCTTTCATGCATGTGTAGCCAAAAGGTGAGAATTCAATATTATGTTCGCAAAAATACTCCATTCACAAGAACTTAATCAGTGTCAATAGCATAGCAAACATTTTATGAAACTGTAATATAGCCCACAGCAGTAGGAATAAAGTTGATAGAAACCAGAGGACAGAGGCCTTTTTGAATAAGCTGTTAAAAAAAAAGGTGTTCATCACTTTCACTTGAGACCAACTTCTTAGATCTTGATCCTGTAATACGCTAAAATTTGCAAAAATTTAAGGGAGTAAACATACCTCTGCAATCCTTATGAAATAAGTGTTGACCTGTCTTATGAAAGGCTGTCTTTGTGTTCTTGGGGGATGAAGATAGTCAGCAAAGCACAAAACTGGACAAGAAGAGCAACTTTGCAAAGTCTCTTGTCTGCAGAGAGAAGCGGTTCATCACATGCATCCAAATGCCTCACTGGAATATGGGCTTCCAGGCTGGACACTTTGGTCCAAGGAACAGATGGACCAACTAGAGAGAGAATATAAGCACAGTAATAAAATTATCAATAAAACCTTAGATTTTCAAATGCTAAAAGAATATTTGATTCTTTCATTTGGGTTAAATAGTGCTTGTATAGTCCTCAAATATTACATATTGGGTCTTGTTGCAGGAGGTGAGGAAATCGTCTCCTGCTGTGTTTGTGAGCTCAGATTGCATTCAGTGTTGCAAATTAGGAAACTTTTATGGGTAAGAGTGGTGGAATATGATGGCTAGGGAAGTATTGGGGTCTCTGATGTATGAGATATTTAATAAGTCAGATAACCATCCATCAGCAATGGTGTAGCTCTGTCTGACCCTACTTTTAGAGAGCATGAGAGATCTGATGATTCTGTATGGTGCTCTCAAGCCCTAATTTTCTGCAGTTGAGTGTGTGCATTTCAGGGCTGGTCCCTGATATATTCCTGGATTTGGAATAAAAAAAGAAACCCCAAAACCAAACACGCCTGCCTCTCTGCTGAGCATCTCACAGGTGTGACATGACCTGGGAGCTGCATTTCTGCTGTTGGCAGAGACCTCAAATGTGCCCTCTGTCTGTTTGACCTGTCTCCCCTCTGCTCCCTCCTGTGCTGGTGACTCAGTTTCAGGGCTTTAGATCTCCCCCAGCCCTGTCCACAAATTGGCTAATTATGTGGAGGATCTCTCCCTTTTATAAGTATTATTATTTATTCAAGAGCCAGTAGAATCTAAGAATCTAGAATCTTTACTGAGCAGGTGAACACAGAGATTATTTCTTTTTCACAGCTTTTGACTTGACAGATCTCCATGGTTATGGCTCCTTTTCACCACCTCACCTGCAAATAGCAAGTTGCTGCCCAGAATGTGAAGGTGTTGCTGTTGCTCAGAGGGAAGATTTCCCAGCACATATGATAGGCATTAAACAATGTCTTCCATTTTCAACTTTTTTTTCCTTCAGAACAGCTGACCTATTTGGCTGAAACATTCCAGAGGTTACATTTACCATTGCCCAGGGCAGTGGTGGATATATTTGAAAGCGTGTAGATGGGGCACCTGGGGACATGGCTTAGTGTTGGCCTTGGCAGTGCTGAGTTAGCAGCTGGACTTGATGATCTTCAAGGTATTTTCCACCCTAAATGACTCTGTGATTCCATGATTTTTAAATGCTGCTTCCTTGCATGTGTTTGGATTTTTGTTGTTTCTGGTTGGCAGTGTGGGACTGAAAGACATCTAGTGGGGATGGATTCCCTCTTGCTCCTTGCTGGTCATAACACCTGTTGGCTCAGATCCAGGATTTGCTCCAGTGCTTCCATGGCCCACCATGGCTACAGAACAGCCCTTAAGTCAAGGAGAAGCTGACAGGGTGTCGGGCCAAAGCTCAGCTCAGCTCTCCTTGCTGTGTGCCTGGGCAAAGGATCACTGAGCAGATTTGTCCTGAGGGAGAGTTAAGATGTGTTCAGCGGCATTACTGTCTTCCAAGACAGCTCAGGATTCAAGAATCCCCACAAATCATTTTTATACATGTTTTAAAATTCCTGGTAGGCGTTTGTGGAAGGTGGAGTTGGTTAGAGCATGGTTGGTGCTAATAACGCCAAAGTTGTGGGTTCAGTCCCTGGATGAGAATTGGACTGTGATCCTTGTGAGGCCCTTCCAACTCAGAACACTCTGTGATTCTGTGAGGTGTGATGTAAATCCTTTCTGTTCTGACTGTTGTGTCTTGAGGGTCATCACCGCTGTAACTCCCTGGGAGTGCTGCCATTGGCTCAGTGCATACCCAGGGATTTCAGCCTCTGTAGCCTGCACTGTCCTTGTCCATTATGACATGCAGTTGCATGTAGCAGCATCAGTGAAACCTGAGGGACCTTCACTTATTTCCCTCGTGAACCTTAAATGCTCCTTGTGCAGAGGGGTCCTGAGTCGTCACGAGCCTCAAGTGGGTGATGTTTATTTTCCCTCTGTTGCCTATTCCCCTTCTGGAAGAAGGAAGATCAATGAACTATTTTAGTTCACATGACCTCTGGGAATACAGGATGCTACCAGACTATTTTTTTTTATGAAAGGGGGGGCAGAGGTGGGCTAACAATGAGAAAGAAATTAAAAACCTAAAGGTTTAAACACAGCCTCTTCCATGACCCCTCTCCAAACCCAATATTTTCCTAATAAAATAATGTGTTGCTTGTATTTTTTTTTTTTCCTCCCCATCAACAAGGACTGTGAGTTCATTTGTTTGTTTTACATTGGCTGCTCAGAACAGTGTAGCTCTATGAGGTTAAAGAGATCCTCCGAGAAAGATCCTATTGATTTTAATTACCGAGAAACAGCCCACAGGGACAAAAGGACTTTGGCTGTTTATTTAGCCATCGCTGTGCTGCAGTATTGTGTAAGGAGAGATCAAATCAGTTGCCCTCATTATTACAATAATAATAAGGCAGAAAAGGTGCCTCCGGGCCTCAGGATTTTTTTATTTTTTTTTTTTTTAAAGAGACAATAACCTCCACCACTCCTCCCACTAATAAAAGGCAGACTTGAGGAACAAGGAGCAATTACTATCTGTCAATATTAATTCAATTACGCTCCTGTTATTTATATTGTGAAAAGGATTGCTTAATATTTTAGAAATATCCTGATCAAACCAGGGGGCCACATCTGTTCTTTTACAGATTGATTTTTATCCCTGCTAAATGCATGTTGAGTGGTTTCTACCTCCTTTGGATTGAAGCTAAAGTTAATTAGTTATTCAGCATAAAACAGTGGTACAATGAGTGTTTATAACAGTATCCAGGTTGAGAATACACCTACTTGTGTGTTAAACTGGAAATCCTCCAAAAATCAGCAAGCATTAATTGCCTGGGATGTCTTCATACCCATTCTGAACTAACCCCAAACCAGGTTTATGGTGGTCTTGGTGAAAGTAGAAGTCAGTTTGTTCTGCTTATGCTATTTTGTTAATTTTAGTTTTTTGGATCCTGCACCTCCGAGCTGGTCTCTGCTTGTGACTTGGCATGGATTTAGTATTTTCTCATAGGTATTCTCTTGATTAATTACTTTTTAATGAGTTGTTGATACTTTTGGCCACAAGTGCCCAAACAGTCAAATTACGGTGCTTTATGTGAACTGTGTGTCAGATCCCACCTGTGCCTTAAAGAAAAATTAGCCCATATTCTTGTTGACATCAACTTTTGTAAAACTGTACTTGAGTGTCCCATGAGTATCCATCCAGCAGATGGTTGTATGCAGGGGCTGGTTGTATAAAAGCCAGTTTTAATATGGAAATGAGCAAAGCTGGAACCAGCTGTTAAAGACAGATTTGATCTTTCCAGCGCCATGGCCGGGCAACACGTAGATGCACATTGTTACTGATATGGAAAAAGTAATGGAGCTGCAAGTCATTGAAATGAAGCTGTAATTTAACTGTGATCTGTGGGAGCCCTGTGCCTGTGGAGGACTCTGTAGATGGGTTTTGAAGAGAGCCCAGGGACAAGCCATATAGCTGCCAGCATCATTCTGTGTGAAAGGCAGGGCAGAAGCTGCCTCAGTGTTTATGCACCAGCTCAGCAACTGACTTCACACTTCAGGGTTTTTTTATTTTCCCTCAAATCATGGCACTAGGGAAGGATTTCCTGGTTCTTGTTCGCTTCAGCTGAAGCTTTTTTAACTTCAGAAAGTGTCACGTGGTTTCAGATATTTGAGTCATCCTCTGGGCTACCAAATCTGTGTTTCACTGACTACCCTTGTGACTAATAGGGATCCTAAGTGTTTCAAGCAGAGAGGTTTCAGCTGGCAAGGTAAACGCAGCACAGCGCTGGGCAGGTGTTGCAGGTCAGTCCCTTGCTTAAATAATATGTTGTTCTGCTGATGGTGCTTCCTTAAATGCCTGAAGGTGGGGTAGACTTGGCCAGAAGGCTCTAGGAGGGCACGTTTCTGAGCTGAGAGCTGCACGTTGTCCCAGGATGTGGGAAAACACTCTGGGTACAGGGGCTTTCCTAGTGGTTTGCTTTTACAAGACAGGTTAAAACAGTTGACTAACATTGATAAAAGGTAAAATATCAGGTTACTGTTTGATTAGTTCTCCAAAATGGAATGCATCAACTCAACTAGATTAAATAAATGCAATTGTTTAGTCTGTTCCTGAATGGTGTTAGTAGTGAGAGTGGGAAATACCATAAATGGATTTAGAAAGATGGTGAGCAGCTAATAACAAAAAAACCTAAGATGATTTTAAAAATTGCATTTTAGGTCTTTAATTTATCCCAGGCTGGAAGACTGCATGTTTGATACTTTCAATTTTTCCAGCAAGTGGACCAGGAACATACTTCCTCAGACTTTCCATGATCTGGACATCACTCATTCTATTTCTTTTCTATTTGGTGACATATTCTATTTCTGTGATCAAACCACACCTCAGAAATTGTCAACATATGAAGTCTGTGTTCAAGGAGAGAAGTAGAATAATTAAGTTTATTTTCAATGTGTTAAAAGGAGGAAGCAAGGATAGATGATGGCACTATTTTGGTCCAAAGACACTGCGAGAAAGGTGTGTGTCCCCTAATGAGAAATCAGAATTAGCTGATGGAGAAGCACCTGCAATTAGTGGTTTGAGAGAAATTGATTTTTAAGGAAAGATTAAGTCTTAGATGTATAGAGCAGAGATAAGCAAGTACAAACTGCAGGGGTTTTAACAGTCTGTAAAACTGTAAATACCATGGGTATATTCCGTGAATAATGGGAGTGTGATCTGGGGTGCTGGCTGTTTGTATGGGTGTATCTGAGAATGCTTTTCTAGACAGTCTTTCAGGCAGCTAGGAAATACTGAGTTGCTGTACCTGCAAATAGCACAAGGCAGGCTGAATGACCAGGCATTCACTTGGGATTTTTTTGATTTTGAAATTTGCCCTGGGATCAAATATGTTCTGAAGTTCTCCCTTTCCAGATACCTGGAGTTAGGATTTATAGGACAGTTTATATTGAGATTAACAAAGAATTAATTATTAATTGGACCATGGCTATGGGAAAGGTTCTTCCTTTCTCTGTGGCTTAGGTCCCCACAATAAATTGCCCTCCCTCTCAAACCTATTTAAGTTTTAAACCTATTTTAAGAACTTTCTTGGCAGTAACCATTAAATGATTTCTTTAGTCTCTAACTCGTCCCTCAATGTGGAAATCAGCCATGGTAATGTTTCTCCAGTGCCCACTCATCAGTTCCAAAGACCTCTTTACCTTCTGTTCTGTTCTCTCTCTCCATTCTTTTATCTCCTGTTTTCCTATCTTTTCATCTTTTAGTTAGTCTCTCTGTCTATTCCATCTGCATACAAACTATGCCAGCCTCTTTCGTTTCATACATTCTGGATTTAACCATCACTTTCTACTTGTTTGTTTCTGGTTGGGTCCACAGTTCATGTGAAGCTGCATCTACAGCTGCTTCTTCTGCTCTTCTGAAAAAGTTGCACTTACTGCAGGAATTATCTTTCCCATGAATATGAAAAGCCAGTACAACTCGTTGTTGCTTTGAGATAAAAGGGCTGCTGAAGGTTCAGAGAGGTCTCACATTGTTCCTATATATGTTCCCTCCTAGTGCTCCTTGTACCTGAGCCAGCTTGTCTGCTGCCTGCTATGTGGTCTCTCTGTTAAAAACATACCCAGAGATCATGAGCTCTTTTAGGAAAAGGGTCTCTCCTGGTTTTGGGGGGCCTGAGAAATTCTACGA
This sequence comes from Myiotriccus ornatus, assembly GCA_036023395.1. Lineage (NCBI taxonomy): Eukaryota > Metazoa > Chordata > Aves > Passeriformes > Tyrannidae > Myiotriccus > Myiotriccus ornatus. The sequence goes on along the minus strand of JAYRBT010000139.1, from coordinate 66,951,792 downwards.
GAAATCTTTTAAGAAATTTCTGGGAAATTGAGTGAAGCTGTCTCAGATTTCTCCAGTATTTGCAACGCTCTCTTGCTGGCTAATTCTCACCTGGGCATATGAACGTTTATACGTCTTGATTAGACACAATGTGAATAGCATTGATTGGGTCTTGCAAGGGAATTTTGCTTCCTTCTCTGGAAATTCATGTGAGGGGCCCAATCCCCAATGAATTTGTAGTGATCAGGTCATTATGGTTGGGTGGCTGTATGACAGCAGTGCAGAATGGAAAATCTCGCTGTTAAAAGCACTTTTGAATCAGGAGGAGAGAATAAAAGGATTCTCTTGTTCACCCTCTTGGTCATGGCTTTGGTTATGGTTACGGCTTAACATAACTACGTGTCTAACAACCGTGTATTTTTATGATCACATGTAGGGTGGCTGGTGGTTGCACAGGCACAAAAGATTTAAAACTGGTCTCTTTCTTTTTTTTTTTCCTCCTTTTTGAAAGATACATTAATTGTTTTGATGTTTGAGCATCTGCCCGATACGCATTGTTTCCCCTGCAGACTGAGGAAGACGAAAGCTAAATACAAATTTATTGAACAGGCAAGCTATAAACCCTGAAGTTAGCACAATATTTTAATGGAAATCATACTTTGTCAAAAGCACACATATCAAATTTTCTTGCTGAAGGTTACAGTTCATCAGTACGAGAATTAATTAAAAACATCCCACCAAGCTTACCCACTCCTCTTCTGCTTCGATATATAACTTTTTAGCTCTATAAACTAATGACTAATTGCAGGGGAGAAGGTGTCTTTTATTAATTTGAATGCATAAAATGAAAATGTTGTACTTTGTAAAGGAATTCACTATTCTGTTAACTCATCCATTCAATTTTTGTTGGCAAAAAGGCTTTCAAATAACTCTTCAGCTTTAATTTTCTGTGTTTTTACACTGTTAACTGGCAAAAGCTGAATCATCATCCTCTGTCCTAAGTTTACCTACTCTCAATAACTCAAGTTCAGGTCACCCTGCAGTGCCTCCTTTCGCCTTGGCTCAGATACCATGTCTAACTGAATGGAATTGACCTGTTTAAGGCTTCTTCACTCCAACTGAATTATTTGATCATAGCCACAGACATCTGTTTGGGGCAGTAATTGGTTGTTTATAAGAGCAGAGGAGAGCCACCAGCAGCAACGGCAGCGGCAAGACAATAAAGGCGAGGGACAAGCATGGAGGGCATGTAGACAGGTCCTGACAGACCACTGTCTGCTTGAGATAAGCAATGCAGATTAGTTATATGCACTCTATCTCACCACTGGGGCCTAATAATCCCCTTTCGCACTCATTCACAGTTATGTAGCAGACAGAAAACTAATACAGGGGGGAATCTGGTCCTACTGCCTCGCCACAAATCTGACACAGCTCCTGGAATCCGCAGGATTTTACCGTACAATTAGTTTTAAATGTCAATTTCATGGAGGCTCATGAGATGGAAAACAGAAGAATAGTAGGTAAAGATACCCATTGCAAACTAGATTATTGGAGAGTGAAGGATGGCTATTCAGGATGCTGCTGTCACTGCTGCTTCCTGGTTTGACAGCGACAATGTGAACGTCGAGGCAAAGGGTGACAAAAATGTAACTTGAAGGGCTGAATTGCTGGGTAAAAAAAAAAATGACGTGGCATTTCTGTGCTGTTTGTGTACGTAGAGGAGACAATGTGGATTTTAACTGATTTGTAAAACCTTGTTGCAATTATCATAGAACACAAGATGGTCGCGCTTGAGGGTGACTTGCAGTGGCAGCAAGTGAGTAAAGTACTGTGTGAGGCACTGGGTTTGTCCTGGTACAGCTACACTTGTGCTTCCCTTACTGTCAAATCCAAACATGTGATGTCACACCTTGCGGGTGCTGCCCATCAGTGATTAAAGGAGACTGCAGATGCTGGGGTTTGATCAAGAGAACTCCATATTAGCATTCAAATGTTGAATTAAGTCATTTGTAACTACATGTACAAACAAAAATGCACTGGCAAAAGCAAAAATAATAAAAAAATGGCCAGGATAAGGCTTATTTTAATTAAATTCCCTTTTGCAGAAAGCAGGAGAAAATATATGATCACTTACTGGTTTTCCACAGTTAGATGTGATTCTAGCACTGCTGTTCTGATTGCTCAACTTTGCAACCTTAACAAATGTATTTTAGATGCACACCCAACATAAGCACGATCACATACCTCTGCTAGACGGACTCTGAAAAGGGAGGAGCCACACTGGCTGCTGATCAGACCCACATCACACCCAGTCAGAAGCAGAAAACCCTGTCACATAAAGGCTCTGGCAATGTGAGTTAGGGATGGTGACCACGCTCCTCATGGACACGGGTCATCCCAATGACTTTTCTGCTGCACTGTGCTGTCCTGTATTCTGCACATGCAGAACTGTAGATAGAAATTGCTTTCACAATTTATTACTGGGTTTGAAGTATACTGGTGCTATTTTTTTTAAATTGATCCAGATTGCTAAGTATTTCCAAGTGTTCTCATACCATAAAGTCACTCACGTGGAGGTCAAGATCTTTCCTAGGAGCAACTGCTTTTTAAAGTCCAACAGATTACAATTTCTATTAATATTAAACATTAATTTTGAATTATAAATCTGCAATTTGCCAAGAGATAGATACCTGTTACAGTTCTGAGCCAGTGCAGGGAGAGGGTGCATAGACTGATATTAAGATTGACAGATTCTGGGATGCTTGCTTGAGTTCCAGACACGGTGCAGGTGATGGAACTAAAAGATTGTCATTACTGTGGTTGTTGTTAAGCTGTGCCACTCATTTCATGGGTAGCAGTCCCTCTCAGCATGTTGTAAATATGTGCTCATATGCAAATGGATAAGAAATACTTCTCCAAAAGTGTTTAGATTTTAGTGGTGCGAAGAAAGTGTCTCTGACTTCTCAGCTATTCAAGTCCTGCATCTTGAAATCTAGTAATTCTTTATGCAAGTAATAATAAAAGTTGACTGTAGGCACCAGTGGGAAAGAAAATCTCATCTCAAACCCCTTTCTTAGAAAAAGTTCCCACTATTCAAGGTGATGTTTTAAAATTTTTCAATTTAGAGTTTTTATTGAAAACAATTCATATTATCATCCAGAAGCCAACAAAAGGATCTGTTAGTGACAAAGTGCTGCTCCTTACTTCTAATGACATCTGTACTTTTGCTATATATAATGGCTGACTCTCCCAAAAGTCTCTTTTCCTTTTTCATTTTGTTTGTGTTTTCTTGCTACTGTTCTGGCTGTGTCCAGCCTTGCGGTTTTTTGGTTTTCGTGGGTTTTTTTGACATGGTGTGCACACTTACCAGGCATTACCAAGCATGGGGTTACCCTTCTCCCTCCGATGAGAGGCAAGGTCTTCACTGCCAGCCTCACAAGCTCACTCCGTTTCTGATGTACATTACTGGAACTGTGTGCATTTGGGGATGTGATTTGGGGTGTAATGAAAATCACTGACCTAAAAGCTTGGAATCATCTTGGGATCGTTGCTCTCGGCAAGTCTCTCAAAGGTGGTTGTAGCCATGTCAGGAAAGGTCTCTTCTCCTGAGAGTCAAGTGATAGAAAAAGAGGAAATGGTCTCAGGTTGTGCTGGGGGGGGGGAGGGTTTACATCAAATATTAGGAAAAATTCCTTCACCAAAAGGGTGGAAAAGGCTGCCCAGGGAAGTGGTGGAGTCACCATCCCTGGAGGGATTTAAGAGGTGAAGATGTAGCACTTGTCGACGTGGTTTAGTGGTGGCTTTGGCGTGCTGGGTTAACAGTTGCACTCAATGACCTTAGGGGTCTTTGCCATCTAAATGATTCTGTAACTCTGTGATCTCTGTTTAACTGATACCTTTTTAATTTCTTAATGTGCTTGATTAATCTACAGTCACAATAGAATTTTACAGAGGTCTTTCTTTGTTCGATCTTGTCTGTTGGATCTCCCAGTATCCCATTCATGTTCTGCACAGCTCCCTCTCTACACACATCTCCAAAAAATTTAGTGTTTCTGGCATGAATTTCACATGCAATACTGATCCTGATTTGGAAGTGCCGTAAAATTTAAATGGGATATAAGCCTTGCATGCAGAAGGCACTTTTATTGAGTTTTCTTAGTTAATTATAGGAGCTTCAAAACTCACCATTAAGGGACAGAATCCTCAGTAAATCCACACAGCTCTGTTGAAATCAGCAGGGCTCTGCTACTTTACAGTTCTGCTCTGTGGTTTTTATCTGGGATTTTTTTTTCTTTTTTTTTTTAATTCTGCGTTGCCAGTTAGAGAGTTATTGTGCAAGGAGGCCGTAAAGCACAGCAATGTTTCTGACTCCATCTACATGTCCTGTATTTGTTATCTAATTGCCAATAGACCAAACTGCAAAGGGACAGTGTTTTTCAACCAAACGACCTGTAAGTAGCAGGAAATCTTGTGCTCTCACCTCTTTGGCCAAGACAGGAGCATCCACATTTTACATAATGAGAGAAATCAACTGGGTTTTTTTTATCAGTGCTTTTTGTGCAACTGCAAATCTTTAAAGCCTTGCTGCCTCTTGGATTTAACAACTGCATCCCAACCCTCCATGCATCAGGAACATGCAGGTTGCTTTTATACAACTGCAGTGAATACCAATATTTGTAACTACAATGAGCTTAAAATTCTGCCTCAGATGTTCATTTAAGATCCCTGGCTGCTCACAGAGAGCCGTGGCCTTCCGTACAGCAGAGGATTGCAAGTCTTTATTTGACTTAAAGATACACATTTATTAGTGGGTGCATTGCAATTAAATTATATGAAGACAAATTACAGTGTCTCTGGTCACTCCAGATTTCTGGGTGGTTGCAAACTCTGCAGCTGTATGAGCAGCAGAACTGAAGTCCTTACTCATGTGCTTTGTTGTGGGGTGTGCAGAAGTACCTCTCAGGCACAGAGAGGGACAGTTCAGCTTAATGTTCAGTCCAGTTTGTCTAATTATTCAAGCGTGAGCTCCTAATAGTGCAGATTAGTCAGATCAGCAGGAGGGTTACAAATCAAAAATATAATAATTGATATCACATTGGCCAGTCTAATCAGCACTGGCTGATAGCATCTGCTTTCCTCTGTGCTTTAGTATTGTGAATCAAATCTCCAAATTGAACCAAACTATTTCTAGGAGTTGTATTATCACCATCTGGTTTTAGCAGCCCCTGTGAGCCTTCACAAGATCCCTGGAGATAGAAAGCAATATGCCTTCCTTTCAGTTAAATTTAGTTTGGTTTTCAAGTGAAAAAGAGCCCCAAGAAATACAGAAAAGCCTAAGCTGTCCTTGGGTGTAGCATGTTATAACTAAAAGATATGTTCCCTATGTTTTCCTTTATTTTTAATAATTTTTCCCTTTTTTTTCCCCTCCTGTTTTTCCCTATTACTGTAGTAATTTCCAGTATTGTCTTATATAACATGCCCAATGCCATCATTGAAGGATTTATTTGCTCTCATGTCCTCAGCTAAGTTTGAAGTCATGTGCAATGCAGCCTCTTATTTTGATTTTGCTTCTTGAATAATCAGGTAGTGTTTATCTTCAGGTAGGGCTGCAGAAATACTACTGGCTCCTGAAGCAGGTGGTGGTGAATTCTGTAGAGGTTCATAGCTCCTGTAGGATTTTGCTCCTCTGCTCTTCTCTAACTTGGGAGCAGGGTCTATCTCCTGTTTCCCCTGCTTTGACAAAGCATGTTTCTGTCACCCAGAAGAGCAGAGGTGATGGAAAATGTCATTTTGAATGCTGCTGAGGTTTTGTATGGACCTGATTGTAATTCTGTGATTGTTGTCTTATGGTTCTTATATTAATTTTTTACATACACCACTTTTTCTCTGATTTCTTCTGCCACAGTGAACCTTAGGGTTCTGATACTGAAGGCATCTTCAGTAGCATTTTAATTATATTTACCCTACTTGTTGTAGTAGAGCCAAGTGTTGAATTCCGTCATATAATTCAATGGCATGAATGCCTTATCTCAACTAGATTTTTTGTCTTTTAAATGCTTTTATACACAAACTTATTTGATTTGTTTGCTCACACATGCTTTAACAAAGTAAATAGCAAAAATGGTGAAGAAAGAGTTTGAATGCAGAATTTGGTGGTTCAGCATGCAAACCGGAAAAGATTGCCAGTAAAAAGTAAAAGATTTCCAAGGTGAAAGCTCTGGTGATATGGCCTTTACTCTTGGTGATTCAACTAATCTTTAGTTTCTTCCAGGAAAGCTTATTTCACGCAGGTTATGACTTCGATCTTCATGGTGTTTTTCCCTGGAAGTGTTCAAAAGGCATTTGGATGTGGCTCTGGGGGATATGGTTTAGTGGCAAACATGGTGGTGCCAGGTTAACAGTTGCACTCCGTGATCTTAGAGGTTTTTTCCAAAGTTAGTGATTCTATGATCTCAAAATGCTTCCTAGATTTTTCCTTTTCATAACTGTCACAGATTTGGCAAGTAATATTACCATTACTTTGTCACTGGCAAGTAGTATTATCATTATATTGCCACAGGTGGGAGGGGCTGATGCTGAGACTGCAGTGAATCCTGACGCTGCAGTGAAATGACTTGGCTGTGGTGAGTCAGAAATTACCTGGCATGAGGGACTTAGTCCCAGGCGTCTTGCTTCACAGCTCTGTACCTTGGCCATGGATATCAGCTCTCAGCCATTAGCAAAGACCAGTGATGGAGTCTGATAACCTCTTGGCAGAACTTCCCTGTTCTGGCCAGGCCAGTGTCCCTGCTACTTCTCCAGTTCCTGGAGAAATCAAATCTGTGGGAAATTGTGAAGCAGCAAAGTGCCCTTTACAATGTTTGCCTCAGGCGCTGCTTCCATGCTTAAAAAAATGGATTCTCTTTCTCCTAGAAAAGCCACGTGGTTATTTCATTCCCCTGTCCCCCAGTTTAGATGTGTTTGGATTTTCACTGGTATAGCATCAGATAAGAGTGATTGCTTTTCTGCCTAAGTGATAATTATGTTATAACAAAAGTAAATTCATGGCTTTAATTGTTTTCCAAATTTTGAAGAGAGCTAAAATAGCAGACTAATCGTATTTTACTGTATATTTCATTGCTAGGTAACATGAATCAGTAACATGAATCAGTTACTTCTTTTTACTTTCTAACACTTTGTCCTCACTAAACCACATTAAGACATGGAAGGAAACCAGGTATTATAAGTGAAAATCCTTGTTGTTGCAGAACAAGAATCAAGTCTTAGGGTGGAGCTTCTGGGGGTCAAGAAATGAAATGAGTTTGCAGTTTTGTTAATAATGTGCATTGTTATGGAGATATTTGAGCTCTTGGACTGCAAAAAATTTTCAAACTCAATGTAAATTTGATACAACCTTGAAGCTTTGAGGCCATCTGAAAATTACAGGAACTCCCCAGAAAAGGAATTTTGACTCAAAGTCCTGGAGAGTTCCCATATTCTTGTTATGCCCATCAGAGAAATAATAGTTTCAAAACACTGGGACCACGGTGTCTTTATTTCAGAGAGCTCTGAATATTTTACTAGAAGGAGCTTTTTCTTAAAACACGAGAATAGGAATTTCAAAGCTTTTGCAACAGGGTCAGCAAAGAATGTTCTATGTATTAGCAGTGACTCAGCTGAGAGACTTGGGCTAAATGTTAGACCCAAGTCCATTTCGAGCATCGCTCTTGAGGTCAGCAGGACTCAGACCAGTGCAAAATGTACCACGTGGCAAATGCTTGACTCGCTGTGTTTTGAATGGAAAGCGTACTTCATAACAGGCCTGGATCAAGAACTACACGTGAGTGTCATCTCTAAAGCTTAACTCACTCGTTCAGCACAGGCAGATTGCTTTTAAACTCAAGAGGAAGTGACTGGTTTGGAAACTGGGGGCGGGAAAAAAAATATTCATTTGTTTTAAAACCAAAGGTGCCTTTGTCTTCAGATACTCAAATGTGAAAGAATATTTTTCTCCCACCAATAAAATATAATATTGATGTCACCTCCAGGAAATAGAGTGTAATGTATCGCTTTCCTTCTGTTTTACGCTGTATGTAAACATGCAAACACCCGTGACACCCCACTATGATGGCAGCCAATAGACTGAACACTTACCCTCGCTGCTGTTGTGTAACCACGGGCAATTTATCTAAGTCTCACCTCTCTTAAAACACTTTTATCAAAATTGGCGGTCAAACAGCACTGAACCATGGTGGCCTCAATCTTAAACACTGCCGTGCAGATTTTAATTTGGGAAAGATTAATGCACTCTCAAGTGTTAATGCCACAGCTTTCTGTTATCTACATTGATGGGTGTCAGCTAATTTCTGCAGAAGGATTGTAAAGCAAACTGTGCATGTTGATGTTTCGGAAACCTAAGCTCCAGAATGGCGAGATAATAGAGAGGGGAATGGAACTATTTTCTCAAATTTCTTTTAAATTAGAAAATGTTTCCTCTGTCTTTCTAAAGCTGAGCTACCGAGTCAATTCCACTCAAGCTGATTCTTGAAGATATAGGGAATATTTCATTTAAAGGAGCAGTAAAAGTGTCAAAAGATACTTTATCAAGGTTGCTTTTAGATTGAAGATAACAACCCATCTTATAACAAATATAGACCCCTATAGGAAGCTTTGTACTTTCCAATACTGTAGACTCTCTTAGTCTCTGTCTCCATTGTCTCTCCTCTTTTTTTGTTGTCTAGTCACATGTAAACTTAATCAACAAAAGCCGTTGTTTTTTTTTCATTTAATAAGAGGACAATACCAGACACTGGTGTGCTTTGGTTTATTTTTCAGCTTCAAACAGTTTAGTAATTACAGCTCGAGTTTTTTCTGTTTTTTAATGGACTTTCCTAACAGTGAAGATGTCTGTGAAGAAGATGATGCACAATAACCAGGAAATTTTATTTGTACAGACTAATTTACACAGGAAGGGGGGGGAGATGCAATTAAGCTCATAAAACTTGCTCCAGCAATGATCCAGGCCAAGGGGCTAATGGTGAATTGCATGAATAACAGTCACTCACCCAAGTCACATTAAACAGTCTTGATAATATCATCCAAAATAGCCAATTATTTTGAGTGTTATGAAAAGGTCCTGTTGTTATTTAACAATGGTTTATATGGGAAAATAGCAATAAAGGGTATGTGGTAAAAAATAATTTCAAAGGGATTAGTTGCAATTCAGTTCACAGTAAACTGTTTTTATGCCAAAGGGACGAAGGAGCAATACCTTAGAGGAGAGTGAATTGCATCTGATTTAACAGCGGTTTTATATGTTCAGCCAAATCCATACCACCCACCTCATCATAGTGCTAAGGGGAAAGTATACTCAACCATTACATATTTAAATTCCTCCCTTTCTCAAGGATGGTTTCTTCTTTTGCTTTAAATTTAAATTTAAATTAATTTTAAATGTTTCCATTAGTTGCGTTTTTTCCTGTGCCCTTCAGACAGCCTCTTCTCTGAGCCTGTGAGCCAGGCACCTATGCCCAGGCACCACTTCATGTCTAACACAGCTCTGCCTAAATATATAACCACTGTTTCCTCTACTCCATCTTCCTTATTTTACCAGATGTTTTACCATGTGTTGTCTGTAACTGCCTTTGCTGGTAGTTCAGATTGTTCCTGTGTCTCTAAGCTGACTGTATGAAGGGAGTGAAAACACTGAGGGTGTGGTTTATTGTTGGTAGTCTTCTCTAGGATCCTTGTGTCCATCCTGTTTGGGCTCCTCAGCAGCTTCATTCTTGCATCACATGCTTGCCAAGACAGTGCCATTTTGAGAGCAGGAGGAGAGAAGGAAATGGCATGATCATGCAAAGCATCTTCCCTACGACCATGGGCTTTCTGCTCCAGTTATAGTGAGCAATACAAGGGTGTAAGGAATTTTTAGAGGTATTACTTCTTCTTAATCCTGATTATTTTCAATTGAATTCCACAATAATGATTTTTTAAAAAAATTTTTTTTCTGCTTTAGTTGTGGTTCACTCTTAAGACAACTTTCAGTAAGTATTTACTAAAATCATGTGACTATATTTATTACATGTTATTATTAATTAGCAATGCAAAACCTAGATTGAAAGTTGACATCATCTCCCTTTGCTTTTCTTTGTCAAGTTCTGATGAACTAAAGGTTCACCGACAACTTTTCAGTAAATATACTTTGTGCCATAACTTGGCAAATAATGATTTTTATTTAAATATGGATGGATAAACAACCAAAAAGTGCCATCATGTCAAGGTGGTTTGCCTTTAAATCAGGGTGTTCATTATCAGAGAGGTCAGATAGCTATGTCCCCTATTGATTCTCTCCATATAGGAAAGAA
>JAYRBT010000139.1:66910668-66941370 GCA_036023395.1 Myiotriccus ornatus | reverse complement strand
CCTTTAAATCAGGGTGTTCATTATCAGAGAGGTCAGATAGCTATGTCCCCTATTGATTCTCTCCATATAGGAAAGAAGTTTTTTAACTTGGTGGTAATCTTGTAGTTTAGTCTTTTTCTGACTGGTACAGACCTTCTGGTTGCGATATAACTGTTCCATCTTGGCTTCCAGGTGCTAATCACAAAATTATACTGGATTTATTTCTCCTACCTTCTTCTACCTTCTGTTATACCTTCTTAGAGCTTTGACCTTGAAGTTCACACAATGTAAAAGCAGACTTCAACATTTTGAACCTGTTTGGACTCTGATACGATGGATCAGCAGAGGTTTAATTAGAACATCTTCAGGCATGTTTACACCAAGTTGTTTTCTGTTGCTTGACAGCCAGGATAGCCCAGCCATAATAAAAGGGTTAAATTAACCGGCCTAGACCTATGTGGCACTGCCTTGCCACTGATGTTAAAAATAGTCTACTTTTCACTAGTCATGGTCTCTTTTCACTGCCCCAGAGTTCATGGAATAGGTGTCCTCCTACAATTAGATTACAAACTCTTTTTATGAGGGAGCTTCTCTGACCGTAAGCACACCTGAACCTGTTACAGTCTGGCTGGGTTCTAGATGGTCACAGTTGTGCACTGCAGAGGGATAATGGGCAATAGTTGGTGACCAGCAGCTCTGAGAACTGGGGCCTTTCGTCTTTAGTATTTGGAAAGTCTTGGTTTTGGAACCTAAAGTTTGAAGGTTTGACTCGGCTTTTGTTTTTATTTTGAGGCGTTTGAGAGTCTTCAAAGAAGATGAGTCAAGTGCCGCTCTTGGGGGGCTCCATGAGTAAATCTGTACAAAACTGAGGGGTTTAAGTGAAATTGCATTGGGTTGCTGCTGCTGTGATCTGGACAAGGATACAAGTCAGTTTGAGAAATATCACTACAGTTGATTAACTCCCTGCAGTATATTTAGATATTCCTGCATTTGCTGGAAACTATGGCTACTGTGTGAAAATGAGCGATGCCCTTTCCTGGAGAAAAATTCCTAACAGGATTCGGAGTGGTATAGGTCCTGAACATTTGGGGCATGACTGTAAAGGGTCCTGTATTACATCACGGGTTTTCTTAGTTTTGCCTGTGCATTGAAACAGTTTATTCTTTCACTGTGTTCCTGTGGCTTCAAATGTGCAAGTACAGCTTCTCATAAAATTCTGATTGAATTTAAACCATGTGTGTGTGGTTAGGGAGGCATCTGTTAATTGTTCATGAAATTAATTGAATGATGACTATCTAGTGGAATTTTCATTGGATTTATTCCTAGGGGCTGTAATTGCTAGTTTTGTAAAAGGTATCCCGCAAGTAGGCTATTTTTAAAAGGAAAAAACCCATCCTTACATGTATCTCCTGTCACCATGTATTCCAGTGTTGAATATGCAATTTTAAAAATGGGATTGTAGCAACTCTTCATATCGAAGTAAAATGCTTGTTTTTCATACAGGAATTACAGAGTGTAACATAATTGGGCTCGCTGAAATGAATTCAGCATCTCTCAGAGAACAAAATCATTGAGCCTACTGACTAAATTTAACAGCCTAATAGAAATATGCAGGTGAAGGTACAATTAATTTTAATTACTAGACTATACATTGTTAGTTGCACAGCCATGAGTAAAATTAAAATGGCAATCACAATTAGAAAATTGCAACCTCATTGTGCAACAAATTAGTCACAAATTAAAAGTCCAGGAACTATTATACATCCACTTTATTGCTTTATGACCATTATTGCCCTGATATGGATTTTATTTCTTTAATGTCGTGTCCACCTCTTTACACCCTATCTTTGTTTAGGATCTCTGGCTCCTTCCCAGATTGTGAATCTATGAAAAGAAGTAATATAGGTTGGAGGGATATGACTTCCCTATTCACTCTAGACAGAAACTCGTAAGTGGCCCTGTCCTGCTCGTGGGTGGCTTATAGAACAAGGTTTTTCACTGGATTATTTCAGCGAGGTTTCTAGAGCAAAGAAAATATCATTTGGGGATAATAGCTGAGGTCTCTGTGTGATGTAACCCTTTTAGAAAAGGTCAGGCCAGTTAAAGATGGGAATCTACGTTGGTGGATAAAGATGAGCTGCTGGTTCCAGATAGATACAGACACTTGTTCCCAGATGTGGGACAGCAGGCAGGTGTGGTTTCACAGAACACCTGCAGTGTTTTCAGTTTCTGCATTTCAGCTGTTTGCAGCCACCACTCCAGCTCAGCCATTGCATGATGGCTCCTCAACTGTTTCAGGGCAAAGGCATCTTCAACCACCACCAAGCTTGCACGGTTGGGACAGTTGTTAAATCTCATTTCACAAATCAACATGGAGAACAGCTGAAAACGGTGCTTATAGCATAAGTGCTCCTGTAGCTAAAGTTCTTTGTGCAGGCAATCAGTCTGCCCAGCCAGAGGGGATGGGTAGGAGAGACTCTAACTTATAATAATAATAATAATAATAATAATAATAATATTATTATCATCTTTATCTGCAGGTAAGTACTATGAGACCAACAGCAATCACCACTGCCCTGACACTGTCTTTGCAGGGTGAACCCCAATTTGAGGTGACCCCAGGCTGTACCAGATGCCAGGATGGTTCTTATGCAAAACTGAGAATCCACGTAGAAGGCTAAAGTAACTTTGGTCCCAAAATCTCCTTTTGTGTCCAAGATGCATCAGAGGAGCAAGAAGGAGAAATTCTCATAGCAGCATTTGATGTATGCACTCTCCAGTCAGGGAACCAGAATGGCTTGGGTTGCAAGGTCATCCAATTCTAAGCCACCTGCAGTGAGCAGGGACATCTTTTACTAGACCAGGTTGCTCAGAGCCCTATTCAGCCTGGCCTTGAACACAGAGTTCATGGGGATGGGAGCTGGGGAAGGGGTTTGAGACCGAACCACCAAATCCCAATACGATCTCTGTTCTTCACGTGGTCTCAGTTCTCTGAGGTCTTTTCTCTAAAATCACCAGTGCATTGTTCAGCTTGTGTGAGCCCCAGCAGGGGCTTTTGCAGTGCTTGGAGAGCTGAAACCCCATTTCAAATATGCAACTGAACAGCTATTAGAAGATAATGATGTTTAGTCACTACCAGTTGGGATGACCCAGAGGTGAAAGTCTTTATATTCCATTACCTGCTATTGCCAATATTTTCATTCTATAATCCTTGTCACTGTAATATGAATACTTTGAGAAGGGGGAATTTGAGAAGGGGGAATTAAAGTGAGACAGAAGGTATTCAGCTGTTTTGGGGTGAGAAAAGATATGTTTGCTCCCTGGTTATCTTTCTATATTTTAGGCCCAACTCATTAGTGTAATCACAAATTATGTTGTCTACTGCTAAAATGGAACAAACACGTAGTTTATTGAAAGGGCTTTTTTTTTTTTTTTTTTTAACTGCAGATTGTTGATTGCAATTTTCCATGGAGTTTTGCTTCTGTCTTTACACTGTTCCTCTGTTCTCAACAGGAAGGATTCCCTCTTATCTGAAGCAAAACTCATCTTTGATTGCTAAATCAAACACTGAAATCTCTCATGCAGTTCTGGGAGAGGCCAGAACCTGTGATTTACTGTACAGTTACGCAGCTTGAAGGGTTTACCTCAGGATAGAACTTGAGGAGAAAATAGTAATGTGATCGATGGGTATTTCATAACAGTTTCACTCAGAGGTCCCAGGACTTTCTCATTATCAGTAGTTTTCATATCTCAGATCTCCCTTGGTTTTAGAGTTTCTTGATAGGATAATAAGGATGATTTTTCTCTTGAAAATGTGGAGACATAAAAATGAAATGCCAGCTGTGGAATCTGTTTGGATATATTCTGTATGGTTGGTGTTTTGACTGATTTCTAAGGCAAAAAGTATCTAAGATTAGGGAAAGATCTGTAAGTACCACTGACTGATATCCATTTACTGCAGCAAGTTTTTTATTGTGAAACAATGTGTTGTTCCTTCAGAATTAACATCATTAATGCTAATACAAATATTTTTTTAATGTCTTTGAATTTTAAAAAAAAGTTATCAGCTTCTCTGTCTGTAAAATGGGATTAGTGGTAAGTCAGAATGACCTGCTCAGGGCCATGCATCAACCTTGCAAGAGAAACAGGAATATTCTCTGGTTTCTTGTTTATTGAGCCATGGGGGGCTATTGAGGCTCTTCTCTCCAAGTATTATATATCTCCTCATCTTGTGGAGCCAAAAGCACTTGGCATATAGTGGTTTTCTTGGTTGTAGCCTTTCCATGCTGCTATTTTAGGGGTAGTATTGTGGGAAATGTGGTGAACTTGTCTAGAAGAAAATGCTAATGCACGGAATTACTTGTTTTATTTTTCCTCCTGCTCTTTCTGGTAAAAAAAACTGGCCATGCCCATGAGTCAAGAGGTTTTTGGTGTTCAAATGCATGGAAGAGCTGCAATACAAATATCCTGTGATTTGGGTCAATAACTTTGCATTAATATTTGCCGTTAGTAATAAGTGGGTAGAGCCTCTTGGGAAAGCTGCAAAAATGGAAATGTCTCCTTGTAGACATGTGTTCATGAAACCAGGACCTGCAGCTGACAGAGCAATTGGAGAGGTGTCTTTAAGCTTTACTCTTGGAGTCCCGAAACTCTGTGTGACTTTTGAAATCCTTGGCATGGAGCGGGGGAGGTGGAGGGGGAACTTGGATCCCAATTTTCCTGTGAATCTCAGAAATATTGCACATTTCTTTTATTCAACCATTTTATTTATGCTGAAAAAGATGTGTGATTCTTTAGCTGTAGCTGAGAAGGTAGCCTTTCATCTAATCCCAGCTGCTGCAAACTGCTATTTCCCCTACGAAGAACTAATTACAAATCTAGAGAGTAAATTCTTTTCTTACAGACTAACGGGACTGAACAGAAAACATGGGTTTGAGCATGTAGCTTTGAAATTAGCTAAGCAACATAACAGCATTAAAAAAATATCCCTAGGAAACCTTCATCTCTGATTTTATTTTATATCTTTATAGAACTCGTGCTTCAGTGGTTTCCTTTGATCTAGTCACTGGGCTGAAGAAATAACACAGAGAAGGAAACCTCTTGAGTTTCTGGTGTGTTTGGTAAATGGTCATTTCAGGGACCATGCGCTACAGGCCTCAGACTGAGAGTTTAATTTAATTGGTGGAAATTAAAAAAACATTCATGCCTCATGAAATTATAACCTTTACCCCTTGTGTGTCAGCTACATCTGACACCAGCCTTGTTGTTTAGAGATGAAATCCCTCCCCTATTTAAATGGAAGCTCCTGTGGGACCACATAAGTCTCTTGCAAACAGAAGAGGCGAGGGGTTGAGATTGCCAGATCACTACTCCAACCACGGTTAACACCAGCAGCATTTCTTTTAGAAGTTTGTGTTTCTTTGTTTATCTTTGCCATTTGAAAAGTTGTGTCTGTTTTGTTGGTTTGTTTGTTTGCTTTTTTGTTATCAGTATGCCCATATTTCTTTTAAAATGCATGTTTAAAAGCTTTGTGTTCTCAGTGAGGGAAGTGAAATGCATAGGACACAGCTCTAGATTTGTGTGTTCCCTGTCAAGAAACTGGGAGTGGAGTTTCAATTTCTAGCTTGGATGGTAATCTGTTTTACATTAGCTTAACTCTCTATATGATTATGGGTTGGTTGTGTTTTCTGCTCCTTTCTTCATGGTGTAGATTATAAAGTAAAAGATCATTACAATAATAATTTTTTTGAGAGTGTCTGTACACTGCTGAGGACAGGGGCAGTGCAACCTTCTTTGAGACTGGAGCTATTAGTATAGTGCTAAATAAAGACAATTTTTAATACAACACACCATGATGAACAGATGGGAACATATTCAATATTTCAGGATGGGGTTTCCAAAAAGGACCTGCAGGGAGGCAGGTTCTCAGTTTCCACAGACCTTCAAATGAACCTGGAGACAGCCAGCTTTAGATTCCTTTGGGAAATCTCACTATTATAAATGTGCCCATCCCGTTTTTTATGACATAGTAGTTAGTTAGATAAAATCCTGCAAGCTTGTAGAGCTGACCTGGCCCTTTAATACAAGATCTGCTTACAGAGATGCATCAGCTCTGACTGATGTTGATGGAGCCTGACTGATGAATTTCTGGAGCCTTGCTCAAGTGTCTTTATTCTGTGAGATACTGGGTCCTCAGCTAGTCCAAAAACTGGGTTACTACAGCAGTTTCAGTGATGGCTTCTCATCATAACAGAATTTTTCTGTGAAAGGGTGTAAGTGATGTGGTCACCAATTAACGAAGGTTAGCCATTCCTTCTTAGTCTTTTGCTGTCACCAGGTGCCTCAGTTGGTTTTTCATATATATGCCTGTATAATATGGATGTGCATATATGATAGTTGTATATACTGTTGAGTTCAGGTTATCCTTCACAAACTTTTTAAGTGGAATAAGAAGTTAAAAAAATTTCCATGGAAATTATTTGGAATCTGGTATACCTGTTATATATGAGAATCTAGAGGAGAAATTAATAAGAAGAGCCAGGAAAATTGAGGAAATAGGCTGGGAAATTTTTATTCTGAATATGAAAGATGAGAATAAGGTGATCTTCAATGGAAAGAAACTTAGTTACCACATAAACAGCAGAGAAAATCCAACAAGAGATTGACAGTTCTTCTTTGGTGTTCATGGAATATCACTGAAAAGAATTCAGGAAGGTTCAGAGAACACTGAACACTTAAAAGATGACAAAAATGCTCAGAAGGTTAATACCAGATTGCCTTAAAAGAGAAGTTTGCTAAGAGAGGTGTCTTTGATGCTGTGGCAAATTATTCTCCTCTGCCTGGCTGCACCACTTTGTGAAGCACTAGGACTCATAAAGTATAAAAAAACTCTCCCAGAATGCTAAAGCAAGAGTTTTGCCTAGCAAGGCACAAGGTGTTCAGATCCCAGTTGTTTCACCTTTCTGTCAGCATATCACCAAATTCATAAAAACCCTGATGAGGTGGCAAACTGTCCCAGGAACACACATAATGCCATGAATGTGTGGGTTGGCTTGTAGAGGTACTCAGCCTCCATAAGCCTATCAACAACAACAGTTTGTTTTGATGCCCTGTGGTGCTACTTATCCTTCAATTCTTTCATGAATAAGAAGCACAAAATTGGTGAAATTCTCAAACTATCTGATGAAACAGGACCTTTTCAAATGTTGAATCCAGGTTAGAACTAGTCCTCCATTTCAGACTGATGTAATAGGTACAGCCAGTCTCATCCATTTATTATTCTAGACGTGCTTGCATGATTGCTCTTGAAAAATCCAAAAGATGCAGCAAATCTGTCCCAAAAGTTCTTCCGACTCAGGGCTGGTCTCTGATACCTTGGGAGAGCACCAGTGTCACTGAGTACAACATATCCTTCAACACAATTGCTGCTTTGCAGATGGGAGGGATAAAAACATGATTTTATCTGTAAGCTAAGGCATTGCTGGTCTATGCTTAGTGAGGTTGTGTGTGCAAGATCCAAAATGTTGACTTGCTAGACATGGGAACAGACAGTCATCAGTACTGGAGGTGTGCAGCAGTTATGGAAAAGGAAGGAAAAATCCCAGGATCAAACATGCATCCATTCCCTCCTCACCAGCGCAGCCTGTGGGACTGGGCTGGTCCAAAAACTCTTCAGGGACTTTGGGTTAAGCACAGGTCTTCTACACAAACAAACTTTAACAGAAGTGGAGAGTGTGTGTCTGTATTTTTGGAAGTGATGTGTGTATTGGTACAAGCCTTCTTAATGGCAAGGAACAAGAGAAAGCAGGTTTTAATCCACCAAAGGGAAGCATGCTTCATTTGTGGTTGGGGCAATCCGAGGCCCACATACAGGCTGGGCAGGGAATGGATTGAGAGCAGTCTGGAGGTGAAGGACTTTGGGGTGTTGATGGATGAGCAGCTCAACACGACCTGGCAGTGTGTGCTTACAGCCCAGAAAGCCAACTGTGTCCTGGTGACCTTCTAGCACCTTTCAGTACCTAAAGGGGCTACAAGAGAGCTGGACAGGGACTTTTGACAGGAGCATTTAGTGATAGGACAAGGGGGAATGGCTTCAAATTGACAGAATGTAGGTTTAGGTCAGCTATTAGGAAGAAATTCTTTACTGTGAGGGTGGTGAGGCCCTAGCACAGGTTGCCTAGAGAAACTGTGGATGCCCCAACCCTGGAAGTGTTCGAGGCCAGGTTGGATGGAGCCCTGGCTTAGTTAAACGTATGCCTGGCCATGGTAGAGGGTTGGAACTGGATGACCTTTAGGTCCCTTCTAAGCCAAACCATTCACAAAAGTTGATATCATGAAATGTTCTGAGTTGGAAGGGCCCCACAAGGATCATCAAGTCCAAATCTTAAGTGGGAATTGAACACACAACCTTGGTGTTATTAGGACCATACTCTAACCAACAGAGTTAATAAATCATTCTATAATTCAGAACATGAAAACAAATGGGAGTCATTGCTAAACTGTCAATACATTTTCCCTGAAAACCAAGGAAAGTCCCTCCCCAGCTTTGTTTCCAAAAAAGCAAGCACTAAACAACCTCCTCCCTTGTGCAAGCCCTTATAATGATAAAAGATAAATTGTTCTGCTGGAACAGGTTGGGTTTGTGGGGCTTTTAGCTCCTCCAGGGAGTGGGACACTGCTGTCTGCAGGTGGAATCAATCTGCTTCGGAATTGTGATGGTGAAAGAGCCCCTACACGATAACAAAGCGACACATCGAGGGAAGAGCCTCTACTTCTTTGAGCATAGATAAGATGGCTTTTTAAAAAGTGAGCAGGCACAGAGCAACTGCAGCCTCACCCAGTAGCAGGTTTAATCCTCTTGCTCAAGATTGGTAGCAGATTTGGCAGCTAGGAGGATGGGGTAAGTCTCTCCTTGTTATCTGAGAGGAGGACGACGCTATTAGATGTAAGGCAGCAAGAGAATTCTTGCTTGATAATAGAGTTAAGGGGAGCTAAAAGATAAACTCTGTTTTTTATTGGGGGGAATAATAAGATTGTCTGGGCTAACTTTAGTGGAACTTGTTATTCTGTCTCTGATTTACTTGTCATTGGGTCTCTTGAGCACAGCACTGCAAAGGGCATTGCTAAGTTATCCCATGGATGCTGTGCAGGGCAGTGAAGGCCTGGCCAGTTTTGTTTGCTTCAAGGCACCCCTCCCTTTTCCTCGTTTCCTAGGAACTGGCTCTTAAGCAGCAATTTGTTCTTAAGAAGCTGCTTTTTGTCTAATTTTTGCTTAGAGGCCCGTGCTTTGCACCTTTGGCTGGGAGATACGTCCATTTAGTGAAAACCACCTCATACGCACAGATATCACATTTGTGACTTGAATCTGTACCATGTAAGCTAAAGAAGATCTTGGAGAGAGCTCTGCCAGAGATTTCCATAGCCACTGATCCCAGCCACCAGAGGGAAACACAGCCATATGCATTAACCCAGTCTGTCATGTGCACCTTCTCCATGTGTCCAAAGTCTTCCTGGACAGCTGATGTTCCCCAGGGCAGCGTAAACCATTGTGTGATAATAAGATTCTGTACCTCAAATGTAACCCAGGGACTGCATTTCCCAAAGTCCCAACCAGCTCGTGTTGTAGAGGCTGCTGGAGCCCTGGTGGGCTCCCTTGTCTTTCCTTTTGCAGCTGTTGGTTGAATGCACCGTGGGAAGGATGCAATCATGTTTCTGCTAAGTGTATGTAGAGTGTGTTCAGTGTTTGCTGAAACAGAACAGGAACAGTGTAAAAAGTGGTGTTGCCTCAAACACCCTGAAAAGGCGATTACAGACACTGTCACAGAAGACTTTGCCTTCTCTCCTCCATTATCTTCTGGTTTCAGCTGTCAAGAAGGCAGCAGGCTTAATAACCAAACACACCTTCCTGCTCTGAAGAAACAGCCTTTCTTCTTTATAACCAACTCTGCCTGAGCGGGGCAGCCAGGCAAATCCCATGTGAGAGGTCAGTGAACCGGAGAGCTCCTGCTCCTGTGCTGGTGGGAAGCCCTTAGCTCTGTCTGGGGGATGCTTTATGGGCTGGGCTTGTACCCAAACTAAACACAAATCTGTGGCCAGAGGAGGTTGTGTGTGCCTTGGTTTGTACATGTGCCAAGTCTGTTGGTACATTTGACCTAAAAATTCACCAGTAACAAACACTCCAAGGACAAAGCTCACTTTTTCATAATCATTGTATGTTTGTCTGGAAATCTAGGGTTTTCCATTTTCAGAATTAGCAGAAAAATGACCTTTTTTTATGAGCATCATCTCAGGGCACTGGGTGCTCTCTCAGGCCTCCTGGGCTGAGGGGAATGGCAGGCTGTTGAACAAGCCATTAGTGAGGGAGCTACCAATGGAGATTTAAGGTTGCCTGCTGGCTCTTGGAGGTCTATCTGGTGTGGGGGGGGTAAGGACCAAGGTATGGCAGTGCTTTCCTGAGCTGGTGATGGCATCTGAAGAAAGGAAGGAGAGCCTTCAGCAGCCCTGAGTCTGGGGAACACTGCTCTGTGCCCACCAGCTTCTGGTGCAAGCTCCCTCCACATTCCCTTCCTGCACGGGATGCCTGTATTAAAGCTGGTAACACAGTTGCTGCCCACACACTGAATGCCAAGGACAAATGAATACCCTCCAGGGAGGGAGGAAGGAACATGGGGACAAGGGAAAATGCTTCGTGCTGCACCGTGACTGGGCATGGGAGGGTTGTCGATATCCTGCAAAATACCTCCTCCTTGGAGGAAGGGACCACGCATCTCACTGCGTGAGCTGAGCGCAGAGGCAGTGCCTGTTTAAGACAGGCTTCTTCAGAAGCAAACCAAAAATGTGTCTGTGAGATGAGCACGAGTCCCGGAGCCCTCGCTGCTTTTAACACATTTTCAGCAAAATGCTCTGTACCATCCCCAGAGCCCCTCCACTCCCCCCAGCCTTCCTTCCTCCCCCTCCCCACAACTATTTAATTTTGCTCTGGCATGAAATAATAGAGTGCTGTGTATCTATTACAGATGTAAAGAGATTTAGACTGCCACAGGTTTCAGTAGCACATTCAAAGCCCTAACAAAGCTGGGTATAATAGACTCTCCCTGCCATTATCCATTCAGCAAGTGTAATAAATGACTCGGCCGCAGCCTGCCATATACCACCCGGCCCAGATAACAGCTGAAAGGAGAAAATTAAATTTTGCTTTTGTTGAAACATTATGATTTATGTATTTGTAATATAGGCTGCGGTGGGCAATTGAAAAAAAAAAAAAAAGAGAAGATTGCTGAATATACTTCAGGGTTACTGATTGTACCACAGGCCACTTAGAGTGCTAGAAATGCTGTTCTTCCCCCTGTGTTCCTTACTAATAATAAAATCTTACAAATTCCCATTAACCTTTTCGCTCATGTTGATTTTGTTTATACATATATATATATTTTTGTTTTATTTATTTTCGAGTCTTAAGTATTGGCCATTTACTCTCAGCCTCATGAAAAATAACAGAGTGATGGTTTATGGAGACAAGGCATGAAGTACCTAGGCATGTAAAAATGATGGATGTAGGTCAAAAAATCTATATATCATTTTTAGTATTTTTATAATAATTTTCTTTAAACAGGGTGGTTCCCCCCTTCCCGCCCTCCTCTTCTCCACTGCTGTCTTTACAGTTGATGACAAGATATTCTGATATCCTCATCCTTGCAATATCTAGACCTATAAAAATAATTAACTTCTCCCACCTTAGAAATATAGAGACAGAAACAGGAGTGCTTCACCCTGTAATTTATAATATTGCAGCACCGTCCCTTAATGTTGTAATCAGGCCTGCAAAGTCTTATCATGTTGTAGAATATAATGAACTTACTTATTCATTTCAACATCACATTTCATCTTAGTTGTTCTCCACATTGCTTGCTCGTCCCTCCCCTTTTCTGGAACACTGGAAAGAAGATAGAAGTTTTCTCACTCCTTCTTTTTCCTTTTCTTCACATTCTTTAGCTCTGTGGTTGAGCTGAGTCAACAGATCCACGGAGGAGGCTGGAGGCTCATTTGCCTGTGCTCCCTAGTAGTTTAAACATGAGTAATTTTTTAAAAAAATTTATTTTATGAATTTATTAAACCTAGTTATGTTGCGTATACCAATATGTTTGATCTTGCCAAAACCAGTATGTTGAAAAAGCACCTGGCTGCACGAGAAGGGGCAGCTGTAGGGCTGGAGCCAGAGGATGCTCTGAGCTTCCCATGCTGAGCCCTGCAGTGTGTGTGGCCTTGTTGCTCTGAGCATTAGTGTCTCAAATGTTGCCATTTAAAGCAGATATCATGGAAATTTGAAGAGACAATTAGAATGGAATACCCATCCCTGGAAACATTCAAGGTCAGATTGGACAGATTTTGAGCAGCCTAGCCTAGTGGAAGGTGCCCCTTCCCATGGCAGGGGGTTTGGAACTGGATGGCCTTTGAAGGTCCCTGCCAACCCAAGACACTGTGATTGTTATGAAATGGGATTGTTCCTGTCTTCCTTTTGGCTGCCTAGTGGGGAGTGAAGTGCTGAATCTCTTTTTCCTGACCCTCAAGACAGTCTGTATTTAATGTGGGATTCATCTGATAACGGCTCATTCAGTAGTGATAGTTTTGGTTGTTTTTTATTTTGTCTGAGAAAAATACTCTCTTCTGCATCTCATTAGAAAGTTTTTGTGGTATTTTCTCTTCCTGCACCAACTCTTCATTCACAGCCACAAAAGGTCAATTAGTTTCATAATATTTCCTACCCTTGCCCAAAATCTGCTTGCCTTAGGGGCTGACAAGGTGCCTCTAACGGGTGCTGGAGCTCTCCAGGGAGAAATACTCTGTAAGACCTTAGCATCCCAGAAGCTTTAAGCAGTCATAAAAGGAGGCTCTACCTGCTCTCCAGCATTATCCTTTCCCTTCTGGCCATGCCCTGAGCAGGTCAGCATCATCGTTAAGAAACTGCTCTGGTCTGGAGCCAGGACCTGATCCTGACTCTTCTGCCCTTTGCTGTGTAGGAGCAATGCAAGGACGTATTGGGGACACCCTGTGGTTCTTCTGTAGCTTTTGCTGTCCTCATCTCTTGCACTTTGATGTTTCAGAGCCTGGCACAGCTCTCTGCCATTGGGTCTGGCCATTTCTTGGGCAGGACATATCTAGAAAGGTTAAAACCCCCCACCAGAAACATATATTAAAATTTATTTTTTTTTTTTATATCCTGTGTGCATGGTGTTAAACATTTAAAGAACTCATGTGATTTTTAGCCCTGCTGAAGCCCAAGGCTGCTGTTAGCATATGTGGGCTGGAGGTTTGGGTGTGCAGGGGATGTTTTACAGCCAGCTCATCTCTCGATCAGGTATTCTGCTAATGCACACTGACAGATATCTTGTGAAGCAACGTTCAGTCTATTTATTGACCCCCTGCCCTCAAATGCATACATACAGCAGAGCACTCCAGCTTATATTTAATGCTGAAACATTTGTAAGTACTGTATATCCTATGATCTATTGGACTAATGAAAAAGAAGGTTTATCACTGCAGTCCAGTGTAAATCTGCGGATAACCTTACTGTACAGTCAATTTATTCCTTTAACAGGTTTATTCCTTTATCAGGTGTTTGTAGAAGGTTTCACCATAAGTAGAGCGGAGACATAATTTGCTGTGGGGCAGATTTATTTGTTTCACAGGGTTATTATTTTAACAGTCTGATAATCACTATGAGTATGTTTCACCATTTGGAATTTCTGTGTGTATATGCAAAAGTGTGTTTATTCATTCCCTGAACAGGTTCATTTCCTTATCAGCTATTCATTTGAAAGAATTTTATTACATATGCAGAGTGTGTAGGATACTAGAGTGCAGTAATTTTATTAAGAGATTTATTTAGTGCCAGATATTCATTTAGCTGAGGTTCACTGTAACACAATCATATGCTTTCACCTGGCCAATTTTCTTTGCATATCACCATTTGCTATAAACAACACTTCCCCTGCACTGCAGCCTCCAATTCCTTTTTTTTTTTTTTAAAAAAAAATTGTTACAGGAAACTCTCCACACTCTGAACTCTTTCATTGATTTTATTCATCATATTTGATTTTTTTTTATGTCAGGGGAAGGGGATCTTCTTTGCAGGCTCATGTGAAGTGGTTTTTTAAAAATGACTATGCTTAAAGATTCTGCTAAGAGGAGGAGGTTTTGTAAATGTTTTTCTAATGCCACGTAGGAATTGCTTGAGTCTCAGCACAGAGTTAGTGACTGACTGAAGAAAAGCAGTAGGAGGAAGATGATCCCAAAACAAGACTCTGGTTTACTCAGAAACTATGTGGCCTTGATGTTTTCCCATGTTTTAATAATCTTTTTGTTATGTGAATATTAACTCTAGAAAGATGAGGAAAGGAATTGTTAATAAACTGTAGGTGGTGTCTGTCTTTAATTTGGCATAAAATGAAGCTATAAAATAGAGAAAAAAAGAAATCCACCTGCATCACTAAGTCTCATGTTGGGTAAAACACAATCTTATTTAAATCTTCCTGATGTCCATGGGTTTTTCAGACTGATTTTGTGGGAGGAGGGCTTGGTGCCTAGCTGGTAGTTTACCTTCACTCACTGCTGTCCTTAAGAAAGAGCTGTGTAAAAAAAGCTGAGCCCCCTGTGCTCTGGAACAGCTTGAGGTCATGGAAGAGGCAGAGGGTGGCACTGCACGTCCCTGGGACCCAGGTGCAGATTTTCAGGCACGTGGAGCTCTTTACTTTTAATTACTTATGTGAGAAAGAGGTCTTCTGTACAAATGTGTTTTTCTGGTCCAAAGAATATGTGAATCAGTGAAAACAACTGATCTCAGCTAGTGCTGAATCAGGCCCTTCACTGCAGAGAGTTACTTCTAGTAACTGGCCAGCATAATCCAAGTCAACTTTTCCTCGAATTGCCTGAAACTTTTTCAAGTAGAAAGAAAACGATTAAACTTAGCAGTATTTCATTCTAACAGAGGAGCAATATAACTTCAACCACATTATCAATACAAGATCAAAACTATTGATCAACACACGAAAGTAAATCAACATTTGCTTATAAACAGCATAGTCCATTTACCAGAGGCAATTAATACAATTTAAACATTCAACCAGATATCACTTACCATTTGCTGTTTTTTTCTTTACATCAGATGTCCAGGGAATGTCAAAACAACCTGGTAAAATCCACTGGCAATGGCAATATTTATTTCCCAGATAGAGTAGGAAGTTAGTGCTAGAGCTGATTAAAAAACTCCATTTTCATAGAAGTTTTGGGAAATCTTTTCTGGTTTGTGCTGGAAGAAATCACAATTCTTCAAACTTTTTTTTCTAAAATAGACCTTTATTAAAATACCAGATCTCCACTGAAAAGAGTGAAGTTTTGTTTTGTTTCTTCTCAGAGGTGTTTGGAGAATCCATCCTGATTCGTGAAACCTGTTTCTTTATAATATCCTTGAAATCAATATTTAACTACAAAGCACTTTCACTCTGACAAAAATGCATTTTCAGAAGAAAGCATGTTTAATTGAAAATGTTCTTAACAGCTCTAATCTGAATGAAACTACCCATCAGTTTGCTCTTCACTGACTCATTAGTATGGTCCTAAATTTATGACTACAGTGAAAAAAATCAGCTATGGGTAATTGAACCCCTATTGTAAAGAACCATGTTAAAATGTACTTAGTTATGCTCAAGGCTAGTGTTATTTGTTAAATCTCCTGACAGGGAATTAGCAGTTGTAGTTTTGTTTTCATAGTGTTGATTACTACTCTTGATGCTGCCATGCCACATCATCCTTGACTCACTTTTCAGTGAGTCTGTTGAGACAAGTTTGCTTCTTACTGGGTAAATAGCATCATGAAGGAGAAGCAGAGAAGAGCAAAAATCGAAAATGGTACAAGGGGGCAGATGTAGCACTGGGTGATGGATCCAGAGTCAAGTTTTTCCCAGGAGGTGTTTGGTGGCTGCAAAGTGATGGTGATTTTCTCGGGAGTGTGAAAGATCCAGCGCAAAAACAGCATGGATCCAAGCTGCTGAGTTTAGTCTGGAACTCGAGCTGTGGAAATATGTAATTTTTATTGTAGGTTGTGTCAGTTCATACAGAAGCTTTCAGAAACTTTCAGAAGTTTTCAGTATATGAGTCAAAGGAAAAGCCTTGCATTATTGGGCAAAATGTACGTCCTCCTACCTAATCCTGGGAATAGATAGCCGTGAGTTTATCCAAAGTTTGAAGGAAAATTGCTTAGGCAACCCCGATCCTGTGGGAATAAGCCAAGGCACCATGGCCAAACCCCTGAAATTCTGATTCTGCTCTTCACATATGAACTGAATCAAAGGCTGACTGTGAAGAAGTATTCCTTCCCCCCACAGCAAACCCACCCTGATTTACAGTCAGCTGCTACTGCTGCCCATTCTCTGCCTTTAATGACCCCAGAACATAACTGCCTGCTGTGCATTGGCTCCATTTCAGGCTGAGATTGGAAGAGAGAGAAGGTTTAGAGAGAACAGGTACAAACATCCACAAATCTCAAAACTCGGTGTGAAAATCCCACCGTACACTCAGGTTGCATGTTTTATACTGCAAATATATGACAGTGCAGTGATCCATTGGTCCTCTGTCCTTATTCAGAATATGAATATGTGTGTGTGAATGCATATGGCTTTAAGGGAAATGACTGCTGGGAGTTTTTTTTCTTCTGGTCCAAGTGCTACTGCACTAGAGATAAGACTTTTTGGTAGCCTTGGCTGTTTTACTAACAGTGAAAGATTGCTCCGAACTGCACCTGCTTCAAAACTGTTTTTGCAATACCACACAGTGGTTCTTGAACAACTTCCCTTGGCAAATTATTCTCATGTGTCTGCCCTGAGAATTTTGGGAAGGGACAAGGAATGAGATGAAGACTATGCTGGTTTTCAGACTGCGATGTTTAGGTTTGATATTCATGTGAGCATGAGTGGTAAATGTTTTTTCAAGAGAGGTTCTGGGTGCTTTCACATTTCCTGATAGTCAGAATTGAGCCTTTGCACAAGTCTTGTGAAACTTCATGAAAACTCTATGGAAGTTTTCTTTCAATGTCTGCTGTGAAAACAAAAAATCTGCAGATTTTTAAAAGAAAATGAGACCATCTCGGTTTCTGAAGTTATTAAAAAGTTTGAGGCAACTAAAGAAACTGAAAATAGCCTAATGAAGCTACTAATTCATTATTATTATTGCTTTTATATGTATAGCTTATATGCAATTGTACATAGTAATTTCATATTAAATGCAATTATTTTATGCACGTAGACAGAGATCAGGCCCACTCAGGGAAATAATCCATCTGGCTGCAAGAATCTGCTGGAATGATGATCTCAACTTGCTACGAGCCTGAGAATGGCTCAGAGCAGAGTCTTTTATTGAATGAAAGGATGCTTTGATATTAAGTCTGTTTCAGCAGCTGAATCAAGCTAGAGCTTTGTAATTCCTTGTGATTTACAGTATCAGTTTAAAACTGAAATGTTATTTGATCAGATTTGGGGATGTTAACTTCCACCTTCTATAGCACTTTATCTGCATCTGACCATGTCCTGCTGAATAACAAATCACTAAAGAACCTGTATCAACCTGAAGTCATTTAAAAAGAAGAATTATGCAAATGGTCTCTCTTTATTTGGCTGTGCAGTGAGAGATCTTTCAAAGAAAAGAATAAGATGTAATTTCAACACACTTAGAAGTGGTGCTTCCAGGGGAAAAAGGAAATCTTTGAAGAAGCAATTTGTAGGTAGAGATATTGTGCTAGAATGTGTAAATTGATGATTATTTACAAGCGAGTCTGTGAAGGAGAGAGACACATGCCACCTTTTATCAATGGGTGGCTGCTGCACGAGAAGCAGAAATCATGATTTTTTTTTGCAGTGCCTATTTTGACTTCCATTGCTTGCCA
The DNA here is from genome assembly GCA_036023395.1 of Myiotriccus ornatus. Classification (NCBI taxonomy): domain Eukaryota; kingdom Metazoa; phylum Chordata; class Aves; order Passeriformes; family Tyrannidae; genus Myiotriccus; species Myiotriccus ornatus. Next base: position 66,923,459 of record JAYRBT010000139.1, on the reverse strand, counting down.
AGGCTGTAATGCTGATCTCTTCATCTAAATTGCAAAACTAGAAGAAATCATTTAATATGGCAGCTTCCTGCTCTGCAGAAGCTTGCGTGTCTGGGGTGGCATTGCTCTGTAGTACAGATTATATTTTTTAATGTCTCCCCAGATTACGAATTATTGTCAGCAAAACTTGCTGTTTGCACCCAGCTGAAGGCTGGAAGGTGATTCTAAAGTTTGAAGGAAAAACTAGAACTTGCACCTCTTCATGGGAAGGAGCTCAGCTGAGCTCCTTATCTTTGAGGAGAGGTTCCAGTACTGAACTGCAGCCGTGTTTCCCTTTGCTCCTCTTCCTCTGCCCTCTTGAGTCTTGTGTATGCCTTTGCCTCTCTCCTGTGGAAGAACTAAGGCAGTGTTGGGGGCTTAAATCCCCACAAATGAAAGCATGCATGGAACCCATCTCTTGCCTCTTGGGCAAGCCTGAAGGGCAATTAAGTGGTACAGGAGAGCTCCCCATAGAGAGAAAAAGTTCACTCAGAAAATCAGTTAAGATCTTTAGGGTATAAATCTTTAAAATATCTAGGGAATGAAATTTCTTCTTATCCCTTGTGCCGCTTTGCCAGCTCAGCGTGTAATCGCATGCTGAGAGCTGGAGCACTTGTGTGCAGCATCTGGGCTGTGGTAGCCATCCTCATTTCGGACCCATAACACCAAAACACCTGTCCTGACCATGTTAATGCATAAGAGCCCTGATGTCTCTTAAAACAGACAGTAAAAATATGATGTGAAGCCTCTGAAACCTCTTCTATTTCTATCCTGGGAGAAGAACGTGTTTCAAGAAGCAATGAATCAGCATACTTCAACGCTTCTTAATGCATTTTTATTTCTTTAAGGGTTATTAGACTTTTTCTGGATTTGCCCTGAAAACCTAAGTAAAACAGAAAATCCAAATTATCACCAGTGCAAGAGACCCTTTCTGCTGTTTTATCTCTAAGAAAAAATGCTTTCCTCGTGCCAGTCCTCTGATGTACGTGTTGCTGTAGATACGCCACCGTTTAAAGAATGGGCTGTTTACTGTTTGGATAGCTTCAAAGAGAGAGTTTTCCCCCCCCTTAGAACAAAGCTCTTCCTTAGCAAGATAAGTACAGAGTGTTTAATAGTGCCTCTCTTCTTCACTCTCAAGATTCCTCTTTCTCTTTTTCCCTTTATCTCTTCCTACTCATATGTATTTTAAAGGGGACCCGATACGCTGGTGCTGCTCGTTCACACCAGCTTAACAAATTGTGCCACTTCCATGTAATTAATGAAAAGACACTGATACCTTTGGGTCAAATAGACCGAGTGCTCTCTGAGTTATTGCAAATGTCCCCAGCACGGACTCTCTTGTCCTGAAGGCAGAGGAGGGATATGTACCATCTCCCTGCTTTTGTCCCACTGGGAGCTGACTTCTCTGGGCAGTGCGAGATGAAGGAGCCAAAGGAGAGGAAAGGAGTGAGGGTTTCCTGCTGGACTGACTGTCCCAGACACTAACCCTGAGGTACCCAGCACTGGCTTGAACATGGGTGCAGAGAAAGTTCCACAGGACACAGTCTAATGCTGTTGAGCTGCTAAGTAGAATCCTAGAATGATTTGGGTTGGAAGGAACCTTAAACATCATATTGCTCCAGTCCCCATGCCATGGGCAGGGACACCTTCCACTAGAGACCAGGTTGCTCAAAGCCTGATTCAACCAAGGTGTTAAAGAACATCTTGTTATTAATGATTTCTCTCTGCTCTTCAACCATCCTGTGTTATTTTTTGTACCTTTAAAATATTTCTGGTTGGCTCACCCACTTACATGAGCACCCAGAGCTGTCTTTAAACAATTACTGTGGTGCCAGGATTTTTCCTTCAAGGGTTATAGTGAAAGTTCCCTGTACATTACTGGGTTCATACATTCTGTGGCAGAATTTTTGTTTTTGCTCTCTGCCTGACATAGGCTAACCACATCAATCTGGACATGGCCAGACAATACCAGGAAACCATGACTGTGTAAAAAATGCAGTAAAGATAAGATTTTCTTGCAGTGAGCTAACCTTTAGTAATGCCTGTGTACATCTGGGGACATATTTGGCCCATCAAGAGAGGACAAACCCTCTGTAAGGCTTTACAAGATTTGGACAAGCGACTATACAAACGTGTCAATACGACTTTTTCTTCAGCTGATTGTGACCAAGTGTGCTAAAATCCAGCAGCAACTTAATACTGACCTTTCTAAACTTTGGAATGAGCTAAGAGAATGGATTGTGTGGAGTGATTTCACTTTTCCAAGTTTATTGGCATTGAAAGGTAACTTTGGATTGGACCATGTCTGCAAACACCTGAAAGAACTTAGGAAAACCCTTGTGAACATGTGTGTTCCCTCAGGTGGGCACTATGATCTGGCACCAGCTGATCTAGGTCTGAATTACTCATCTTATTCATTATCAGTTTTAGATACCCCAAAAATCAGTAGTCAAAAAAAATTTATTTTTTCGTTATTATGTCAATAAAGATGGGAAAATAAATGGAAAAATTCTACCTAATGAGTTAATATGAAAATGTCACCACCCTGAGATGATTCCATGTGTGTATAATGTCAAGGCATTTACATGTAAATATGTTGTATCTTCAGATACTTAGAAGTGGATGCATTTTCATAAAGCTGCAGAATACAGATTTTGTAAAATTTCAGAAATTAAATATTTAGTACTTTCCCCCAGAATTTTCCTAATGATTGAAAGTGGTGTCATATACTCTTCTTTTAATGCAGCTTTCACTTCTCAAGTCCTCTATCTGCAGTGGCTGTTTTGTTTAAAGTCTTAGCCTTTGTATGAAGCCTAATATTTTCCTAGCTCTCTTTTGGTTACTTTTTAATGCCTTTTTTTTTTTTTTTTTTTTTTTTTTACTTCAATTTAATTTTTATGTTTTTTTCCTTTTACGAGGTCTTACAGTGATTGATTTCTTTTTTCCTTTTTTTTTTTTTTCCCCTTGGGGGCAAATTTCTTTTCTTTGGTCAGCCCTGCAAATCTATTAAGAGCTCTACAAAGCTCTGTTGCATGTTTTACAACCTTGCCATTGGGTTTTCTCTTGGAATAAACATAGGAGATACTTGGGGCTGCGCTCTCAGCCTAGTGGTGAACAGCAGATGTTCGTAATGCAATGACGTTTCTTCATACAGGATTAAGCCATAGACCACACCCCACTCACCAGTGTTTAGTTCGGAATGGAGAAAGGATTTGTGTCCTGGTTCTTTTTTCCTTTCCATGCTCTCCAGACTCCCCAGTGAAGTGATGGAGTCACCATCCCTGGAGGTGTTCAAAAAGGGAGTCCATATGGCACTTTGTGATGCAGTGGTATTGGCTGAAGTTTGGACTCTGTGATCCTGGAGGTCTTTTCCAACACTAATTTGGATCTGGATTTGGATTTTTGGTTTGTCTTTCTTTTTCCACCTATTGTGATGACTACTTGTGTCTCCTCCATCTGCTTAGCAGTGATTTTGGGTCAGTTAAATACCCCTCAGCTGAAAGCCAGGAACTTGCTTTTCTCTTCTCCTGCACATCATCTGCACTTTTGGATTGCACTGAGAGGTGTAATACAAAACATGATTGTGATGAAGTAGTCAGCTGTTTAAAATGTTTTTGAGACTTAAAAATGTGAGGACCTTTTGCTTTTGGACTGTTTCAAAGCTGATTCTATGAGAGGGCTTTGAGCAACCCAGTCTAGTGGAAGGTGTCCCTGCCCATGGCAGGGAGTTGAACTTAAATGATCTTTAAGTTCCCTTCCTACCCAAACCAGTCTGTGATTCCATGATTCAGCTGTAAAGTGACCGTGAACAATTGTTGTGAAATGGAATTTCAGATTTATGAGAAGAATTCAGGCCTTGAAAACTTTTGCATAAACTTACGTCCTCACTGCCATTGCTCCATACGCAGCCAGCTACCACAGAATCCAGATAAATCACTGTGTTATGGAAATTTTACCTTCAGATTTAATAAGAATACATTAAAAAGTGTTGTAAGCAGACGAAACAATGTGAAGGCATCTCTTTTAGGTGTTGGGGTTATTTCAGAAAGTGTTGAAAGTAATGCCTTGGAGTGGTGTAGACTTGACTGAACTGTTCCACAGGAGTTTAGTCTGGTTTGCAGTTTGGGCTAAAGCCTGCTGGTTTCTTGTTCCCATTTTCTGAGAATCTTTTATTATTCCTGGCTGAAATGTCTTCAGAATGTTTGCATATATACAGTACTAACTAGATAACATCATTATGCTTTTTTAGTTTTTTTAATGTTAGAGATGTTTTAGGTGACTAGCATTTGTTTTATCTTAGATAGGAAACAGCAGCACATCTATAACTTGCTACTGTATTGAATAGATTAGATATCAAACAGGCATTTTAAATGAAGTAGGTCTTGATTACAACTGTATAAATGAATTGAGTATCAAGAAAAAGAACTATGGAAATATTTGTCAAAAAGAAAGAAGACTGTATAGATTATAACCACAAGATACTTTTTTCATTGTAGTTTAAATAACTGATCTAAATGTGACGTAAATATAGTAATTTTCCATTAAACCAACTGAACATGAAGCTCACCAGAATGAATTGTTGATGATACTCAAATTCAAGGCATTAATTATTAAGTCTTGCTGGCACTGAGACGCCTATTTCCATGAATCTTTAGAGTGGTTCTGGATGCTGACACTTGGCCAGAGTCTGAGCTGCAGAAATGGAAGCATTAGAAGTGCACAATAAGATGTCCTGTTCTTTAAAAGAACATAGAATAGACTCATATTCTTTGTTTTAGCACTGGCTGGGAACCTTTGACCAAAATACTTATGAATTACATTCTTCAAGTTTTATTCACTCCTGAAATGAAACTTGAAGAGCAGAATGTTTGTGGAAGGTGATGGATCACACAGAGATCTGACAAAGACTGATTCCTATCTAATTTCCCACATTTCTTGACCAGTTCTTATCAAGGTTTCTATGGGGAAGGTCCACTGCTTAGAAGAAGTAAATGGTTATTTCATGACATTCAGCTTTTTCCTTTGTGTGTATTGTGTGCACATCCATAAACTTAGTTCAGTAGGGTTAACTACTTTTTATCACATAGTGAAATAAATACCTCGAAACCTTACAATACTTAATAACAGTATTCTGTTTAAACATCTGTATTTAATACCAAATAAAAGAGAAAAAAGGTGAGGATGGCTCTTACTTTTGTCAAGTAGGAATACAAATCAGGTGTAGACCAGAAATAACATCATGTTGGATTTTTTTTTCTGTTAAAATCTACTCAGTAGTCTGATAATTTGATTTATTAGATCGAAACAATCTATTTTGAGTTCAGCATTTATGCCAGTTCTTAACTTGATTGTTGTTGATGCTGAGCTGAAGTTCTCGCAGCTTTTCACAAATGTCCCTGTATGCTTCAAAGAGAAAAGCAGAGGGAACAAGGGTTCTGGGAGCACTTGACAACATCCAGACTGGAAATTATCTTGTTTTTTTTTTTTAATTCCATCTTTGTTTCATTGAATACTCCAGTAGTGTTAGCAGACTTGCTCTGAATTACCTCAGGAATAAGGGCAAAATCTCTTTTCATCTAGATTTACCATAAGTCTCCCGTTTCCAGTTTCAGACTGGAACTGGACACCCATTCTTTCTCACTGAGTCAATCACGTTGCCTCTTCAAGCCACACAGGTCTGTTGGTGCCACATGTGATGACTTAATTGCCTGTACAGATAAGGATTAGGAGACTGGATTCTTCCTTCTTGCATTGGTTTGTCTCGTGCACGGTAAGCACAACTGTATGGGGGAATTCCCATCCCTTCCAAAATTACCATCAGAATAATTAACGACGTTGTCCTGGAAGCAATCTGTGATTAGCCAGGAATGGGTTACAGTGGTAGTCAGAGGCAAACAGAGCAAAGCATTTGGCTTGTGGATCACTCACCAGCTACCACCGAGAAGGAGAAGAGCTGGGCATGATCTGTGCTTGGGATCAGCTGTGAGATGTGCTTGGGACCAGTTGTGAGAGGAGCCGAATGTGATGTGTGCTTGGGATCAGTTGTCCCCGTGGGACATCTGCTGAGCGTGTCTGCAGATCATCAGACTTCCCTCCCTTTTGTCTCACAGAGGCCACGGTGAACACTAAGTACTAAGGGGGAGTGACATTGTCATGTCCTGCAGGCTTGGGCCACTGAATGTTTCAAACCTTGGGTTAACCAAGCCAAACTCACAATCTGGCATGTCATTACACAGCCCCCTTGTTTCTGGTGTGTGTTTCAGGCCACTTGGGAGTCTGGGCAAGAAGGCAGTAGAAGATTGTGGGGTATCTTGGACGCAGGGAGCTGAGGAAGTGAGGGACTGCTAAATAAACCAGATAACTGTTGTCATTGAACCTGGCAGTATTTCTGTTCCCTCAGTGCTTCTTCTAAGCAGATCAAACCTTTTCAGTTAGGGTCTAGGACAACTTGATTCAGTGAGCATTTGTAAATTCATGCTCTCACTTGGGTATGATGCATTTGGATTACAGTGTTTGGAAGAAGTTTCTTTGCTCTGGAGTGCAATTATAGTTTTTTAATAGTATTCATAGCAGATTGCCATACAAAGTGCCAGCAGCCCCTGCATTCTGCTGCCTGGGTGCTAAACAAATAATGCAATAAGATTGTCTTCTACAAGCTACAACGAGGTTCCTTGCAAGCCAATGCTTTTACTTTTACATGGCTTAATGTTTCTGTTCTTATGCCAGTTGTTCCTGCTCATTCCTTACTAAGTCTTTCTAAGTAAGCAGGGATAACTGCACACAGTTTAGAGTGTTATAGCACAACAAAGAAAATGTCCTTTAGGTTAAAAGGATTAGGACATTAGTAAGTAATAATATCGAAAAAGATGTGCAGTTATTTTGAAAATAAAAGCAAGCTTGGGCAATATGGTGAGTTATTAGACCTTTTTTTGCATATTTTCTCACCTTACAGATTCAGGTAATGATGAAACAGGGATGGAATTTTTTTGTATCAATTTCATCAGAGATTTTTAAACAGTAATAACAATGGTGACATAGGATACCTAACTTTATAATTACTGGTTTTTCCAGACAGTAAACCATAGACACATGCACATACCCATGAACATATATAAATGTGTGTATACATGTGTATAAATATATATGTATGTATATGTATGCAGTTATAAAAAATGGCCTGAATTCATTAATCTCTGATTTGTATTAAAGGTGGAAAGATCCATGATGCTTTTATTAAAGAGTAAAAACAAAACTCTGACACCTTTATTAGCACAATATCTTTGTCAAAATGTATAAGAGTATCCACAGAATAGAAATGCTCTCTGGCCTAACAGGCTAAGAATCCCAAGAAGTTGATTCTGTCACATGCTAAACACACTGGCTCCAATCCAGTAACACATTTGAGCCAGTGCTGGACCTCAAGGCTCGCAGGACCACTTGTGTCCTCACAGGTCAGTGCTTTGATGAAGTGGGGACCAGAGGGTCAGTATGCTGCAGAGCTGAGCTCGCACTGAAATAGGACTGAATGGGGAACAGGATACACTAAATAGGACTGGATGCAGAAGTGGTCTTGTGAGCAAGATACTGAGGTAGGGCAGCAGATTTTAAGTGTGAATGCACATAATTTGCAGTGCATTGATGTAATGGGGGGGGTGTGTGTCTGCTGGGTTAGTTCACCCCATATCAAGCCTGGTGCCACCACACCGTCCCTCCTGCTGTTGCACAGTCCAGCTGCATTAGTGGGTTGCTGTTGCTGGTACGTAGGAGGTGCATCTTCTGACCACAGTTGAAACACCTGCTCTAGATGTGGCTTCCAGCTGTATTTGGGATGGCTTATTGGCTGAGCTGGCTACTTTTGCCATGCTTTAGTTCTCCTGCAGTAATGGGAGCACCAATAAAGGCAGAGGAGGGATTGCATTGCATGGGTAATGTTTGAGTGCTGGAATGGTGGTGGATGTTAAAGAAGTGCTGTATTTGAAGTGTTAGACTCCTAAGTACATATATAATATGTATGTAGCACATTATCAAAGAAAATGTGCTAAACTGTGGCTTTTTTGTGTTTTTGTTTTGTTTGTTTTTTTGTTTCTTTTTTTTTGTTTGTTTGGGTTTTTTTTTTAGTTTTTAATTCAATAAAAATATGAAAATGTCGGTGATTGAGATATGGTTACTCTTCAAAGGCAGTGACAGAAGAGCTGCAGAGCCATGCTTTCTGCTTACAGAATGTAATTCTACAAGGATTAATGGGAGCTTGCCCACATTTGCTTTTCTTGGGTTGAATGTGGTGGTGTTTTGGTATTTTCAGAGTTTTAATTTGTAGGCAGAGTACATGTGGTAATATTTTCCCCCTCTATATGGGAAACAATTTCTGAGTGAATACATAAGCTGTTTTCAGGTTGAACTCTCCAGATACTGTTCCCCCATGGAGGACCTGTAATCTGCCAGATTTCAGGTTAGGCCAGACTCTGCTGGTATTAGAGTTTCAAAGATGAAACATGATCTTCCTGATTTGACAGAAATTATGTAAGAATTGCCCAATGGACATGCTCTTGCAAGAATGAAATTTGGTACCACCAGGTAGCAAAGACATAGAAATGAAAGACAAAGCAAGCAGGAGTAGAGTTTTAAAACTAGTGTTTTACTGAAGGCTATTATTTTTAAAAATATCGAACTATTTAAAATGTATTTAGAGTATTCTATTTTGCAGGTTTCTGGAGAAAGTAATTTTGCATTTAAAAAGCCTTCAGTACAGAAACAGCAAGAAGTGTTTGATTGTTGTTTGTTTTTTGTAAAAGAGAAAAATACTCTCTTGCTTAATTATACTTTTTACTACTTATAAACTCTGAAAAGAAAACTCACTGTAATGCAAAAGAATTATCAGATGCAGGTGTTTAAAAAGAAAATTAACCTTTGCAGTTGCTAGTTTTGCTAAGAAGCACTAACAGAGGCAGTAATTCCAGTCTCAGTGACGAACGAGCCCAGATGATCCATGTCTTCACATCAGAAACTGCAACAACCAGTTCTGCCTTGCAAAACTCCCAACACCATTGCTTGGAGCAGGACTTTGCATGATCAGTGCTAAAGGGAGGGCTGGTTCTCCATCACCAGCCCTGGCTGTGTGCAGCACATCCCTCTTTCCTTTATCATTTAACCCTGTTCTTCTGTCTTCCCTTTTTCTTCGGGCTTGTGATTCAGGGACAGTGGGTCTCTTAGTTTAGGCTTAACAGGAAGATTTTTATACAGCTGAGGTTACTGAAGCATTTATCTTTTAACAAACAGCATACATATACAGAATTGCAGTGTATGTGTTTTGCAAACAGCTCTGAGAAATAAATAGGTCACTCTTGGGGCTTTCCAACTTTAATAATGTGTTTTTCATGTATGTCTCACTTATATGAGCTATTCTGCTGTCCCATCATATACTTCTTGTTTTGAAATTTGGGGTGATATATTTTTTGTTTCACTGTACTGCATCAAGAATATTTTTAAAGAGAATTAATTAAATTGGAGAGCTACAAAATGTTAAAACATAAAGCATTCTTAAAACCTCAGACAGTCTTTGAAGGCTTTGCAGGATATAAAAGTATCAGAAAACAAATTCTGCTAGATGACAAAAGATGATCTTATTCTCTATCAAGGGCAATGATAGAAGAGCAATCTTGGACAGATTTGATATAGTTCGAAGAGCAAAACTGTTATCAGTAGGAATTCAAGATAAAGTTTACTGTAGAAAAGCCCTACTGACAAACTTAGCAAACATCAGCACTTCCTACGCCAGAATATACAAAACGAAATGGTAAAGCAGGCAGCTGTAGGCTAACATTAAAGGACAGTGAAATGTTCAGTGAAATAGCTCCTGTTCACATCCTAAAAAATAAAAGCACTCATAGGGTTTATTGGAGAAAAAAGGAGATCTCATTTCCATACAGATGAGATAAAAAGGAAAGCTACATTTCATAAATCCCTTGATGATCCCTTTATGTCTACAAAGTTTAGCCAAGGGGCCAAGTCAATGTTTTTAAAAATACCAGATTTTCTTTAAACCACCACAAAAAAAAAAAAAGGAATAAAAAAATCAGGCATCCTCTTGATCAAAATTCTCCACAGTAGATTACCTTCGAGTGATAAATGAACTTCCAGAGAAGATGAATGAATGGCATGAACCCCTGTATATACTACTCACTAACTGCAGGAAAGATCTTGATTCAGCTGAAAGGAACTCTGTCTTGGAGGCCTGTCGAACTAAAGAGACAGAGCATGGATGATTACATTCAGCATCTGGGAGACTTCAGGGTAATTGAATCAACTGGGTTATATTTAACTGTGGAAAAGATCAAATGAGGAAGAGGGAGGCGCAAGGTAAAGAGACCAGTTCTGCACTCTTGATGGCTTGATCAGAGGGGGAAAATGGACTGCACTTAAATGGGGAGGATGAGGAGGTGGAGATTATTTAGAGAAACGGGGCATAGACAGTGGCAGAGGAGTGGGTACTGAAGTTGGCACAATCAGAAAACCAAACATATAAAAAACTCTAGAAGCCAAACACTGAATCAGGGCTGAAAACTGCTTTGGATACAGACTTGACTGAGCAGACAATCAACCAGCCCCAAGGTGCTCCCATTGAACTGAGTATTCATTTCACTCAAGAGTTTTGCCAGGACAGGAGTATCAGTTGCAGAATTAACTTCCTGTATTCATTTGGCACAAGCACGGTGGAAATCTGAAACTGGAGCAGTAACCATTGAGTTTGAGCTCAGTTTTCATGCAGGAGGGCTTCCTTTGGCCAGGACCCTCTGTGATGCCTTGGTTCCTCCCTGCTGTCCCTGCTGCTCTTGTCCCTGGCAGTCAGAGGGGGTGCAGGGGTGCAGACCTCCTCCCAGCCCTGGGAAAAGCCGTGGTCCGGGCATTTTTGTTGTGGGAAATTTGTCACGGAAGGTAAAGAGGAGGAGGTAGAGGTGGTGGTTTCCCTTTGCCGGGGTGAAAGAGCAGTGTGGGTGATGCAGAGAACTGAGGTGTGTGTGCACAGCTTTTTTTATAATCATGTAGCATATTTCTAGTGATAAAGAGTAAACATTTAGCAGTTACCAACAATCCCAGTTATGTTACAACTAGTAGATAATATCTCTGTCTCCTGAATTTCCTTTCTGCTATTAGAATATGTTCTTTCAAATAGCAAACTGCCTATCACTTACTAATCTGGCCATTGTGTAACTAATACAATAAATATGTCTCCTGTAAAGTGCAGTGAAGTAATGAGCAATTTAATGAGTTAAGCAAAGAAAGATAGAAAGTGAAAATAAGAAACCATGGAAACTAGCTCACTAATCCTAGCAGAGTGCCAGCAGACTAATGAAGACAGACGGAGAGTGAAAATGAGAATAAAAAGGAGAAACAGCTCACTGAAGGCAGAGATACAAGATATCTGTGTCTTTAAAAGATTCCTGTGTTAGCTTTTTGCACTAAGCCAACATTTCCCTTTTCCACAATTGCCAGGGAATGGTTTTCTGTCAAGGAAAACAAGTCAAAAACATCCAACCAGATCCTTTTATTTGCCTTTGTTTCCTGCTCCCCTATCCCAAATTGCATAGCCAGTTGGAAATGCCAAGTAGATAGTACTATATGGAGATGTTAATTATCTGACCCCTCTTTCTTTCCTCCCTTTCTTCCCCCAGAGTAAGTAGTGATGAATCAGCATCAAAACTCCATGTCCTGTACGCTCTCAACCTTGACAGAAAGTCTGCTGTCTTTCCTGATTTAGGGAAAAAATCAGGTTCAGGGAAGGCTGATCCTTGCCTGGGGTCCATTACAAACCCAGAGGCACCACTGGGCACACTGAGGTCTAAATCTGACCTAAGATCTTTTGTATAATTAATAGGGACATAGAGGAGCTCCCAAAAGGCCTTTATTACCATTAAATGACTTGTTCCTTAGAGTGCCTTTCTCTCTAAAAAGAGGTGGATGGTGCAGACTTGATGCCTAAAAGCTAGGACAGATGAGTCTGGAGTTCAAATCTCAGCAATAACCTCAGTGGAGGGGAGGTGGAGGAATTTTCAGTTGTTTCATTTAGTCCCAGAAGATCAGATTGGTTTTGGGATGCGGCCTTGATGTGTTCTTCCCCTTGTCACTGCTGTGACACAGGGGCAGCCTGTGCTCTCCTCATCTGTTGACACCCTCCTAGGTGGTAACAGCCCCATCACAGCCTGATGCAGGGCCAGGATTTGAGTCACTGGGTGACTTCAGTAGAAGTTACTCCAAGACTACTCTGGTGGTTAAAACAGGACTGGAGCAAAGGGGTTTTTGATGTGAAAATGCTTCTTGCTATTCAGAGGTCAGTTGGGTTATATTTTCCCCTGGATGGTGGGCAAGTCCTTGAGAAAATGCTTTTAAACTCATCTCAATAACTATAACTTCTAAGCCTAAGGACTAGAGAAAACTGTAGGTTTGACAAAGTTTCTTTTTAGTAATGTATAAACAAGGTGTTTCCACAGTTTTATGGTTGTATCTTAATTTTTTGTACAGGTTTTCTGTGTCTTTATAATTGCCCAGCAGGGGGATACAGAAAGACAATGCTCCTAATTCCTTCTCTTGCTTGATTCTAGGCAATTACTTATTAAGAAAATCCCTTTAATGTAAGTTTTAGTTGTTTAAGAATCTGACTAAGAATCTTGGATTCATTCTGCTATAAGGAGAAAATTACAGTGGGCACTGATGATGTATCAGACCTTGGGGAAGGATATATTCACTACTGAATTCCAGCTCCTTTCTTACATTCATGA